>JAEQBA010002755.1:0-217502 GCA_019434445.1 Phalangium opilio
GCTATGGGCTTCATAAATTTCTTCTGCTTCTAGCAATTCGGTTTCCTCACAACGCCAAGGTAAAAATAAATAATTTCCACTCGACAGTAGTTTTTGAGATCTTTCACCATACTGTACTTTTGAATCTGATTACTTTAGCCTGCATCCTTTTCCTGACGTATCCTGAAGAATCTTTCAGCTCAAGAGACGTTTCCACATTAGTCGTTTCAATTTCTTGGTCTTCATCTTCGTTCAAATTTGGGTTCTCCTATTGCGTTTGGTTCGGGAAAACTCATACCATGAGGCGAAAGCGGCTAGACTGAGATTTTCCAGTTCATCGGGCCTCACAATGTAGTGCTCGATGATTCCATCAGAAAAAACGTTAGTACTATCATCAGGCAATAATTCCAATTCAGATGGTCTTTTCAAAATGTGTACCCTTTCTTCAGGGGTGAAGTGTTTATGAAAATATGAGCACGACTGCTCCGGCAAATTGGAATGGAAAGTAGTATGTAACAGCATTCTTGGGCGCTAATTTCTTCACAATGAATAAACTTATTAGCAATAACTTTAATCTCTCTTTTATACCACTGCCTTTATTTTTCGCTTCCTTGATTGCCTCCCTCAAGAGCTGTGACATCCCCTTTTGGGCTTTGCCGATGTAGGAAACTATATACATGAGGCAGGCGTACGGGTCTAGGACGTATTGAAGATCCATATTAGCGTTCCATAACTCCAAAATCTTCTTGTTGTATGGATTAATTCTTATTTCCTGCGGCGACCTTTTCAGAAGGACAGTGAGCCTTCTAATTGGATAAGTTATAGCTGCAATATATTGCTCTTCCGTTATGTTCAGCGTTTCCAAAAATTCTTCAAATGTTTCCGGTGCAGTTTCGACTTTCAAATTCTCGATAGCATTTCGCACCAATTTGCTTAAGGCTTCAACCTCTTCAACGTTTTCGTTTTCATCACGCTTAGAAGGGTCGTAAATAAGGGTTCTTCCCATTGGCGGAAAAGGTATGCCAAAACGACACGATGACTGTCCACTATCGTTCTTCTTACGACAGGTTTTGGAATGCTTGTGAGTTTGCAGCTTGACCAAGTTGTTCCATTTTTCACTTCCATCCCCTTTCGAGCAGGTAATGTTGGAATCAATGAATATGATAACCTCTTCTAGATTGGAGTTATCGGTTCTCAATTGTGGGGCGTTTTTATTCCATAGTAGAATATGGGCGTGTGGTGATCCCCTCATTTGGAACTCTATTCTAATGTAGTAATCATCAATGATTCCAATCGGTGACTCCTTGCTTCGCAGAAACTTGAAAAATTCTCTCAAACGATAATCAAAATATCGGCTGCAGGTGACAGGGTCCTCATTGATAAGCTTAGCTCTCTCCATAAATCCCAAGGTTTTTACATATTCTTTCGCAGTTTCTCGAGGGTGCCCGGCAATGACGCACAAGGACTCCAAAAGCTCTTCCCATTTCGTCTCAGCGGCACTCAGCGTGAGGAACCACGTAGGATTACCAAGTTGGCGAACCATAGCCAGAAGATCTTTCTCACGCTGTTGTAAATAGCCAGGGGAAGATCTGACGCTTTCCAAAACTTTGTAACCATCATCGTGTTTCACCAAAGAATCCAAACTTCCAGGCGCTGTTAATGCTCCCGCTGTGTATGCTTGGCCAGCCTTGGACTTGGTTTTTCTCATGCAAATATTAGTAGCGCTCCGTAGTTTTGACGATACTAATTTAACATAGGAATAAAATATTTTTGGAATACTAGAGGCACAACGCCTATCGCTGCATCTGAACTCCCATTTTATTTGCTGTGTGTACGTTGCCTTAGGTGGTAGCTTCAAAGCTTGGCCAGCGTAAATACTCGGGAAAGAAAGGTATTCGGAGTCCTCATCATAAAGAATTGATTGTGGTGTCTGCCCTTCTCCAGGAGCATAAGCAATACTCTCAATCTGGGGCGTAATTAGATCTTCAGATGAAAGCAAAAGGGTATCACTGTTGCCATTGTTCAATGCTGTTTCTTCATCAATTTCGTCCCATTCCTGGTCGCTGTCAGGTGCTTGTTGAGGTTCTACAGCAGAATTACTTGGTTGATCTGTACCAACAGGGGGCGTGTGCTCCACTTCAGTTGGCATATCTTCCTCATTCGATACGAAATTATTTAGTTGATCTGTACCAACAGGGGGCGTGTGCTCTACTTCAGTTGGCATATCTTCCTCATTCGATACGAAATTTACACTATTAGATTCGCTGAACTCCAAAGCCACTTCATCTGGAACTGTAACTTCATGTTTCAAATACAAAGGAGTTGTTATTAGAATCTTTAAAGCATCCAGTATTTTTCTGGGACGAACTGTTTCAAACATATAGTGGTGTTGATATTCCTTCTTCCTCATGAGTTTAATTTGAATAACTTGAGTGTCAGTGGGGCCTCTGGGCAGAATTGAAACAGAAGAGTCGATTGAAACTGGTACATTTACGACATTACCGCGAATGCCTCTTTGCTGATCAACTCCTAGTTTTCTTATTTGCATAAACGGTAATCGCGGAGAAATCATTCTACATTCAAGTTCTGTAAGATCTTTCAACTCCATGGGCAAATCAGGAAAAAAATAGCCGTTTTCTCTAGAGAGTGGTGGTACTTTCCTTCTAGAAACGTAGCTGTGGCAAGAACCACACAACAAAATATGTGACGGAAGCACTCTCTCGTGTACTCCTTCAACTGACAAGTATTTCACCGACTCTGTTTTTTTAACAGAAGTACGGAAAAATAGTCCAGAACAGCATTCGCATTTATAATCTGGACCATATGATATATTTTGCAGATAGGCGTTTTCGAAATATTGTGAGTGTTGTCTCCTAACGGTTCTCCTAGCATACTCTGTCATAAGCTCGAATTCAGCATAATTTTCATCAAGTCTTCTAATCTGCCTTGTAGCGTTGTCCCTCTGCATTTCAGCTTCTCTATAATTGGGATCTTGACGCCGATCAATTCTTGACAAAATATCTCTCTGGTTTTCGGCTTCAGAATACACGGAATCTTCACGCCTACTTTGCCTTGTAGCATTGTCCCTCTGCATTTCAGCTTCTCTATAGCTGGAATCTTCACGCCTCTCAATTCTTGACAAATTATCTCTCTGGTTTTCGGCTTCACGGTACACAGAATTTTCACGCCTAATTTGCCTTGTAGAATTATCTCTCTGGATTTCCGCCTTAGCATAATCCATATTTCCTCTTCTTTTCTTCCTAGAAAGATTATCCGTTTCTAACTCAGATTGAGCATAATTAGAATCTGCTCGCTTTTGTCTCCGTTTCAAAAGATAATTTTGCATGTTATTAGTTTTCTGATCCACAACTGAAACTAAAGGATGCTGACCAGCTGATGGGTCCTGACAAGTAAAGCCCACACTAGTTGATGGGTCCTGCTGAGTTAAAGAACTCTGACTAGTCGATGGGTCCGGCAGAGTTGAAGAACTTTGACTAGTTGATGGGTTCTGCAGAGTTGAAGAACTTTGACTAGTTGATGGGTTCTGCAGAGTTAAAGAGCTTTCACTGGTAGAAGGGCCCTGACTAGCAGGAGATTCTAACACCAACTGCCTCTCTAGCTTCTTTTTTGCCGCATATCTCTCTCGTCTTTGATTTTTTTCTCTTTCTCTGAATTCTGGATTCAAACGTAGCCTTCTCATCTTTTCCGCTGCTGTTTCTTTCACATTAGATGCCATTTCTGAACTCTCTCGTATTTTTATAACAGCCGAGTAAAACGGCACAAGGTCAATTTTGATTTCACACCGTTGAAAATGTCCTAACTTAGTTCATAACTTGTTCGATATCCTGAAAACAATCTTGGTTTACGCGTAAATAGGCCTAACAAATAATAAAATATGACAATGATAGAAAACAAAACTACCCGTTGAAATAAATACTTACTTGAAATTAATTCTGAAAATAAACTATAATTAGTGGTAAATTAATAGGCCTAATAAAAAAAATGAGAACTATGGTAACAAAATTCAAAACAAATACTTATTTCGAACAATAAGTTTTCAATTAGCATTCACAAAAAGCAGAAGAAATCTTCCACAGCCGTTAAACACAGAGTTCGCAAGAGAACAAAGTAAAGGAAATTCAAAGCAGTGATGCCAGGTGGGACAAATGAAATTTCCCTTTCTAACCCTTAAAATTTCCCTTTTTGGACCAAAATTTCCCTAGTTCAGGGCTGCCAGATTCCGCGCCTAGAACGAAAAGTTTCACTAGTGCCACCGTGCGGAGAAAACACGAAGCTTGATCAAGGGGAAACCATAATGGCAGGCCTGAGACCTGTAGCAGCATCAGCGGCAATGTGTATGTGATGTTTAAACTGATATTTCAGTGCCAAATGAAAATTAGTTCTCGAAATTTCTTGCAATGAATGAACCACAATTTTCAGAAGAGAATATTTTCAAAAATGGTAAGTGTTGAAAACCTAATCACCCTAATATTAACTAAGTTAGTTATGTAAACTCTTAAGCCTTGGTCATAACATTAGTATAAAAATTGGTAATACTGTTTTCATTTTGTTTAGTACCTGTTGCTCTCTCTCTTGTCAAAATTGCTACAAGTATTACACATATTTTCCAAAAGATACTACTGAAAAAATTCGAAAAGCTCTTCAGTCAAACTATAAGGGAAATGAATTCACACAGTATGGAATTATAAACAAAAAAAAAACTCTTGTTGCTTGAAAAAAAAGTCTAATTTAAAAGTAACGAAGATTGGTTTCGAAGTCAGCCCTTCTTATCCATTCTTGGGGTGTTCCCCTGACGGTCTAGTAAACGATAATTTGGTCGAAATGAAGTGTCCAGTCATTGGTGAAAAAGGAAACTTAGAAACAGTCCTCAAGAAAACTCCTTACGTAATCAAGAAGGACGGAACATTTTCTTTGAAACCCAAACAAATGTATTATGGGCAAGTGCAACTTAGTTTGGCACTTTTAGGACTTCAAAGTTGTCATTATGTAATTTATTCTAAACTGGAAGATGACTGTTTTGTTATTGATGTGCCAAAAGACCAAAAATTTATTAACAATCTTTTACCAAGATTACAAATTACTTTTTTCAAAAGGTTTTTTGCTTATTTTAATTACTACATTCCAAATTATTTGAAATGGAAAAAAAAGGACGGAATGTAATGGCGCAAATAAGGCTGAAGTGATATTTTTAAGTTCATTAAAATGTGATAGAACCTTACAAATTTATTAAATAAAATTGTTTTTCAAAATTTATTATTTAATAAATAATAAATAAATTTTTTTATTTATTTTTAATGCATTATTTATTTGCATTTTTTTCACGGGTTTTAACAAGCTTGGGAACTGCGTAAGAGTTAATTTAAAATGATTTGAGGTCTGAACTTTACTTATTCCAAACAAAGCTGATAGAGCGGTGAATGAAATCAAATGCCAAGTTTTAGTTTCATGAGTGTCAAAAATACCCTATCTCGAGACTCGTAGTTTCCCCCATTCTAGGCCCTCTCTACCTTATTTGTCCATGAAAAAGGGGTATGAATTTACTGTTAATATTTTTAATGATCGCATCAAATAGAGTAATTTCGGTTGAGAGGGGGAGTGAACTGTGTATCCCCTACGTTAGGGGCAACTTTGTACTAGAGAATACTATTTGCCCCCGGAAGGGAAGGGGAGGGGGGATACACTAAGGTAAGAGATAGAGGGTTATGACGTTGCCGTATATGGGAAAGAAATTACTCTATAGACCAGTACTTTGTAATCCTGTTAATGAAATTATGGAGGTGGCATTCAATATTTGTTGATCATGTTTCCTTAACGGCAGTTTTTTGGAAGGAACAGCCAAGGGTCTGGGAGGGTAACTTAACTTATCTACAATAATAACTCTAATTATAATTGGTTTTAAATTAATATTATACGCTTAAAACATACCTGAATGTTCATATTTCGGTTGAGGGCGGTAATAATCTTCTTTAAAATGAAGGGAGCAGACAACCATGGAATTGGTGTGTGGTTTACCCATTTTTAAAGCTATATCCCATTGTTTCGACAATTTAACGTCGCGTGGAAATTGGTGAAAGCGGACACCACTCATTGTGGCATTATTTATACACCCATAGACGCTGCAGTATTTAACCATTGTTTAATTACGTTAAAATAAACAGCAAAACTGACAAAAACTAGCCAAATTATCGTTGAGCCGATAGTTGAGTTGTTGATTTAATTTTATAATTATCTTTGAGCAATTCAATTTAATTAACTTTAATTAAACCATGAGTATGTTGACTGCGTTTGTCATTAATGGTATCGCCGGAATTAAGTTACATTTAAACACCTGATTAAACTATCTAATCATCAATCATCTTAGTAAATCAACCTCCCTAACTTTTAAGCAGACGAGTCTTAAAAAACGATATCATAGGTGAAATTAGAAAACTCTCTCTGCTTATCGCGCCATCCGTCGGGGAGAACTTTAATTTCTTTTTTGATTAATATGATAATATTAATTGTAATGTTTATGTTCCCAAGTAGAAATCTAATCTTGCCTAGGATTAAAAAGACATATAATAATTATAAATTGCAAAAAAAAATTGCAAGGCGCTAAAGGCAGTCTGGCGCGCGTGCGAAGTCTGTCTGTCTCTCGGATCTCTCCTCCTCAAGCGCGATACAATATATATTCGACAGCATCCAGTGGCGGGCGTCGGGGAGGTGGGGGGTCCATATCTAAAGCCAGACAGCTCTCTCTCGTCTCGTGGCGGGCGTCGGGGAGGTGGGGGGGGGGTCCGTTCGTTGTACCTCTCTCTTCTCTTCACTATAATTTATCTCGCTCTATATTACAAGCAAGCGTGGCTTCGTGGTAAGGCGCGCGCTCGGGCGTCTTCACTGACGTCTCGTATGGATTGGGATATCGCGGGTTCGAGGCCCGGCGCCGACGGGAAAATAATTTCAATTGAAATTAAATACGTTACGCCACCTATGAGGTGTAACGTGAACTACGGATGAATTTCGAGTCGAAAATTCTCGGGAAATTTGAAATTCAAAAAGTTTATTTATGAAGAATCTTATTATGCGGTTACACCAAATCCAGCCAGCCGACCAGCCGTCCAGCCAACAGAGGTCGGAACAATACTTTCGAGCTCTAAAGAGCGCAAAAGTAAAAAGTGTAGAGAGAACGTAAAAACCCGTCTCCCCGCCTTTACAGTGGCCGCAACCTTTGTACGCCATCAGGGTAAACAAAAACTAAATTCTGTCCAAGTACCCATTGGTCCCAAAATACGCCGCCGAAACTCTTAGGTAGAAGACTTCAAAACTTGTCAAGTTCGACATGTGGACTAACCTGACACCTGACGGTAGCGCGAGTCATTCCGATCATTGGAGTCCTACGAAGCAGGGACAGTTAAGATTAGAATTGGGTTTTGAAAAACCCACGCCCACTACACTAAGCTGCATCGTACTATCCGAATTCCAGGCTTTGTTACAAATAGATAAAAATAGAAACGTGTCAATCGTTTGTTAAGAGATATAATGAATGCCGAACAGATAACACGATTTCTAAGATTCACGCCACATTTCATGGGGGTTTATCCGAGTGATTTATTACCCAAAGAAATTTACAAGTTTCCTTCGTCCATTATAATAAATTTAGACAATCACTACAATGACGGATCTCACTGGGTCAGCGTCTACTTTGATGGCAAGAGACGTGGTTATTATTTTGACTCATTGGCTTTAGGGAACTTTCTCCCCTCGATTAAAGAATTTGTTAAAAGAAATTCTAGAAAATGGTCCTTTAACAAAAGAAGACTACAAAACTTGTCAGGTTCGACATGCGGACTATATTGTATTGCTTATATAATACAGAGAACAAAAAGAAAGAGTCACAAATCATTCATGAAGCAGTTTGGACGAGATGGTTTGAAAAATGACATCATTGTTACAAACATGTTGAAACGCGCCCGTAAAGAATAACTTAATCCTTTTGTTAAAAAATACTCTTTGTAATTTCTTTTGTATCTTTAAAAAATAAATGTGTCACCTTTTTTAATACTGTGTTCTTTTATTTCATATATTAAGGAATGTGGGGGGGGGTAGGAATGTTTGGAATGTGAGATGGGAGGTAAAAAAAGGGGGGGAAATGTTTGGCAGATGTATAAATCGGATATTCCCATAATCATTTTCATTCCCCATCATGAACTCGGAGCTGCAGAGATATCGTACTTTTTACTCCTGGCCTCAAGACGGAAACTATATAAAAACTTTAAGCAGAGCGGGATTTTATTCCCTACATACCGATGATCTAGTACAGTGCTTCGAATGCGATGGAATATTATTAGCATGGAAACCCGATGATAATCCCTACGAAGAACATTTAAAACATTTCCCCAAATGCAACTTTATTCGAGGTGGGCAAACAAAAAATATACCCAAAAATATAAATAACGACATTAAAACCGAGGAAGAAACACCAGAAAAACCCATGGAAAACACCGAAGAACTTTATCACACCTTTAAAGTTAAAACTAAAGATCTCGAAAGACTAGTCCTAGAACTCTACGTTAGAAAACAACTTAACGCTTTGTATATCAAAGAACAACTTAATGCCTTGCGTAAGATTTAAAAATAATATTAAAATTTATCTTCTTCCTTTCGAAGATAGAAGAAATTATTTTAGAATAAATCAAATACATTTTAATATTAAAACCTATACTTTTAAAGAAAATAAATAACTTTTCACTTTATATTATGGCCTTCATTTTTTTCACTTTATATTATGGTCTTCATTTATATCTATAAATAATATCCCCACCAAAAAAAGACGAGAGCGTAAAAAAAAACACGGCTCCTCCGACTTAACAGCGGCCGCCATCTTGTACGCCATACTGGCTGCATACTCTCTGAAGCACTCGAAGTGCCGCCTCATCGGTCTTAGTTTACTCTTAGACGAAGCCTATATGATAATGCTTATCAAACTACGTCTGTAACACTTATTTCGAATTGCACATGTAGAAGTAAAATCTAGTACGATAAATCAAGTGTTAATGGTCACAAGTACATAAGTTGTCTGCAATTAAACGGACAGAAATGTCTATGATCACTGTGGATCTGTTCCACAAATTGACGCAGGTCGCTGAAGATCAGCCTTAATTTAACCATTAAACCAATCAAAGCGGTCATTGTCTTTTCGTAAAATAGGTCGGTTTTAAAAGGGGGAGGGGTCACTGTATCGTCTGCATGGTTTAGGGTTAAGATGGATTATCTTTTATGTGTATACAAATTCTTTGCTAGTCCAACAAAGTCCTCCTTGCTAAATTTGTTTTCTAGATCTAACACCAGAGCCTATTTTACACTTGACTTTTAAAAAAAGTCTATTACTTTTGAACTTTGATAATTTGATTAAATTAATGAACTCATTTGGTGAGTTTGGTTAATTATTTTACGTGTAATGATCAGTAATATCAGTTTATAAGATATGTTATATAAGTATGACACTACCTATACTTCGTAATACCAAAGACTTACAGCTCGAGCTAGTTCGAGAACGAGAAGCGAAAATTGACTAGCGAAAATTGACTACAGTAGGTTATTTTGCAGTACTTCCATCTTCCTATTTAGTTTGTTCTAAGCCTTTGACACCGCCTCACCAGACGTCACTTTACGAGAATCTATGACGTTTCACCTACGTCACTTCATGACAAGCTCTCGGTAATCAGTGACAAACTAATGGAACATATCTTATGAACTTATGATAATAATCAACTAATAAAGAAACTTTTCCTTCTACCTCTTCTGTATAAAACCAAGAAGTGATATCTAGTTTATTAGGGAGAAGGTATAAATTCGCCACATTTCCAGCTTTATCTCCAGTCCAAACGTAGATCCGGAGTTAATCCCCGCCTCTAAATTACAACCAGCATGTCATTGGTTCTTGAAAACTCACGTCAGCGCAACGCGAATGACTGAAATTACTGACGACTGAGGAGAGGCGAAATAGCCCGGCCTCCTTTTACGCCCCCTTGTATTTTGGGACTGGGACTATGGCGCGCGTATACTTAGGCACCTTATACCTTCTCCTAATAAACTAGATATCACTTCTTGAAAAAACTTTAATAATTATTTTCTACATATTTTGGAAATATATCAGCGATTTATATTATCAGAACTAGTACAGTTATTTGATCTCACTGGAACGTTGTATCAAACCAATCCAAACATTTCATCGTAAATGTTATATTTTCCAAACGTGATAAACGCAGTTTGTTTACCAAAAATTTCGAATCATCTAGAACACGCGCGTTTACCAAGGTATCAGTACAGAGCATTACACTTCCTCTACCCCAGTCAACGTTTACGCCTAAAGCCTAGAGGTTTGAAACGATTCGAAGGCAAAGTTTCTTTAGCAGTTAATTAATGTTAATATCAATATTAGGTAAAGCAAAAATATTAGGACAATGTGAGCCGTTTAAGGTTCAACTGGACTGGATATAGCTCATTTTTTCCAAATGAGAAAGTCATTATTTTATATGCTATTTCGATAAAGAAAAATTTAGCTCGATGTATCCCTTTAAGAGATTATTATTACGTGAATCAGAAGTGAGATGAGACTAGAAGTACTGAGCTAACCAAATTCTTCACTCGGCGAAAGTGAATATTCTTGATAACACAAGAACGGTTGGCCCTCTAGTGGCGGTTTCAGAATTTCCCCTCCAAAACGTGAGACGCTCGCGGTGGTAGACGGCCGAACTAGATTCTAGCACCCGCGTCTGTGTTTCGCCGCTTTAGGTTGAGGGGAAGGGCGTAAGAAATGTTTTTGGAACTCGACCAATTTTTTTCTCTCTAGCGTAGGCGCGATTGAAGCGGAGTAAAATCCTCAAATTTGTTCACTAATGCCAGGATCTATTACCAATGCTAGAGCCCTTCACTTCTAGTCTCATCTCACTTCTGCGTGAATGTATCAGTAGGATTTTAAATCCCACATACTGCTGTATTATGTTCAGCAATAATGTACGTGAATTCGTTGTTTAAAGTATCACAGTCTGCATGTAAGGTTTTAAACTACCACCATAACGGTTTATTATGAAAGAACTAGTTAGTCCTTTGAAAGCCTCACAGTGACTAGCTCAAGTTAAATAATTCTTGTGTATAGTTCATATTGAAATGAATTCATTAATTTTGGATGAATTTTGTCAATCTCCATTTTGGGTATGTTACGTGTTTTCAATAATAAATACAGCATTTTATAGGTTTAAAATATATACAATCTTTACACTTATAGAAAGTTTAGATTAATTTTGAAGGAGGTCAGGCCAGAGACCTGCACGGGCCGAGTTTTTCAGGCCCGACCCAAGCCCGGCCCGGTTTTAGCATTTTGAATAAGCCCGAAACCCGGCCCGAGTCCGAGTACATAGTTGGTTTTTCGGCCCGGCCCGGTCCGGCCCGTTACATGCATTAACCAAGCCCGGCCCGGCCCGGCCCGACACATGGCATGAATTGAACAGGCCCGGCCCGGCCCGTTACACGTAGTTCAGTTGTGATTTATATATTTTTTACATAAAATCAATGATTTGAATTCATATTTGCTTTAGCGTCGTGTATTTTTCATTTCTTTTGATAATTGTTCGTTACATTTGTCCTTAGAAGCTTATACTCATTTAAATTATCTTTCATTTGAACTTTGGATTAAATGATGATCAAGTTCGGCCCGGCCCGAATTTTGAAACTAATTAGGACTTATCTATCCTAAAAAAAACTGACTACTGACAGCACAGGATTGGGCTAGGGCGTTCTGGCTATAGCAGACGCTTCTAAACATGGCGAGGCAGTAGTCAGAGTTTTTAAGGCAAGTTAAATGCTATTTATTTTGTAATAAGAGAAAATTTATTTTATCTGTTACCCGAGGCGTAGATGAATGGATGACTAATATTTTTGTAGCACCCTAGGAGCAAACTCACTCGGCGTTGCCCGTCAGCCCGTCGGGACATTTTTTATTACTTTTCTTGCAGACATTATTCCATAAAGAAAGGTTTTTAAATTTCTGGCCGCCATTTAAAGGGATGGCAACAAATCGAACCCAAAAGACCATTCAACCCGTCTATAGGTTAAAGGAAACCAGTGTACTAAATATTTGTGAAATCGGTTCAAACGCGCGAACTTTGTTGCAAAGAGAAGATTTTTTACATTTCTGGATGCCATTTATTAAGATGGCGGCGGATTGAAATTTTTTCTTAGTACGCGCCTACTACTTATGAGTAACGTTCCTGCAAATTTTCAGCCTTCTAGGGCAAGCGGTTTGGGCTGGTCCTTGATTATCAGCCAGTCTGTTAGTACTTTGATTTATATAGATATAGAATTTCCATTTTCTATTTAAAGCCCGTTTTTTTAAGGTATAAAGTTTTGTTACATGACCTTTCCCATTAACAGGACGCAAATTTAACTTGGTACACAGATAACCCAGATTTCACGCAGTGTTTCCAAAACACAATCCTAACCTGGGTGCCATGCGCGTTCTTGTGGTTGTTACTTCCGTTGGAAGTGTCGTTGATCGCCAAGTCACAATGGAGAACCCTTCCTTGTTCAAATCTAACCATTACGAAAAGTGTAAGTACATCTATACTCAAAGAGCACCATTGCAGATCACCAAATTCTTTTGGGTTATACTAATATTATAAAGAGGTACAATGTGTTTGCATAATCTCTGGAACAACATAACCGCTTCTTATAATTCTTTCACTAATAAAAGGCTATATCAGAAGGGGATAATAGAACAAGGATGACACTCTGTATCCTCTTAATACTTTAGTTATATAACATCATTCTTCACAGGCAGTCCCTTTTTGTTTGCTTTCCCGCTCATCAAACTTCAGATGGGCATCGCACCGTGCTAGGGTGAATTCTATAACTATTTTGTACTAAATCCTCAGCAATCAACCCACAAACCTTGATTGTCTTGACGTGGGACAAAAATCCACAAGCGCATGCATGCGCCTTGGCAAATAGTTAAACGCTATTAGAGCAATGACAAGGGAATTATTTATCGCGTATGTGATTCGGTTTTGTAACCTTGCTCTGAAAGTTCCGATGTTGGGAAGAATAACGTTACACTTACCCCGCTTTGTGGTAGCCTACACTTTCCTCGAAAAGAAGTATTATATACTTCTGGCTATATCCATGAGTAATAGGGTATATTTTATTTTGATAAAATCAAACTTTTAATTTGAAGTCTCAACATTTGTCAATAAAGTCGGAAAAAGACTAAACTGAAGAATGTCCAACTTTGACCTTCTATTCTGGACCGGAGCCTCGAAAATGAACTAGGCCCATGCGTGTAGCGAAGCGAGAATATTTATTTAACTAATTTAGTTCGCCGTGTTTTCCCGCTTAGGGCGCTTTTAGTACCGTAAAATAAACATAAGTTCAGCCTCATGACCCCGTCGACTGCTACAATAAAAGGGCAAGGTATAGACGTAGAGCGGTGAAGCGGAGTGTCGTCATGACGTAAATGGTATTGATAAAAAACAAGTATTTGGAAAAATGTGAGTAACAATATCATTTTTGGTTTGCTTTCAATAATTGTAGCTGATAAGTTCATAAGATTTATTCCATCAGCTTGTCACTGGTTAGTGAGAGCTTGTTATAAAGTGACGTAGGTTTAACGTCATAGATTCTCGTAAAGCGACACCTGGTGAGGCGCTGTCAAAGGCTTAGTTATGATTAAATAGGAAGATCGACAGCAATTTCTGCAAAACCGAGTGTAGTCATTTTTCGCGTGGTTCTGGAACTAGCTCGAGCTGTAAGTCTCTAGCATTACGAAGAATAGGTTGTGTCGTACTTAAGGGATATATCTTTTAAACGTATGTAATACCAAAGGCCTATTATACTATTTATAGGTGTGCATCAAAAGGATGATTACTACATAAAATGGTAGTTGGGGTGTGACGATGAATTTCGCGTTAGAGAGCGTCTTCTGATGGCGGATTTGTCGGTAGACTTACATCATATTCTATCGCGATTTCTGTCTCTTCCCGCAACCCGTCTCGAACCAGGAATACAATCAAAATAAGGCACGACTCTATACATAGTTTACAGGCGTAGAGGATTCCTATCATTAACACCAGGAGACCAAGCGACTTAGAGTGTAAAATCGTCTGCTATATTACACTCTAAGTTGCCAGGTCTCCTTGTGCAAATGGTGTGAATCCTCCACGCCTGTAAACTATGTATTCTGTTCCTGTTTGGAGGAGAAACATTTAGAGGAAGATAATGCTATACCCACTTTCATTTTTACACCCATACGTTTTCGTTATAGAATTAAGATTGTTACGCGGGTTTTTAAGAATTAGAGAGAGATTAGTAACTATTAAAAACACGATTTATATTCTGATTATCTTTCTTAAAATCAAAAATACAAGTGAGGTTGTTTACCAGATTTCGGTGCAGTTGTGTTATTTTTTAGTCTCCTGAGGGCCCAGGTTATTTTCCACTCCAGAGGGAAAGAGTTCAGTAGGTGTCAATAAAAAGGGGGAGGGGATACCGACCCCTGTCAAAAAAAGAAACGCTTAGAAAGGGAGAGTGACAAGATTTACTGCAGCAACAATGATAGTTCTTAGAATGAAAGTGAATTAACTGTAAACAATCTAATTCTTTTTGTTGTGTCAGATAGCTGATTCTTTATCCAATCAACTCACTCAAAATTATCAAGCGCAAGAAGAGAGACTGCTTAACAAAAAAGTTCAGCGTGGGTAATTTTTTAAATAAAAATATAGTTCCCATGTCAAAATGCCTAATTTAGTATCAGCATTACGGTGTCCTCCCATTGGATAGAATCCCATTCGACCGAATTCCCAATCGACCGATTTTATCTGAAATATGATTTTAAATCCCGCCGTTTGTGCGGTTTCTGTCTATTGGGATTTTTTATAAGGAATATTATTATTACTTATAAGGCTATATAAGTTAATTTAGCGATAGGATTTTTCGTCTCACCGTGGCGCAGTGGAAGAGTATCGGACTACCGTGCGATAGTCCTTGGATCGATTCCCCGAAAGAAAACGTGAACTACGTAATAATAGTTTCATGCAATTGATTATTAATTTCATTTGAACTTAATTGCAGTTACGTTAGTGTGGGAAACTATAAAGTAATAAAAATACTATTGCAATAAAGGCCTTTGAGTATTTGAAATATTTTGCGTAAATTTTATTAAAATTACGGTAATTACTTTTTTTTTTCAATGTGTATATTCTCGTGGGCCAATAGGCTTTTTATATACACAATAAACTTTCATTCATTCATTCATTCATATTTTAGAGGGTTAAGGTTAGGTCAAATCAGGTTAGGTTATTTTGGGTTGGGTTAGGTTTGATTAGGTTAGGTTTGGTAGGGTTGGGTTGGGTTAGGTTTGGTTAGGTTATGTTAGGTTGGGTTAGGTAGGGTAAGGTTAGGTTATGTTTTGTTAGGTTGGGTTAGGTAGGGTAAGGTTAGGTTTGGTTGGGTTTGGTTAGGTTAGGTTAGGTTAGCTTAGGTTTGGTTAGGTTTGGTTAGGTTATGTTAGGTTAGGTTAGGTTAGGATTGGAAGTGGTAGGATAACCGATTTTCCATAATATTTTTATTTTCATTGAGTTCCTTGCATAATAAAAGTTGGCCTTTTCCAACTAATTATTTTTATAAAGATTCTGGAGCAATTAACGCTGCATTTATTAAGTTCCTTGAATAATAAATATATGCCTTTTCCAAAATATTGATTGTTTAACGGGTCATTTCAGGTTGGCTTTGGTTCGGCTCAGTTACAATAGGGGCATCCTTTTAAACTTGGGATTTGACCATCACAGTATCATTATTTATATAGGAAAGTGTATTGATAGACGCAAGCTTAAGGACAAGGGCATTTTCTTTAAACCAAAAGAGTTATTTTTTAATTCGGTTTTAAAATACGGCGTTAAAAATATATCTTTTAATAGCAATGAAAATTTTAAGATAATAAACCCGCACATTTTGGCTATATTCGGTCCAACGGGATTCGGTTCAATGGGACATTCGGTCTAATGGGATACGGTTCAATGGGACATTCGTTCTAATGGGATACGGTTCAATGGGACATTTGGTCTAATGGGATTCGGCCCAATGGGCCAGCAGCGAAATTACGCGATTTGTGTGTAATTCAAAATTTTATGTCAGATTTTTTTTTAAATTTATAAATGTTATTTTTCTTCACCGCCACCATATGAAGTTTTGGTTTGCATTTAATCGCCACTACTGGCACTCGCTTCGAAAGAACGTGAAAATTTTTACATGTCTCCACCTGTTGAATGGTCTTCTCTATGTATTTGCTTTTCGTTAATCTTTTTTTTCTTCAAAAATAACTTGATATTGAAATTCATCTCTACAAAGATGAAACTAAACGAATCTATGAATAATTTATTATATATTGCTGAAAAAATTTTGGGAGGCTACGAGAAATATTTTGGTACGCTTTACGGATTATTTTGAGGGGGTTGTTAGAAATTTGGGGGGGGGGTTAGCCCATACAAAAGGCCTAGCGACGCCACTGTGAAAACGGGGGAGGATTCACGCTAAACACTGGCAATTCTAAGGAGAGAGGAAAAGGAGATAGAAGCAGTCGGTGCGAGGGACGGTGATTTCTTTATAAGGACGCGCGCTTATGGCGATTTTGCCCTTAGGTCTATTGATTTCTTCTTAGCTACCTGGTATCGATGGAACTAATAGTTTTACCCGAATAGAAATAGTAGTAGAAGTATTAATAACTGAAGAGAGGAGTTGGCGACATGTGATTCACGTTGCCACGTAGCCATATATTAGAAAATACTTCGCTAGGATAAAGTTTATTGAAGTTGGACTAGCGAGAGTACGTAAACGATGTGGTGTAATTATGGGCTAGAGTCGTAGACAATCTTGTTCTTTAAAACCACGAAAGACCAGCGCTTTTGAGAAAGAGAGGTTGATGACACTGCTCGTGCTGCGTCACTGCGTGGTATAAGCCTTTTCTTTATGCTCTTTTCTTCATTTGTTGTTTATGGGGGTGGGGTTGGGTGTTCGACGTCTTACTAGAGGGTTTAGGAAGATGCAAGACAAACACCTACCTCTTTTCACTTATGATTCAACCTCGCTAACGCTAGACAAGATGTTAGAATGCAGTCAGTTGTGGAGAGTTAAGGCCTTTTAACGGGAACGAGGGGCTTATAAAATTTCTGGATCAAAAGTGACCGCGTTTGATTTAAAAAAAAAAATTAATCAATCCGTTAACCATAATGTAAGTTCTTTAACCATAGGTTCAAGTCAGTTTAACAAAATAGTTTCAAGTTTTTTAATTTCTTACGCCAAGTAGCTCCTCTTCCAGTTTCATCTTAGGGGTTCAGGATCTTTTTTTTCTTCTTCCCGATTTAAGGGTTTTAATTCAGGATCTTTTTTTTCTTCTTCCCGATTTAAGGGTTTTAATTCAGGATCTTTTTCTTTTCTCGCGATTTAAGGGTTAATTATTTTCTTTTTTCTTTTAATATATCTCGCATTCGCGCTCCTTCTCTTCTTCAACTTAGGGGTTTAAAAAAAAATGTTTCCGAGTTTCTCCAAAAAATTAAGGATTCAAATTGACGAAAAATAAAGGTATCAAAATGAATAAAAAAATCTGTCCGATTCTCTTCCGAAAACTTAGGGATTCAAATTGATGAAAAATAAAGGTATCAAAATGAATAAAAAATATCTCCGATATAAAATAATACTCCGGATTTCTAAGGGTTTCTTAAGGGTGAGCCGACAGGGTTTTGTTAAGCAGTTCAGGAATCGACTGAGGGTGGGACAGGAGGGACTTCGTATATATAACTTCTAGTTTCTCGCAAGGATCTCTGGGACAATGACGTTTGTTGATTGACTTCGGTTTGGCGAGTAGTGGACCATATTCATTACGTAGCCGGGCGGATTCATGTTATCAACGAATAGGCATAACTTTTAAATCTGGGACCAAATGGGGATTGGTCAGTTTAAGGGTTAAAAAAATGTTCTAGAAGTTTCTCGGGCCAGGTACCAGGATAGGGACTCAAGGTCTTGTTGCTTGGGGTCTAAATCAGCTAGTATTTCTCTGGTTTCTTGGAAAAAGTTTTCGTTTGCTAGGTGTTTCATTTTGCACTGTGGATACTGTGGTATAGGATAGTTCTAGAAAGTTCGCTGTCAATTTTGATGGGCTATTTCCTCTTTCATTGTAGTTATTTTTAGAAACCGTGAATTTCTTTTCAGTTTGTTTTAGGGATAGGTTTAAGTTTAAAGGGCTAATATTATCTATATAGGGGTAATTTAAGGCACTTCGTTATTAATTTAAAGGTTTAATTGGAAATTTAATTTGATTTTCGTGTCAAGATGGTTATATATCCCCACCTCTTCTGAAAAGTTCGTCCCCGAACTTAACATATTCATCTTACGATCACGTTAATTTTTTTTTTTTTTTTTCGATGCATAGGGGTTTTAGTACTTGTAGTCTTAATCAACTCGTTTTCATTCAAAAACATGTCATTGGGGTAAAAAGTAAGGGTGCTATGTTTCAATTCTTCTTTGTCCTCGACTGTTTCATCCTCCGTAAGGGAACTTTCATTCTTTCTCACCTCTTCGATAAAGAAGTTTTGCAATTCTTGTTTATTCTCTGCTTCTGGCATATTTATTTCATTATTCACGCTCGTAGTAGTAGGGATTGCTCTTGGGTTTGGAATAAATGGAAACACCCAGTATTGTCCATTTATTGTGCAAGTGATACTATGATCCTCGTAGTTCAGTTTTGCTCCTACATCTGTCATCCAATTAGATCCCAATATAATCGAAAAGTTTGCTTTCTCAATTATGTAAAATTCAATTTCCATAGGAGGACCCATTTCATCATTTAATTGTACAGGAAGTTTAATTGGGCCTTCAGCTTTAAGAGGACTGTTAGGGGAAGCTGAAAAGAATTCTCTTGTTTTCAGAAGGTTAAAATCCATTTCTGGGTAGACTTGTTCAGCGACATTTTTGATCATAAATGATGTACATGCTCCCGTGTCTAGGATTGCAGCATAATTGCTATTGGGTAATTGTAGGGGTATACTTCCAGTTCTTGGGACGAAATTACGTATCACGTTAATTACGTTTTCATGTTGTGGGACAGTTATCTCAACCGCTCTCTTAGGAGTGGTATTTTGTTCTTCATTTATTCTTTCTCTTGATTGATAATTTGGTCTTAGGGGGACAATCCCTAGCCATATGATCCGTAGAATTGCATACAAAGCATTTAGGCCTAGCTGATGGAAGATTCGATTCAAGGGGTAAGGTTACTTCTTGTGGTCGACTTCTTTTATTTGGGCAGCTATAAACAAAATGTCCGTATTCCTTGCAATAGTTGCAAAATTTGTTGATTAAGGGGTTTCGGGGTTCGTTTGTTCCTTGATTTCTAGGGTGTAAAACTCCCATCACTGGTTGAAGTTGCTTCACTACCTCTAGAAGCTCATCAACAGTGGTACATGTTTTCAGATTTAATAGGGCTTCATATTCGGGCATTAATCCAAAAATTATATGGTCTAATCGATCTTGCTCAGAGGGGATAGAGGGTAATTCATCATATATGTTAATCATATCCTGCACATAATCTTCAGGGCTCTCATTGGGTCTTTGCCTTCTTGTTTGGATTTTTCTCTTGATTATTTTAGAATAACCATCTCCCAATTATTTTTCTTTAAATTTATTCTCAAAGTCATTCCAAGTATGAAAATGATTTATATTCTTCCAATACCATTTCTTAGCTTGCCCTTCGAATGCTAGGGGTATGTGGGTCAATAATTCTTGACGTGTCACGCCTGTTATCATCCCATACTCGTACGCGCTATATAGGAATTCTATAGGGTTTGATTCTTCATTAAATCTTATCGTGAATTGAGGAATAGGTAAAGTTCGATATTTAGGGGTCGAATTTTGTAAGTTTTCTCCGCGAGGGATTTGAGTAATATCAGGAATATTTGACGTCTCTTGTTCTTTCTCATATACAGGAAATATAGGACTTTTCAACTTTTCTTGAAAAAATGCAGACTGATTTAGTATAGGTTCCTCTATAGGTTCGTTTCTTGGAAAAAGTTCATCTCTCTCTGGTCTCAACGTAACGTTGGTAGGGGTATTGAAAAATTCTTTTACTCGTGTCGTATAGGGGTCTTCCGTACGATTTTCTTCACGCATAGTGGAAGGGAGGGATACTTTCTTTCCTGTTTCTTTTCGGACATAAGGGGTTGATGTAAACATAGGGTTTAATCTATCTTCCTCTTCCTTGGTTTCTTCTACCTTTTCAGGATTTTCTTCTCTATGGGTTTCTAAAGATTCTCTCATACTATCTCGTAAAGCAACAATAGTTTCAGTTAATACTTTTTGGGATTCAACATTATGTTGAATTAATTGATATAAATCATGGGTATGGATAAATTTATCATTGTTTGTACGTCGAAATAACATACCGATATTCATAATAAGGCTTCTCAAAAAATGTAAGATCTTATCAAATAAGATCCTTACCAACAACGAAATTACGATAATGGAGATATATAATAATGGATCAAACGAGTTAAGGGTAATGTCCGTCATTTTGATTGCTCGATTTTTCTCAATATTTTCTCAAAATAATACAGAGGTTTTTAATAATTGAACCAACTTTGACTCTCTTCAAGACATGTCAAAATCCATCATATTGATAAGATTCCGAAGGATCGGATCCTGCCGACTGCGCCAATTTATAAGCCTTTTCTTTATGCTCTTTTCTTCATTTGTTGTTTATGGGGGTGGGGTTGGGTGTTCGACGTCTTACTAGAGGGTTTAGGAAGATGCAAGACAAACACCTACCTCTTTTCACTTATGATTCAACCTCGCTAACGCTAGACAAGATGTTAGAATGCAGTCAGTTGTGGAGAGTTAAGGCCTTTTAACGGGAACGAGGGGCTTATAAAATTTCTGGATCAAAAGTGACCGCGTTTGATTTAAAAAAAAAATTAATCAATCCGTTAACCATAATGTAAGTTCTTTAACCATAGGTTCAAGTCAGTTTAACAAAATAGTTTCAAGTTTTTTAATTTCTTACGCCAAGTAGCTCCTCTTCCAGTTTCATCTTAGGGGTTTAGGATCTTTTTTTTCTTCTTCCCGATTTAAGGGTTTTAATTCAGGATCTTTTTCTTTTCTCGCGATTTAAGGGTTAATTATTTTCTTTTTTCTTTTAATATATCTCGCATTCGCGCTCCTTCTCTTCTTCAACTTAGGGGTTTAAAAAAAAATGTTTCCGAGTTTCTCCAAAAAATTAAGGATTCAAATTGACGAAAAATAAAGGTATCAAAATGAATAAAAAAATCTGTCCGATTCTCTTCCGAAAACTTAGGGATTCAAATTGATGAAAAATAAAGGTATCAAAATGAATAAAAAATATCTCCGATATAAAATAATACTCCGGATTTCTAAGGGTTTCTTAAGGGTGAGCCGACAGGGTTTCGTTAAGCAGTTCAGGAATCGACTGAGGGTGGGACAGGAGGGACTTCGTATATATAACTTCTAGTTTCTCGCAAGGATCTCTGGGACAATGACGTTTGTTGATTGACTTCGGTTTGGCGAGTAGTGGACCATATTCATTACGTAGCCGGGCGGATTCATGTTATCAACGAATAGGCAAAACTTTTAAATCTTTGGACCAAATGGGGATTGGTCAGTTTAAGGGTTAAAAAAATGTTCTAGAAGTTTCTCGGGCCAGGTACCAGGATAGGGACTCAAGGTCTTGTTGCTTGGGGTCTAAATCAGCTAGTATTTCTCTGGTTTCTTGGAAAAAGTTTTCGTTTGCTAGGTGTTTCATTTTGCACTGTGGATACTGTGGTATAGGATAGTTCTAGAAAGTTCGCTGTCAATTTTGATGGGCTATTTCCTCTTTCATTGTAGTTATTTTTAGAAACCGTGAATTTCTTTTCAGTTTGTTTTAGGGATAGGTTTAAGTTTAAAGGGCTAATATTATCTATATAGGGGTAATTTAAGGCACTTCGTTATTAATTTAAAGGTTTAATTGGAAATTTAATTTGATTTTCGTGTCAAGATGGTTATATATCCCCACCTCTTCTGAAAAGTTCGTCCCCGAACTTAACATATTCATCTTACGATCACGTTAATTTTTTTTTTTTTTTTTCGATGCATAGGGGTTTTAGTACTTGAAGTCTTAATCAACTCGTTTTCATTCAAAAACATGTCATTGGGGTAAAAAGTAAGGGTGCTATGTTTCAATTCTTCTTTGTCCTCGACTGTTTCATCCTCCGTAAGGGAACTTTCATTCTTTCTCACCTCTTCGATAAAGAAGTTTTGCAATTCTTGTTTATTCTCTGCTTCTGGCATATTTATTTCATTATTCACGCTCGTAGTAGTAGGGATTGCTCTTGGGTTTGGAATAAATGGAAACACCCAGTATTGTCCATTTATTGTGCAAGTGATACTATGATCCTCGTAGTTCAGTTTTGCTCCTACATCTGTCATCCAATTAGATCCCAATATAATCGAAAAGTTTGCTTTCTCAATTATGTAAAATTCAATTTCCATAGGAGGACCCATTTCATCATTTAATTGTACAGGAAGTTTAATTGGGCCTTCAGCTTTAAGAGGACTGTTAGGGGAAGCTGAAAAGAATTCTCTTGTTTTCAGAAGGTTAAAATCCATTTCTGGGTACACTTGTTCAGCGACATTTTTGACCATAAATGATGTACATGCTCCCGTGTCTAGGATTGCAGCATAATTGCTATTGGGTAATTGTAGGGGTATACTTCCAGTTCTTGGGACGAAATTACGTATCACGTTAATTACGTTTTCATGTTGTGGGACAGTTATCTCAACCGCTCTCTTAGGAGTGGTATTTTGTTCTTCATTTATTCTTTCTCTTGATTGATAATTTGGTCTTAGGGGACAATCCCTAGCCATATGATCCGTAGAATTGCATACAAAGCATTTAGGCCTAGCTGATGGAAGATTCGATTCAAGGGGTAAGGTTACTTCTTGTGGTCGACTTCTTTTATTTGGGCAGCTATAAACAAAATGTCCGTATTCCTTGCAATAGTTGCAAAATTTGTTGATTAAGGGGTTTCGGGGTTCGTTTGTTCCTTGATTTCTAGGGTGTAAAACTCCCATCACTGGTTGAAGTTGCTTCACTACCTCTAGAAGTTCATCAACAGTGGTACATGTTTTCAGATTTAATAGGGCTTCATATTCGGGCATTAATCCAAAAATTATATGGTCTAATCGATCTTGCTCAGAGGGGATAGAGGGTAATTCATCATATATGTTAATCATATCCTGCACATAATCTTCAGGGCTCTCATTGGGTCTTTGCCTTCTTGTTTGGATTTTTCTCTTGATTATTTTAGAATAACCATCTCCCAATTATTTTTCTTTAAATTTATTCTCAAAGTCATTCCAAGTATGAAAATGATTTATATTCTTCCAATACCATTTCTTAGCTTGCCCTTCGAATGCTAGGGGTATGTGGGTCAATAATTCTTGACGTGTCACGCCTGTTATCATCCCATACTCGTACGCGCTATATAGGAATTCTATAGGGTTTGATTCTTCATTAAATCTTATCGTGAATTGAGGAATAGGTAAAGTTCGATATTTAGGGGTCGAATTTTGTAAGTTTTCTCCGCGAGGGATTTGAGTAATATCAGGAATATTTGACGTCTCTTGTTCTTTCTCATATACAGGAAATATAGGACTTTTCAACTTTTCTTGAAAAAATGCAGACTGATTTAGTATAGGTTCCTCTATAGGTTCGTTTCTTGGAAAAAGTTCATCTCTCTCTGGTCTCAACGTAACGTTGGTAGGGGTATTGAAAAATTCTTTTACTCGTGTCGTATAGGGGTCTTCCGTACGATTTTCTTCACGCATAGTGGAAGGGAGGGATACTTTCTTTCCTGTTTCTTTTCGGACATAAGGGGTTGATGTAAACATAGGGTTTAATCTATCTTCCTCTTCCTTGGTTTCTTCTACCTTTTCAGGATTTTCTTCTCTATGGGTTTCTAAAGATTCTCTCATACTATCTCGTAAAGCAACAATAGTTTCAGTTAATACTTTTTGGGATTCAACATTATGTTGAATTAATTGATATAAATCATGGGTATGGATAAATTTATCATTGTTTGTACGTCGAAATAACATACCGATATTCATAATAAGGCTTCTCAAAAAATGTAAGATCTTATCAAATAAGATCCTTACCAACAACGAAATTACGATAATGGAGATATATAATAATGGATCTGACGAGTTAAGGGTAATGTCCGTCATTTTGATTGCTCGATTTTTCTCAATATTTTCTCAAAATAATACAGGGGTTTTTAATAATTGAACCAACTTTGACTCTCTTCAAGACATGTCAAAATCCATCATATTGATAAGATTCCGAAGGATCGGATCCTGCCGACTGCGCCAATTTATAAGCCTTTTCTTTATGCTCTTTTCTTCATTTGTTGTTTATGGGGGTGGGGTTGGGTGTTCGACGTCTTACTAGAGGGTTTAGGAAGATGCAAGACAAACACCTACCTCTTTTCACTTATGATTCAACCTCGCTAACGCTAGACAAGATGTTAGAATGCAGTCAGTTGTGGAGAGTTAAGGCCTTTTAACGGGAACGAGGGGCTTATAAAATTTCTGGATCAAAAGTGACCGCGTTTGATTTAAAAAAAAATTAATCAATCCGTTAACCATAATGTAAGTTCTTTAACCATAGGTTCAAGTCAGTTTAACAAAATAGTTTCAAGTTTTTTAATTTCTTACGCCAAGTAGCTCCTCTTCCAGTTTCATCTTAGGGGTTCAGGATCTTTTTTTTCTTCTTCCCGATTTAAGGGTTTTAATTCAGGATCTTTTTTTTCTTCTTCCCGATTTAAGGGTTTTAATTCAGGATCTTTTTCTTTTCTCGCGATTTAAGGGTTAATTATTTTCTTTTTTCTTTTAATATATCTCGCATTCGCGCTCCTTCTCTTCAACAACTTAGGGGTTTAAAAAAAAATGTTTCCGAGTTTCTCCAAAAATTAAGGATTCAAATTGACGAAAAATAAAGGTATCAAAATGAATAAAAAAATCTGTCCGATTCTCTTCCGAAAACTTAGGGATTCAAATTGATGAAAAATAAAGGTATCAAAATGAATAAAAAATATCTCCGATATAAAATAATACTCCGGATTTCTAAGGGTTTCTTAAGGGTGAGCCGACAGGGTTTCGTTAAGCAGTTCAGGAATCGACTGAGGGTGGGACAGGAGGGACTTCGTATATATAACTTCTAGTTTCTCGCAAGGATCTCTGGGACAATGACGTTTGTTGATTGACTTCGGTTTGGCGAGTAGTGGACCATATTCATTACGTAGCCGGGCGGATTCATGTTATCAACGAATAGGCAAAACTTTTAAATCTGGGACCAAATGGGGATTGGTCAGTTTAAGGGTTAAAAAAATGTTCTAGAAGTTTCTCGGGCCAGGTACCAGGATAGGGACTCAAGGTCTTGTTGCTTGGGGTCTAAATCAGCTAGTATTTCTCTGGTTTCTTGGAAAAAGTTTTCGTTTGCTAGGTGTTTCATTTTGCACTGTGGATACTGTGGTATAGGATAGTTCTAGAAAGTTCGCTGTCAATTTTGATGGGCTATTTCCTCTTTCATTGTAGTTATTTTTAGAAACCGTGAATTTCTTTTCAGTTTGTTTTAGGGATAGGTTTAAGTTTAAAGGGCTAATATTATCTATATAGGGGTAATTTAAGGCACTTCGTTATTAATTTAAAGGTTAATTGGAAATTTAATTTGATTTTCGTGTCAAGATGGTTATATATCCCCACCTCTTCTGAAAAGTTCGTCCCCGAACTTAACATATTCATCTTACGATCACGTTAATTTTTTTTTTTTTTTTTTCGATGCATAGGGGTTTTAGTACTTGAAGTCTTAATCAACTCGTTTTCATTCAAAAACATGTCATTGGGGTAAAAAGTAAGGGTGCTATGTTTCAATTCTTCTTTGTCCTCGACTGTTTCATCCTCCGTAAGGGAACTTTCATTCTTTCTCACCTCTTCGATAAAGAAGTTTTGCAATTCTTGTTTATTCTCTGCTTCTGGCATATTTATTTCATTATTCACGCTCGTAGTAGTAGGGATTGCTCTTGGGTTTGGAATAAATGGAAACACCCAGTATTGTCCATTTATTGTGCAAGTGATACTATGATCCTCGTAGTTCAGTTTTGCTCCCACATCTGTCATCCAATTAGATCCCAATATAATCGAAAAGTTTGCTTTCTCAATTATGTAAAATTCAATTTCCATAGGAGGACCCATTTCATCATTTAATTGTACAGGAAGTTTAATTGGGCCTTCAGCTTTAAGAGGACTGTTAGGGGAAGCTGAAAAGAATTCTCTTGTTTTCAGAAGGTTAAAATCCATTTCTGGGTACACTTGTTCAGCGACATTTTTGACCATAAATGATGTACATGCTCCCGTGTCTAGGATTGCAGCATAATTGCTATTGGGTAATTGTAGGGGTATACTTCCAGTTCTTGGGACGAAATTACGTATCACGTTAATTACGTTTTCATGTTGTGGGACAGTTATCTCAACCGCTCTCTTAGGAGTGGTATTTTGTTCTTCATTTATTCTTTCTCTTGATTGATAATTTGGTCTTAGGGGACAATCCCTAGCCATATGATCCGTAGAATTGCATACAAAGCATTTAGGCCTAGCTGATGGAAGATTCGATTCAAGGGGTAAGGTTACTTCTTGTGGTCGACTTCTTTTATTTGGGCAGCTATAAACAAAATGTCCGTATTCCTTGCAATAGTTGCAAAATTTGTTGATTAAGGGGTTTCGGGGTTCGTTTGTTCCTTGATTTCTAGGGTGTAAAACTCCCATCACTGGTTGAAGTTGCTTCACTACCTCTAGAAGTTCATCAACAGTGGTACATGTTTTCAGATTTAATAGGGCTTCATATTCGGGCATTAATCCAAAAATTATATGGTCTAATCGATCTTGCTCAGAGGGGATAGAGGGTAATTCATCATATATGTTAATCATATCCTGCACATAATCTTCAGGGCTCTCATTGGGTCTTTGCCTTCTTGTTTGGATTTTTCTCTTGATTATTTTAGAGTAACCATCTCCCAATTATTTTTCTTTAAATTTATTCTCAAAGTCATTCCAAGTATGAAAATGATTTATATTCTTCCAATACCATTTCTTAGCTTGCCCTTCGAATGCTAGGGGTATGTGGGTCAATAATTCTTGACGTGTCACGCCTGTTATCATCCCATACTCGTACGCGCTATATAGGAATTCTATAGGGTTTGATTCTTCATTAAATCTTATCGTGAATTGAGGAATAGGTAAAGTTCGATATTTAGGGGTCGAATTTTGTAAGTTTTCTCCGCGAGGGATTTGAGTAATATCAGGAATATTTGACGTCTCTTGTTCTTTCTCATATACAGGAAATATAGGACTTTTCAACTTTTCTTGAAAAAATGCAGACTGATTTAGTATAGGTTCCTCTATAGGTTCGTTTCTTGGAAAAAGTTCATCTCTCTCTGGTCTCAACGTAACGTTGGTAGGGGTATTGAAAAATTCTTTTACTCGTGTCGTATAGGGGTCTTCCGTACGATTTTCTTCACGCATAGTGGAAGGGAGGGATACTTTCTTTCCTGTTTCTTTTCGGACATAAGGGGTTGATGTAAACATAGGGTTTAATCTATCTTCCTCTTCCTTGGTTTCTTCTACCTTTTCAGGATTTTCTTCTCTATGGGTTTCTAAAGATTCTCTCATACTATCTCGTAAAGCAACAATAGTTTCAGTTAATACTTTTTGGGATTCAACATTATGTTGAATTAATTGATATAAATCATGGGTATGGATAAATTTATCATTGTTTGTACGTCGAAATAACATACCGATATTCATAATAAGGCTTCTCAAAAAATGTAAGATCTTATCAAATAAGATCCTTACCAACAACGAAATTACGATAATGGAGATATATAATAATGGATCTGACGAGTTAAGGGTAATGTCCGTCATTTTGATTGCTCGATTTTTCTCAATATTTTCTCAAAATAATACAGGGGTTTTTAATAATTGAACCAACTTTGACTCTCTTCAAGACATGTCAAAATCCATCATATTGATAAGATTCCGAAGGATCGGATCCTGCCGACTGCGCCAATTTATAAGCCTTTTCTTTATGCTCTTTTCTTCATTTGTTGTTTATGGGGGTGGGGTTGGGTGTTCGACGTCTTACTAGAGGGTTTAGGAAGATGCAAGACAAACACCTACCTCTTTTTACTTATAATTCAACCTCGCTAACGCTAGACAAGATGTTAGAATGCAGTCAGTTGTGGAGAGTTAAGGCCTTTTAACGGGAACGAGGGGCTTATAAAATTTCTGAATCAAAAGTGACCGCGTTTGATGGTATGTGTCAATTGAGAGTCAAAATAGATTCTAATCCAAATTTTAATATTCAACATAATATTCAATCTTGTTCATAAATTTCCACACACTTTTATAGGGGTCAAAATAAAAAATTAAACAAAAAAATCAAAAGTAATATACTCTATGGAATGTCTCCTTAAAGTTTAAAATTTAAAATTTAGGGGTTTTTTAGGTTCAAATCGTGCAGTTATGCAATAAAAATAATAATGTTCAAAAATAAAAAGTTAGGATTTAAAAAAAAAAATAATCAATCCGTTAACCATAATGTAAGTTCTTTAACCATAGGTTCAAGTCAGTTTAACAAAATAGTATCAAGTTTTTTAATTTCTTACGCCAAGTAGCTCCTCTTCCAGTTTCATCTTAGGGGTTCAGGATCTTTTTTTCTTCTTCCCGATTTAAGGGTTTTAATTCAGGATCTTTTTTCTTTTCTCGCGATTTAAGGGTTAATTTTTTTCTTTTTTCTTTTAATATATCTCGCATTCGCACTCCTTCTCTTCTTCAACTTAGGGGTTTAAAAAAAAATGTTTCCGAGTTTCTCCAAAAAATTAAGGATTCAAATTGACGAAAAATAAAGGTATCAAAATGAATAAAAAAATCTGTCCGATTCTCTTCCGAAAACTTAGGGATTCAAATTGATGAAAAATAAAGGTATCAAAATGAATAAAAAATATCTCCGATATAAAATAATACTCCGGATTTCTAAGGGTTTCTTAAGGGTGAGCCGACAGGGTTTCGTTAAGCAGTTCAGGAATCGACTGAGGGTGGGACAGGAGGGACTTCGTATATATAACTTCTAGTTTCTCGCAAGGATCTCTGGGACAATGACGTTTGTTGATTGACTTCGGTTTGGCGAATAGTGGACCATATTCATTACGTAGCCGGGCGGATTCATGTTATCAACGAATAGGCAAAACTTTTAAATCTGGGACCAAATGGGGATTGGTCAGTTTAAGGGTTAAAAAAAATGTTCTAGAAATTTCTCGGGCCAGGTACCAGGATAGGAACTCAAGGTCTTGTTGCTTGGGGTCTAAATCAGCTAGTATTTCTCTGGTTTCTTGGAAAAAGTTTTCGTTGCTAGGTGTTTCATTTTGCACTGTGGATACTGTGGTATAGGATAGTTCTAGAAAGTTCGCTGTCAATTTTGATGGGCTATTTCCTCTTTCATTGTAGTTATTTTTAGAAACCGTGAATTTCTTTTCAGTTTGTTTTAAAGGGATAGGTTTAAGTTTAAAGGGCTAATATTATCTATATAGGGGTAATTTAAGGCACTTCGTTATTAATTTAAAGGTTTAATTGGAAATTTAATTTGATTTTCGTGTCAAGATGGTTATAGTGGAAACCAGTTTTCAAGATAACCATCTCGTGGGCTCGTGGCTTACCAGTCTTATATGCGGTTGTCTTGGAGAATGGAGTGTCTTTAGCGTTGCTCTTCGCTTGGAAATCAAATTTCTCTGAATTTGTACGTAAATATATTGTAAAAACATTTTAGATCATTGAATGAACGTGAATGAAATCAAAGTTAGTGTGATTTGACAAGTTCAGTAAGTAAAATCTTTTTTCATTAAGACAGGCAGAAAGTCCTATGGTGTTTAAAAAAGCAAGCTACTTCTTTCTTACGTGGATGAATTCAGTCTCAAGACCAACGATGAAATATATCACTATGACCGTTCTTCAAGCCTATTGAAACCTATACGTTGTTATCCGTAACCGAGTAGAGACTAATTTCTTGGACACCAGTTTCATAAAAATATAAGAACACAAAGTAATTACGATCATTTATTGGAATGTTTCGCCCAATTAAATTCATAAAAACTGAGAAGCCGGACACTGATGTGGTGGAAAATTTGGAAACACCTTCAAACGTTTTAGTGAAATGGCCAATCATCATTAAGAAGCAGATTCGATTCATCCCTCAGCGGAAAACATTGACAACGTGGAAGAAGTTACGGAGAATAAGGAACAAAGGAAGTTATCCTCTTTGATGAATGACAGACAATCACACAATGCTAAGAAGCCTTTCAAATGTGACGTCTGTGACATGTCGTTTAATCATAATTCACATTTAACAAGGCATAAGGTTAGTCACTCATCTGATCGCCCGTTTCAATGTGAACTGTGTCAGAAGAACTTCAAAGGCAAAAGTGTCTTGACACGACATAAACTCATACACTCGTCCAAACGTCCATTTAAATGTCTAGTGTGTCAGATGACCTTCAAATGGAAAGAGAGTTTGTCAGCTCATAAACTCACACACTCGTTCGAACGCCCATTTAAATGTCAAGTGTGTCAGAAGGCCTTCAAATCGAAACTAAATTTGACATTTCATCAACTCAGACACTCGTTCGAACGCCCATTTATATGTGAAGTGTGTCAGAAGGCGTTCAAAGGCAAACTTGACTTGGCACGTCATAAACTCATACACTTGCCCAAACGTCCGTTTCAATGTGAACTGTGTCAGAAGGACTTCAAACGCAAAAGTGACTTGGCACAACATAAACTAATACACTCGTCCAAACGTCCATTTTAATGTCAAGTGTGTCAGATGACCTTTAAATGGAAATCTGCTTGGACAGGACATCAACTCACACACTCGTCCGAACGTCCATTTAAATGTCAAGTGTGTCAGATGACCTTCAAATCAAAAAATAATTTGACAAGTCATCAACTCACACACACGTCCGAACGCCCATATGGCCTTCAAAAGGAAAGACATTTTGGCAGAACATCAACTCACTCACATGTCCAAATATGATTTGTGTAACTCTAGTTACAAATCACAACATGACCTTGATTTGAAACTCCACAAATGTTCTGAATGCGATAAAACTTTAACGGATTGCAGGAACTAAAAAATCATAAGGTTCTTCATTCTTCGGATCGACCGTTTAGAAGCGAAAAGCTTGACAAATCTTTCAAAATGAAATCGAGTCAAAATTTGCACGAGGCTACACACTTGGAGTATATACCATTGAATTGCCATCAGTGCGAGCGTTCTTACAAATCTAAAAAAAGTTTAAGCCGTCATATGACTACCAAATCATTTCAATGCCACCTATGTGACGCAAAGTTTGAAACCGAACGTAGTGTAAATCTTCACATAATTGATGTTCACGAGAACGAAAGGCCCTTTCCTTGTGAACAATGTGGCAAATCCTTCAAAGCCCCTTACAATTTAAATCGCCACTTCAAAATGGTGCATACCGATGAAAGACTGTTCAAATGTACGGAATGCGGTTCGGTCTTCAAATGTAGCCAACATCTGAAAAAACATAAATTGTTACACTGCCGTGCTAAACCTTTCAAGTGTTCTAAATGTGGTCTGTGTTTCCCTTCCGAAACATCCCGTCGTGCACACGAAGAATCTAATTATTTGTATGACAAATATTTCGAAACTACGCGAAGATATGTGTCGATTATCGGAGGTAGAAAGTAGATTTAATTTTCAATAATTGTCCTCCTACTATTAACTGGTTCTTTGGCTTTGGGAGAGCTGAGATAATTTAATTGCTATCAATCGGACTGAAACAATTGATAGCGGGAAATAACTAATTTAGTTTCGATGACTTGTATTTAACTTGAACAAAGTATGGAGACTTGGTTTTTTACTAAAATATTTTATTAGTGAAAGTCCTTTTTTTTAGCACAACCTTTCGGTAGCGAGTTTATTTTCGATCTGATTTTAACCTGGGGTCCTGGCTCCCTCCTTCCTTTACCTATACCCTTTTCTTTGGGGATTAAGAGAAACCTCTCTTTTTTGGACAGGCCCATGACGAAGCAAAGTTTTCCACTACGTCATGGGTCCTCTTTTGAAAACCCAACGTTGGTTTCATCCAGTTTAGGACCACCACGCTTTTCTTTGAAAGGAAGATTTTCAATGGTTTCTTTATAGGGGAGAGAGCCTGAAAATTCCCCAGTTTGCAAGATTGTGTTTTATGATAAAAATAGTAAAAAAGGGAATACATGAATATATATACATTTTTACATGAATTTGAAATCTTAGTTTTTATGATTATTATTTTAGTTAATTTTAAGTATTGATTACATTTAAAGAAAGTTAATTTAGAAAATATACGTCCATTATTTTACACTCCCCCGGATAATACTGAAATTTTAATGTTGAAAGTATTATCCTAAGGTTATTGCGCGACATCAGTTATTTCTAAATTACAAAGTTGTTTTAATGAACGTCTAATGGTCGAGCCATTTGTTGTTTTAACTATACAAGAACGGTTATTTCCGTCTCGACCTTTAACCATTTCAATTACGCGACCGAGTTTCCACATGTGGCGTTTTAATTTATCGTCCACAATTATGACTACATCGTTTTCTTTAATTTCACTAACCTTTTTAGGCGTTTCACCATAGTGAGCCGTTCTTAAATTCATTAAATATTCTTTCCTAAACCTATTCCAAAATTTATTGATTAACAATTCTCTATATTTTATTCTTTTCGTTAATTCCACACGTGAAGTGGTTACATTTTTTAAATTTTGGTTTAAGGGTGGTAAAGCAGTTAATCTGCGACCTATAAGAATTTCAGCGGGTGACAATGGGGTAGGTTCATTTACGTCACTATACACGTAAGTGATCGGGCGCGAGTTTATTATAGCTTCAGTTTCTATAATAGCGGTTTGCATTTCATTGTATGTTAGGGAGGAATTTCCTATATTCTTTTTAAGCGCTGTTTTGGTGGACTTTACTAGGATCTTCCACCATCCTCCATACCAAGCGGCCCTTTCTATTATATACTTCCATGTTATGCCATGCGTACCAAAAAACTCCCCTAGTTTATCCACATTTAAATTTTGCCAGATTAATTTTAGGTCAGCGTCTGCCCTTTTAAATGTCTTGGCGTTATCCGTGTAGATAACGCTCGGTACCCCTCTTCTTGCTACTATTCTTTTAAATGCTAGCAGAAAGTCGTCGGTGCTAAGAGATGGTGTTAACTCAAGGTGGATCGCACGAGTAACGGCGCAAGTGGCTAGACAAATGTAAGATTTACTCATTTTGTCTCCTGTTTTAACTAGTAAGGGACCCGCGAAGTCAATTCCCATGATGGAAAAGGGGGGGCATTCATTTATTCTGTCGTGGGGCAACGGTGCTATAGGGGTGTCCCCTGATTTAACGCTTAATTTTTTGCACGTCAGACAAGCCTTGACAACAGACCTTGCTAATTGTCGGCTAGCTGGTATCCAATATCTTTCCCGAAGTTGCACTATTGTGTCATTAATGCCTCCGTGTTGCACTTGTTTGTGACTTCTGATCATAAGCAATTTAGCAAATTTTTCATTTTTGTTTAGGAGTATTGGGTGTTTTTCTATATAGTTCATGTTTGATTCAGCTAAACGCCCACCTACACAAATAAGTCCCTGGTCGTTAAGGATGGGTTGGAGAGTGGCTAAATTTGAATTTGGATCTATGGGTTCTCCAGCTTTTAACGCAACTAATTCGGGTGCATAAATGCTAGATTGGATTGATTTAACCCACGTGATCTCAGCTAGTCCCATTTCTTCAGCGGTTATGGGCCCACCAATTTTATTTAAGTTTTTTCCTTTGGTGTTTCTAATGAACCTCATAACATATGCTGTGATCCTTAAGTTTTTGTCTAGGGAATTGTGCCTATTTAAATCTAGTAAATGGTGAATGCCTGCCTGTTCCTTTACGTTAAGTGCTAATGACGTAACCTTCCGTCTTTCATTGGCAACAGTGGACATATCTGGATTTTCTGGACGTAGTTTTGGCCAGTGGTTTTCCGATTCTTTTAACCAGTTAGGTCCTTCCCACCAGAGTTTACAGTTCTCTAACTCTCCCCCTTTTACCCCCCTTGTTGGCAAATCCGCCGGGTTTTGTATACCTGGACAATGAAACCACGTGTTCTTGTCTGTCAGTTTTTGAATTTCGCTAGCTCTGTTAGAAATAAACGGCTTCCAATTTTTTGCGGTACCCGTTACCCAAGCTAAGGCGATAGTGGAATCAGTCCAATAATAGTGTTTTATGGCGAGGGGCTCAAAAGTGGGTTTAATGTAGTTTGTGATTCTAGCTCCTAAGAGACATCCCATTAACTCGAGTTTGGGTAGTGTGAGTTCTTGGTCTTTTAACAATTTTAAAGGGGCTACTCTGGATTTGGCCGTCACTAAGGTTACACCCGTTTGACCTGATATGGTTTCAAAGCGAACGTAAACAGTGGTGGCGTAAGCCTTTGTACTAGCATCACAGAAGCAGTGAATTTCCAATTGTTTAATTTTATCACGTGCTCCCTCGAAATAATGCCTATTTATCTTAATATTTTGTAAGAAGGGCACTTCTTTTGTCCAATTTTCGAATTCCTTCCCCAATTCTTCTCCAAGTTCCGTATCCCAGTCTAATTTTTCCACCCATAATTTTTGGAAGAGAATTTTGGCTCTTATAGTGAATGGAGATATGATTCCCACGGGATCGTAAATTTGCGAAACTGCACTTAAAATGCATCGTTTTGTCATTTTGGGGTCTTGTAAGGTTTGTATTAACGGACCTAGATTGTAAGATAGGGTGTCTAAGGTGGGGTCCCATCTAAGACCTAAGATTTTTCGCTCCTTCATGTCTATCTCATTTTCAAATAATTCTTTCCCACCTGTGGTTGGATGATTTTCCCAAAGTTCTTTTAATTCCAATGAGTTCGTTCCCCATTTTCTGAACCTCATGCCTGCTTTTTGCATGACCAACGCGGCTTCCACTGAGATTTCATAGCCTTCCTTAGCCTCGCTCACTCCGGTAGTCAAGTCGTCCACGTACAAATCGTTTCCTAGTTTTTGTTTTACTCTAGGGTCAATATTGTTTACATTTTGTATGTGGACTTTGATAGTACACGCGAGCAAAAAGGGGCTCGAGGTGACCCCAAAGGGCACCCTATTCATTCGGAGCACTCTGAATTCATTTTTAAGGATCTTTTCCCCTTCTTCTTTTACCCAAATAAATCTAGTGGAATCTTTGTCTTCCTCGTCTAGCGCTATCTGGAGAAAAGCCTTTTCAATATCGGAAACTATGGCTATTTTGTTTGTACGAAATCTCAATATTAATAATAGTATGTCGGGATTTAGGTTAGGGCCAGGGGAGAGGCAATCGTTTAGAGACGGGGTACCTGAAGAAGCGTCGTTTACTACCCTTAATTTTGTCGTTAGGACATCTTCTCTGCATACACCTTGATGGGGCATGTAGTAAGTCCCAGGTAAGGGGCCTTCTAGTTTTTCTTTGGGTACCTCCTCCATAATTCCCAACTCTATCTGTTCTTCAATGACTCCTTTATACTTTTCAAAATAGGCTGGGTCCTTCTCAAATTTTTTAATCAACCCCATAACTCGTTTTTTAGCTATTTGCTCGTTATTGGGCAATAATTCTTTTGGGCATTTCCAAGGAAACTTAACCACATACCTTTCTCCGTTAAATTTGATTTCATCACAAAAATTTGTGACCGTATCGTCGTCGGTTGTTTCTTTCAACTCTTGACTATTTATACCCATTGTTTCAAGGTCAAAGAATTTCTGTAGGGTTTCATCTACCCTTTTCTGAGTGACGCCTATGTGCATAACTGACCCCTGTTTTATTTGGTTTGTGGGTTCCCCCGAAGGTCCGTGTAGGGTCCAACCTAAAATGGTTTCTAAACACACTACCTTCTTGCTAAACCTTTCGGATCTACCCGTAGATACTTCCCAGTATATGTCGCCACCTATCAAAATAGCTGCTCCATTTCTAGAATTTATTGGATCAGAGGGATCGTCTGACATATGTAGGCCTTTGGATTCCATGAATTGCTCAATATCCTGACACCCCATACTGACAATGTGATTACAAACGTAGGGTGATTCTACGGCTATGAACTCAATGTATTTATCTGGAAATTCCCTATTTTCTAGCCTAACTTTAACTGTGCGACAATTTACCGTTTCTGGTTCTTTCGCCGCGTATCTAAATACGTCGAGTCGCTGTTGACCAACAATGGGCAGCTGAAGTTTTCTCGAGAGATCTTCCCTGATTACAGAAATTTGGCTCCCCCCATCCAAAACGCATCTAACCTTAGTTTTACTATCTGGGTTTGAGGGGTTTTTGGCATAAGCTATGACGGTTTGTAGCTGCACTGATTTATCCATGTTTTCTACACGTGCTAGGGCTTGCACTATGGCGGTATTTCCACTATTTTGGGGCTCATTAGCCCTTGGATTTAAGTGAGAAGGGTTTCCCTCACATACTGCAAAATTATGTTTTTGATTGCATTTTCTACATTTTTTGAATTTTGATCTACAAGATCTGGTATCGTGTCCGAATCGTAGACATATGTTACATCGGCCGCTTTCCCTAACACTAGTTTGTTTGTGCTCCAAAGTGTATTTATTACAATGAATTGACCTATGGTCAGAAGTAGAGCAAAATATGCAAAAGATATTGTCTACGTTAGGGGTATAATTGCTTTTAATCCCCGTGGATAACGCGGCTACCGAAGGGGTATATCTAAGGTTTTCCATTCTAGGTTTTGACCTCGCTTTTTCTTCATAATAGGGTTTAAATTGGGTGTCTCTTTTTGTGCTATTTATGCTATCATCTCAGCCATCTCTCGGCTTTCAATTTGTCCCCTAATAAAGCTAATTAGGTCCTCGATATCCCATGTTTTGTTTATATCTATTGGCCCAATATTGGCCGTTTGTTTTTCTTTTCTATAAACGCAATACGCTGTCCTAATATCTGAAGGCAAGCGCGCTAGTAACTCGGGGCAAGTAGAGGAAGCTTTATCGACTACATTGTAACCCATGGATTTTAAACTCCTAATGCTAATTTCGCAAATGTTCAATACTTGGCGTAGGGCATTGATATTTTTGGAGCTTGTCACTGGCTGAATTTCTTTTAGTTTGTTTAAATGACAATACATAGCTAACTCGGTATTCGCGAATCTATTTTTTAATATATCTATGGCTTCGTCATACGCCTCCTCGGTATGTTCGAGGTTTGCTATCTCTTGGAGAGCTTCTCCTTCTAAGTATGATTGTAAATAAATTAATTTGTCTACCTTGTCGATTTTCGTGCTGTCGTGGACGGTGACCTTGAAGCGTCCCCAAAAGTTATTCCACTTGGTATAGTCCCCATTGTATTTAGCAATGGTCAGCGGCGGTAGTTTGATTTCCACCTTTTCGTGGGTAGAGGTTGCGATGTGTCCCATTGTGTTTATCCCGAGCGTTGAGCCGGAAGTTGAACCTGGTCCCATCGGACCGTTGGCTACTCCGTAAATAGAAGTGTTGGATGATTGCGGCGGTGTTCCACCCATTTTCTTGATCATCCGGTTGATTTTTAGTTTAATTGCTCCTATTTCCTCCTGGTAAGCAATGGCTTCATCTTGATCCTTTTCTAGATCCACTTCGTTTTCGATGAGAGGTTTGACGGCATGTTCAGCATGATTTAGATCCTCTTCCCGTTGCATTAGCAGGGTTATTCCGTCTTCCAAATCCTCCAAATCAGGAACTGATGTACTTTTGACGAGGTTTTTAAGCTCGTTGATTTTTCTTGTCACGGCAGTGCGTGCGCTCTTCCTAGCCGCTTTCGCTAACTTTAGAAGTTCTTTTGTAGTTTTTACCGGTGCCTGATGAGGCTGTTGGCCGGTTGCAGATGCGACGCTTCCGGGGCCTTGGTTGAGATTACCCGCTCCGGTGTTTATTTGTCCCGGTGATACCGTTTGGTTATTAGTTTGCTCTACGATGTCGTCGTTCGCCATCGTTTTGAAGAATGTTTTTTTTTTAACTAAACTAATTATCGTTTAATCCCTTGGTTTCTGCACCATGTCGATTATCGGAGGTAGAAAGTAGATTTAATTTTCAATAATTGTCCTCCTACTATTAACTGGTTCTTTGGCTTTGGGAGAGCTGAGATAATTTAATTGCTATCAATCGGACTGAAACAATTGATAGCGGGAAATAACTAATTTAGTTTCGATGACTTGTATTTAACTTGAACAAAGTATGGAGACTTGGTTTTTTACTAAAATATTTTATTAGTGAAAGTCCTTTTTTTTAGCACAACCTTTCGGTAGCGAGTTTATTTTCGATCTGATTTTAACCTGGGGTCCTGGCTCCCTCCTTCCTTTACCTATACCCTTTTCTTTGGGGATTAAGAGAAACCTCTCTTTTTTGGACAGGCCCATGACGAAGCAAAGTTTTCCACTACGTCATGGGTCCTCTTTTGAAAACCCAACGTTGGTTTCATCCAGTTTAGGACCACCACGCTTTTCTTTGAAAGGAAGATTTTCAATGGTTTCTTTATAGGGGAGAGAGCCTGAAAATTCCCCAGTTTACAAGATTGTGTTTTATGATAAAAATAGTAAAAAAGGGAATACATGAATATATATACATTTTTACATGAATTTGAAATCTTAGTTTTTATGATTATTATTTTAGTTAATTTTAAGTATTGATTACATTTAAAGAAAGTTAATTTAGAAAATATACGTCCATTATTTTACAATATGAAAACTGTTCAAGCACTGATGTGAAACCTGTTATTTACGAGTGCTATATTTGCAAAACCGCGTATGCAAATGAATGCGATTTGTTTCAACATAAAGGTACGAGATGTTCCCTCCAAAACTTCAAATTGCGAGCTTCCCATGTTTTATTGGAAAGGTTATCTCCGAAGCAACTTTCCGAATATGGTGTTTTTTCATATCCACGATTGAGAATCCAAATCGAGGACTTCGTCATTAAAAAGGAACCTGAATAAACACAAGCTATGTTAGAGTAATGTTTTTGTATACTAAGCCTATACATATTGGATCAAATAAAAATACTTCTCACGTCATGAAAAATTGTAGTCTTGGATAATGCCTAATTGTTTCTGTTACCTAAACAGATCAAAGTTTACAGAGCCGCATTGAACAGGTTGGTTGACGAAAGGAAAGTCTAATAATCAGGTAACAAGTTTTTAAAAAATATGTAATTTTCGATGTCATCCACGTTTCATGCGATCTCGAACTTATTCGAAACTTAAATTGAAGGGTTAGATAACATAGCATTATCCCTTAAATGAACGTCCTTTTTCTAAATGTGAAAGGAAAATTATTAAAAGTATACACGATGTCTTATTACAAAATAATTAGCATTTAATTAGTCTTAAAAACGAGGACTATTGCGCCACTATTGGTTAAACTCTCTCCGCCTGTGAGAATTCAACAAATCTTGTAAGGGTAAGTGGTTCGGTTTAGCAGACGCCACTAAACGGATGGTGCAGTAGTCTTCGTTTTTAAGACTAATTAAATGCTATTTATTCTGCAATAAGAGATCATTTATTTACTTGAGAGTTCAAACAATTCCATAAGAGTAAGTGGTTCGGTTTAACAGACGCCACTTGGTCATTTATTTTTTTTAATATTTTTCCTTTTATATTTAGGAAAAGGCCGTTCTTTTAAGGCATGACGTTATGTTAAAAAATACCTCACCCATAAGCCCACAAATAGTGTTGTATATGCCAACAGTTACTAACAAATAAAGATCTACTGACCTATATTAAAATTAAACAAATCAAAGTTAAAATATATTTATAGTACATCAAACGTTCATAAATTAACTAACATAATTTGCAGCTAATTAACCTTATCTACATTTTTTTTCCAAAATGGATTAAGTTCCGGAACAATTACGATGACAATCTAACCTAAAACAACTGTCAATTGAACAATTGTACTGTTTCGCAATGGCGCGCAGCACAGGTATCTTAAAGGGATGGGTAAAGATTATTTTAAATACGTCACAGACATCACGTGATGCCAAAGGCTACTCATGGAGTGGAACTGGGCATCTAGTCCTTGTTTTTCGCGAGGTTGCAGCGCCAATTCCATAAAGTGGTACTTTTCGAAGTAAAACGAACTAAGCTTCTTTGAACCACGCCTCTCCTCGGTCGCGTGCCTCTGACGTATTTCAAATAATTTTTACCCACCCACCGATGCCTTCTTTGCAGTCCCTTTAATACAAGCTCGTAAAATTAAAGTCACCGGAAATAAAATATAAAAACAAATTCAAAATGATGTGCAACAAAAATAAACTTAACATAATTAATTTTAGCGACAAATTTTAAAGTTACAATATGAGTGTTTTCAAAAGCGCCGTATCAAAACATCTTTGGACCCCGTTATGAAAAATAGTTCAATACCATTTTGATTTTCTTCTTCTTTGTCTCGAATAAACTAGTAAGTCTGCATTTGGACTAAAACTTTGCACTTACGCTAAAATAATAAATACAATAATTGCTATTGTACTTTAATATACTAAAACGAAGCCAGATCATATCCAGTTATATTTTTACTCTAACAAATCGATACCAATGTTCAATGACGTCAACCCCGTCGTCTACTTCGTTTGATAATGCACAATGATTTGCAAGTATTATGCCGTCACTAATGTCTCAAATGTTCACACTTGTAGGAGGGAAGTTTGATTCTGGAGTACCATAGTTGCATAAGTTTATAAGATATGTTCCATAAGTATGACACTTAATATACTTCGTAATGCTAGACACTTACTGAGAGCTAGTTCGAGAACGACAAGAGAGAATTAACTACGCTCGATTTTGCAGTCCATTTTCCTATTTAGTTTGAGACAATGCCTCACCAGCAACAAGCTCTCAGTAACCAGCGACAAATTTATGGAATACATCTTATGGACTTTTATAGTTGGGGTCCATTCGTAGCCGCCTGAAAATATCAGAATGCTTTTCATTGTTGTGCATCATTGAGTTAATTATATTGTAGTATCGAAGGTACGAGTAAATAGAAGTTATTAATTGTTGCATCTAAGGCTTATGCCCAACCCTCGGCCCAACCTAAAACCGGGGTACTATGGTCACATCGGAGCCTCCGAGATATCTAGGCCCATGCATGTCGATTTTTACGTGGGGAAATATCCAGTTTCATAGAGGAAATATTTTTACCCTTTGTGTGTACGAGGTGGCGCTTTAATGACCGTTGCGTCGGGGTCTTCCATAAATTATCGATGTAGCAGTCGACGGGGTCATGAGGCTGAACTTGTTTATTTTACAGTGCTAAAAGCGCCACCAAGCGGGAAAACACGGCGAACTAAATTAGTCAAAATATATTCTCGCTTCGCTACATGCATGGGCCTAGATATCTCGGAGGCTCCGGTAGTAGTAACATTGAAACCAAGCCTTTCCGTAATTTGATCTAACGTTGTGTTTATGGCATTTGATGTCAAAAACCGGAGCCTCCGTCTGGACAAACTTTGCTTTTGCTCAGTTTTCACTTTGTTTTTCAGCTCTTGTCTTTGTTACTCACCGCAATTTGCGCCTTGAAATTTGGAAAACAAATTTTCGAAGGGAATTTTCAAGTCGTTGACAATTTGGCGGTCGCCCTTCAATTTGTAACTTACGTAAGGAAATCTGCGAACGACACTTCCAGCCACATTTTATCAATCAACATACGATGTGGCTAAAATAAATAAATTTTCGTGTTTTATATAGTTGCTGGCGTCATTCCTTGTAATATCCGGCAGAGGGGGCGGACCCTTGTTGTCGGGAATCCTAACAACATTTTGGTCACTCTTAACACTTACGGAAATGATTAAACTTAGGTCCACTTTCATGAAATACTATTTACAAGTTAGTTAATTTTGTTTTTACATTTTATAAAAATGGTATCGCAATTTAAAATATATAAAATTTTCCAGAACGACAGTCACAAAAATGATTACTTTGGAATGGTAATTGAGTTGGTAATTTACCTTTTAGTGGTTGTTTCTCTCGTACTACAGACACTGACTGACAGTATACAGCACTGCGAAAAACAAACATATTCAACGGAAGGCAAATTGGTAAGGTTTAAGCGTTTCAAAGTCTCATACTTTTTAAATTCTTTAACGAAATGATTATTTTGAAACTTTAAGAAATCAAAGGAAGAGGATGCAACATTTTGTTCATGCGCTGTATATTCTTGGCTTACGAGGTAAATACGTTTTTTGCCTCTCCGAGTGACGATGACGTACGGAGAGGTATTACATTGGACATGTCTACGTGTGTGTGTCTGTCACCGCATTCGTAGTTGGCAAATCGGAGCAAACGTGTTCGCAGAAAGCAATTTATGGCTTCTGCTCCATATCGTCGTTAGGATTAAGAAGTACGCGGTGATCGTCTAGGGTTACGAGAAACGTCTAACCTCCCAATGGCAGGGCTTCCGCCAAAGGTTCACGCAATTGCGGGTTTTCTTATCATTTATTGTGAATCAATCGCCTTATATACCCTAAATTTCCAAAACATTTTAAAGAGGCATACGCTTGCATTCAAACGTCAACAATAGCTATAGTTTTAAATGATTTCAGGATTAAAGTTTCTTAAAATGATTTAACTAGAATTAAGCTAAATTAATGACGATTAAAATAATTAATACCAATTATATTTACTTAATTATTTAAGAAAAACCTCTTAATTGCGTCTCGACTTGGAGAGGTTTATTTTGGTTTCCCAACTTTTCATTAATTCTTACGTTTAAATTTTTTCAATTAAATTTTTAATCGAATTGTAGCGTCCTGTGGAAAGGTTGGAAGAAAAACCTGGAACCATCGGACATCTACGACTTGAATTACTCTGAACAAGCTATGACTGTTTCACGCATTTTCGAAAAACACTGGAATACACATCCTAAGAAGATAAGTGACGGTGAAGATATGGAAATGAAAAACTTTTCGAAAGAACGAAACAGTATAAGAAATCAGCGGAAATCAATCATTTGGCCCTTGTTGAGAACAATCCTGTCTTGCTTGATTGTTTGAGTCGTCCTACAAGTTCTGTCCAACGTAGTGTCCTTTGCTCAGCCCCTCTTGATTGGGTATGCACATATAGCTACTGTGAGAACAGAGGGGAATGGGTCCTACCCTCTCTACCAAAACGACAGTGAACTTTAAAGAATGGAGGGCTGGTGAGGAATGTTCCTGATTTGCTAAGAGAAGCCGGACGTTTTTACAAAAGATTTGTACCCCTTTGCCCACTTCAAGAAACATCCCTATGCAAAATGCTTTTCTACGGATTTTTTTAATAAAAGTATGTTGCTAAGCTGAGCAAAAGAGTCTCTAGCTGCCATAGTTTGCCATAATTTAAGGTCAAAGTTGGAAATTACTTAAATTTATCTACGGATTATTTTTATTCAAAGTATGTTGGTAAGGCTAGTCAACTAGGAAAAATAGTTTCTAGCTGCCATAGTTTGTCCAGAATTCAAGGTCAAAGTTGGACATTATTTAGTTATGTCTTTTACAGGTTATACAATTATTTTCTGGTCGGAAATTGAACCAAGGCAAATACAAGCGTTCTCAGCTATACAATCATCGACGGTACAATTCTTTCTACCTAATTAATTGTTGAGGAAAATAATTTAAGCATTTAAATGTCAAACTTTGACCTCAAATACTGGACAAACTATGGTATCTAGGGAAAAACAACCATTAGCTTAGAAATATACTATAATTTAAAAAAAAAATCGATAGAAAGCCATTTTTCCATTTTCCATAGAAAAAGTGTGAGGTCTTTTAAATAAAAAGACGAGCTTGTGCACATTTTTCGTTAAAAGGTGGAAATTGATTATTTCATTACTGCAAGTTGTTTGTTTGCACAATCTGAAACACAGTTAACTTTGCTATTTCTATCAGTAACTGGAATTAAAAGGAAGAACCGATTTTGTACAGTGGCTGCGCTTACAAGCTGTTGTGAATGAATTTAAGCTTAGGGAACGCGAAGAAGGTTTTGCTAGTTCCTATGGCACAACTACCAGTTGCAGTCCGATTAAAAGGTTTTCTCATTTATGCATCTAGTGCCATTATTGATTACTCTATAAGCGAAGATCCTTTGTGGAAGGGTATTTTTTACGCTTGCCTTTACGGTTTGACTGGTGCCGTACAATCCCTGTTACAAGAAGATAGCGCCATTTTTAACACTAAACTCGGTCTGAGACGATGCATGTTCTTTATAAAAAAGTGAGTTATAGTGTTATATTGGTGCACTATAGTTCATTAATGAGATTCGTCGACGTAGATATTTTGCTTCAGGAGTTGCGATCGACGCGACCTGACAATGGGTGAAATACTCAACACAATGTATGTCGACACGAACAGATTCCAAGTTCTGTCGTCGCAACTGAGCCTCTTGTGGTCGGTCCCGGTGCAAGTAATTCTGTGTTTCGTCTTCATGTATCAAGAAGTCGGTTATACAGCCTTTGCTGGGATCGTACTTGTCTTCATTGTTTTTCCGCTGAACTTCCTCAGCACCAAAAAATACAAAGAATTACAGGTAAATGTTAATCCAATGACGGCTGTAATATAAATTGCATAAAGATGCTCTCGGTTGAAACACCTGCCTTTCACAGAAGATACTGCTCGTGTAAAAATGATTTAATTCACATACTTCGCATTATTTCAAGTTTTGGGAACATTTAAGCCAATCAGATTGTATAATGATAAGTTAGTCATTTCGAAAAAAAATCAGGCCTGCGCCTGCTAGCGCTCAAGGGAGAATGGTATTCGTAGTGAGTGAATAGGCAAGGGAGTTGGAATTGTTTTTCATAAGGTTTGACCCTCTTAAGAGATTTCGCTGAAAGAGCTTTTTGTATTTTTGATAGTACCTTTTCACTATATCGTATCGGACTCTATGAATGGAAAACGTCTGTTTATGGGTTTGACTGACATTTAGTAAATAAGTTACCGATATATACAAGCAATTATTCTTTTTGGTTTGAATTAACCATCAGAAAGGAACATAATATTATGACAGGATAACTTCAGTAAAGTTTGACCAATGTCAAAGCACTTTTACATAGATAACATCAGGAACGTTTGCAACAATCTACCTAAAATTTTCATTTAGTGGCTTGTGTCCCATGCTTTAGCAGGCCTACCTACCCTAGAAAGCAGATATAACCCTACAAGGCTTAACCAGAAGTAAGATAAGGGACTAAAAGTAAAGTGCTCTAGCATTGGTAATAGATCCTGGCACTAGTGAACAAATTTGAGGATTTTATGCCGCTTCCATCGCACCTACACTAGTGACTAAAAAAATTGGTCGAGTTCCAAAAAAAATTCCTACCCCTTTATTTCAACCTAAAGCCGCGGAACACGGACGCGGGTGCTAAAATCTAGTTCGGCCGTCTACCGCCGCGAGCGTCTCACGTTTTGAAGGGAAAATTCAGAAACCGCTACCAGAGGGCCAACCGTTGGTGTGTTATCAAGAATATTCACTTTCGCCAAGTGAAGAATTTGGTTAACTCGATACTTCAAGTCCCTTATCTTATTTCTGGCTTAACGTATATTTTCTATTTTCTGAACGAAAGGAATTTCGTGTTTTCTTTAATTATCTCGTTTATTATTAGACTGAGCTGATGAAGCTGAAGGACCAAAGGATGAAGAAAATGAGTGAAATCTTGAACGGAATACGTGTCTTGAAGTTGTACGCGTGGGAAAGATCATTCCAACGGATCATTCTTGAATTGAGGAAAAACGAAATTGCAGTCTTGAAGAAACAATCCTTTTTCCTAGGATTAAACCTCCTGATATCTTTTGTCGTAATGGTTTTGGTAAGAACATAATAGTTTAACCAAAAGTTGACTGATAGAATCCAACAGCATTGTCCATTCTTGCCCAAACTTGTCCCATCCTTGGTACTGGAGTTGTAAGAATGAGAAACTAATAGCCAATTAAACTTACTAGAAGCGATAAAGAAAGGATAATAGGGAAGGGGAACTTACATTTCTGGGCGCCATTTATTAAGATGGCGGCGGATTGGAAAATATTTTCTTAGTACGCATCTACTACTTATGAGTGACATTCCTGCAAATTTTCAGCCTTCTAGGGCAAGCGGTTTGGGCTGGGCGTTGATTATCAGTCAGACAGTTGATTTATAGATATAGATTTCAGTTATTGTAGAAGGGCAAAATACCTTTGGTGTTTTTTGCTACGATGGACCAATCAAAACAAAATCTCTTGGTCGTCTGATCCTTCTATTTACCCCAGGCATAAATTGATTTACTAACATGAATGGCTTTCTGGCTTACCATACATCGCCTCTTACTCGGCAGTAGGAGGAGTTTATTTAAAAAAAGATGTGGCGAACGGGAAGTAGCGATCAGCTGTTATCTTTAAAGCAAACGACGCGTTTTAACAGTAGGCATAGGCTTAGCAACGAATCTCGCGGGTTATAGGTTTATCGTGGTTTAAGGTGTTATATTTTGGTATTTTGTTTATTAATTTTGATGTTATCAAAGATTTGTTGTTGTCATGGCTTGCTCAAAAGCTTGGCCAAGGCTTACGTGTTCGGTTACAGTTCTTACATTCAAGTCGTCATTTTGTTGCCATTTTAAAATACTATCATGTTATGAGTTAAATGTTAACAACTAAATTACGTGAGTAAAACGACAACTCGATCCAAAGAACTGTCCCGCTTAATAATAAACGGTAAGACACTCCCGAAAGAAGAAGAATTTCGGGTATGGTTCCTATTGGATATAAAATTTACGTCACACGAGTGGCGCGAAAATTTAGCTCCTCCTATCGCTTTTGAGAGTGGACTACAGGGGAATGCTTAACATACACATTCATGTTAGTAAATGAATTCATGCCCCAGGCTTACTTTCTCTTCTATTTCTAAATGGCTAATTGAGTCTGTACACATATTTTTTACCTCTCCGAGTGACGTATGTCACGTGAGAGGTATTACACCGGCCGTGTTTGTCTGTGTGTGTGTCTGTCTGTCAGACCCCACGTGACGGCGTTCGCAGTTTGCGTATCGGAGCAAACGTGTTCCCAATTTCCGGACTGCATTGACAGTTCACGGAAATTTGGGTTTGTCTCCTCTGGCTATTCTTCTTGAGTTCCAACACCACCAGCTTTGGTTTTCGTCCACTCCACATGGACACTAGTCTGAACTTGCTTGCTTCCAAGCACCACCAACTTCTGTTCTTCGTCAATTTCACCTTGACTCCAGCTTCTATGCACCACCATCTTCTGTTCTTCGTCAATTCCACATTGACAACAGCTTCTATGCACCACCATCTTCAGGTCTTTTGTCCATTCCACGTGGACGCCGGTCAGTACATTCTGGCTTCTTTTCCACCGTCATCGTTTGGTTTCAAGATATACGCGGCGAGCGGCTAGGGTTACGAGAAACGCCTAGCCTCCCAATGGCAGGGCTTCCACCATCGGTTCACGCGAATGCGTTTTTATCTATTATTTGGTTTTAAGATATACGCGGCGATCAGCTAGGGTTACGAGAAACGTCTAGCCTCCCAATGGCAGGGCTTCCACCAAAGGTTCACGCGAATGCGTTTTTATCTATTATTATAATGGAAACGGATCGTATATATACCCCAAAATTTGAAGAAAGCGGGCAAGAAGGGTACCCTTCAGTTTAAACGTCAATATTAGCAAAGTTTCGAAAGATATTATGAACAACTTTATTTTAAACGATTTAACTATTTTTAAAGTTATTTACTGGCGATTAAAATAATTAAAAATAATTATATTTATTTAAATATTAAAGATAAACCCAAGTACCGAAGTCGTTAAATCATTGCCTCCTATATCTATCAAAGCCCGTGCATTGCGTTATATTTCCTACATTGCCTCTTATATCTATTTAGGCCCGTGCATTGCGTTATATTTCCTACAATGCCTCCTCTATCTATCATGGCCCGTGCATTGCGATATATTTCATTCATTGCCTGCTATATCTATCAAGGCCCGTGCATTTCAAAACAACAACCAAAATGAGAAGCTCCTCTCAAAACCATAATAATTTCTTTTTCTCTACTAGTGGCGGTAGAGAGGGGTGTATACTGTGTATCCCTTCTGGGCGCGCTCTTGCGAGAGGATATACTGTACGCGCCCAGTAGGGGGATGACACTGAGCTAAGAGATAGAAGGGTATGACGTTAGCATACGTAGTACTGCCATTGATGAGGGAACTATTTATCGCGTATGTGATTCGATTTAGTAACCTTGCCCCAAATGGTCTGATGTAGGCAGGGAAAAGGGAGTTGAGATGGATTGGAAATGATGATGGGCGACCTGCGGCACCGTATCTCTCCCAATGTACCTCGCGCACGCCCCTACCCTTCGGTAGGCGATTGCTAAGTGCTGCCGCGTAGCGCCATTTTATTTGTATGAGAACTAGCTTCTATTTTTAAGATAGAGGGAGCGCCCTTTATAATTTTGTCCAGTACGACCCTACCTAACCGCTGAGGATGCTGGGAGGACTACGGTGCCGTAGGTGGGGGTACACAGGCAACGCTATAGGTATGGGGGTTTCCACTCCATTCCTCTCTCCTTCAAGATGGAAAACCCATACGCCGATTCGCGGTGCAAGTGACAGTGTTGCCAAGCTATGCATTTTCAAAACCACAAGATAGTGAAAAGTTGCTTGTCCACTTAAGGTAAATACAATTATGCTATGTTCACACTTGCACGGGAACCGGTTGAAAACTCGTCTGCCCAACCAGTTTTGAAACGCTCTTTAATGGCAGTTCGGAGCGATTTCAACTGCCTCGGTTCACACTCTAAGACGATTCTGTTAGTGCTGTCTGCTTATCATTTCGTTGGTGTTGTCTGCTAAGGCCGGAGAAAATACACTTAATACTAGTCTCATCCCAGTTGAAATATCCCTGAAAACTACAAACTAACTTCCAAAGCCGCTTTAAGTTGGTTCGCGAAGCAACTTCAAGAAACCGCGTTTGTAATTAGCTTCTCGAGTATCAGTTTTGTTCACACCTAACTGTGGAAGCGATTTGAGTCGCTTCGAACCGGTTTCCCATGTAAGTGTGAACGTGGCTTTAGTCTTTGTCAACTGTTACCGTTTTCCTACCCCCATATATGGAAATTATTCTATGAATAATGTTTAACTGTTTTTTCATACGCCCCCCCCCCTTAGTTTGAAAGAGACCTTTTTTACAAGCTGGTGTTAAAAAAATTCAACGGCGCAAAAAGTATTTGACTATCTAAGAATATTTTTTAAATATAAACAAATGCTGTTAAGTTTATACGCCCCCTATTTGTGAAAGACCTTTTTTACGTACTTTTATCATTCTTTATTTGAATTTCAAAGCTAGTACTTCATAATTCAATCTTCCGTAATAAATTTCTTCGGAAAATAATATTTCAAACGTTACAGTCTTGCAAAGGGGATTGCTTTTGCGGATTTTTGTGAGTATTTAACTGAATAATAAAATGGAGGAAGATAATAATTTAAGTAAAGAGGAAATCAGAAAACGAAAGGCAAGGGAAAGAATGAGGGCAAAAAGGTCAGATCCCGAATTTAGGAAACGCGAAAATGAAAGGAGAAGAGCGTTAGCCGCGGAAAAAAAGGCTGTTTCTGGAACAGGTTCTAGCACACAAAATGTTGGTCCTACCACGAGGCCAGTTGGCCATGATCGTACGAAAGATAATGCATTAAATAAATGTTCTATTGAAAGTACTGTAGGCGTAGGCATATCTATTAATAAGGAACCCAATAATGTACAAAATGTTAATGCTAATATTAGTGAAATCATCGAAAGCGATGAACAAGTATGAGCCTAGCTTATGTGTGATTGGGTTGTGGCTTCCATGTTTTGGGGACATTTGCTTTTTGTGTGGCGAGGTATGATTCAGCTTTGATATGGACAAATGTTACAAATCATACTGGTAGACTAAGAATTCGGTTGAGGTATAGCGAGAGAGTAGAGTTTCCACAGCAATTGAGAGATAATGAAAAGGCTTGAACAATTGACTATTTTAAAATTGAATTCCTGCACTTGCAAAGAATTAAAAAAAGCGATAGATGCATATATTTAGGTTGTTTAAGGGGTAGTGATAGTCATCTCCACTCGGAGAGGTAATATTTTGGCTTTCCCAACTTGTTTTACCTCTCCGAGTGACGTATGTCACGGAGAGGTATTACACCGGCCGTGTCTGTCTGTCTGTCTGTCTGTCAGACCCCACGTGACCGCGTTCGCAGTTTACAAATCGGAGCAAACAAATACCCGATTTCCGGAACGCGTTCGCGGTTCACGGAAATTTGGCCATTCATCTACCAACACCAGTCTTTACTAACTGGCTTCTAAGGACCACAATCTGCTAGTCTTTGTCCATCCCACATGGACAATAGTCTGTACTTGCTAGCTTCCAAGCACAACCATCTTCTGTTCTTCGTCAATTGCACCTTGACACAAGCTTCTATGCACCACTATCTTCTGTTCTTCGTCAATTCCAAATTGACACCAGCTTCTATGCACCACCATCTTCTGTTCTTCGTCAATTCCACATTGACACCAGCTTCTATGCACCACCATCTTCAGGTCTTTGTCCATTCCACATGGACGCCAGTCAGTCCATTCTGGCTTCTTTTCCTTCGTCATCGTTTGGTTTCATGATATACGCGGCGATCGGCTAGGGTTACGAGAAACGTCTAGCCTCCCAATGGCAGGGCTTCCACCATCGGTTCACGCGAATGCGTTTTTATCTATTGTTATAATGGAAACGAATCGTATATATACCCCAAAATTTGAAGAAAGCGGGCAAGAGGGGTACCCTTCTCTTTAAACGTCAATATTAGCAAAGTTTCGAAAGATAATAGGAACAACTTTATTTTAAACGATTTAACTATTTTTAAAGTTATTTACTGGCGATTAAAATAATTAGTATCATTTATATTTAATTAATTATTTAAGATTAACTTAATTCTATGTAATGGCACAAGTGAGAGTTTATATAGAACGAGTAATGAAGATTGCATCCGAATCGAAACACTACACGCATATCGAAGTTAATATAAAGCGAGTAGGATGATAAGATCTCTTACAAAATGATAACATTTCCTTTTTGCAGAATATTAAATGGAAATATTTTAAATATTTTTCGGCATTACGATTCTTTTAGTAGTTGTGTAGCTATAAAGCTCTGTTTCATCTCAATATTCCAAGAACATCTTTTGATATTAACATTTCAAATTTGCTGTTTACTTTTTAGTTCAGCTTTACTACATTTATATATAGTGTAAACGCAACTTTTAATTTCACTACATAATAGGGATTTTAATTCTTCGTCTCTCTGTAAGTGTTGAAGCGATTGGGTCTATGAAACAAGATACCAGAATTGACTTTGTTTCGTGTCCTCTTACAAGAGGTGTTAACGGTTCAGAGTGAGCCGAAAGTTAAATACACACTTAAGAGATAGATATTAGGTCCTCATTAGAATTATGAGAATAGACAGGGAAATGTTAAACGATTAAACCTTTACTAATGACCTTCGCGATATCCCGCCTATTTGAGCTACGTATTTCCGGCTTTCTCATTGGCCCATGGACGAAGTAATACTGAAGAACCAATGGCAGCCCATTACTGCCCCCATTATTAAGCGACTAAACAACCATTGTAAAGCTTACAGCCCCAAAATGGAGGGGGTTATGAAAATGCGGAGTCAAATCCCGGAAAACGCTAGCGCCATCTAGACAAAATAAGACGTTAGCTGCTTCTCTCGTTAGAACGTTGATTCCCCCACTATCCGGTTTGCTACTATCTGCCGCTAGAAGGCGAATCAACAAGTATTTTTCAACTTTCTCCACCTGCCATCCGTCCTTCAGTATTAGTTCGTCCATGGTGGACCTGTGTTTGGAAAGTAAATTCGTCTCGACTCGGAGAGGTTTATTTTGGTTTCCCAACTTGTTAATTATTACTTAGATTAGTGCACCGTGTTTTGCCATGTACGTATTAATTGACGACGACAACGTTCTCACCATGAGAAAAGCTTTCGTGTCCTGGCAGTTGACAAGATTGCTAGCATTATCAATGTTTTCGTTTCCGGAAGTTATAACCACATTAGTTTTGGTAAGATCAGTGCCAATCACACTGAAGTTAGGGTCAAAGGAAAGTATTATTTCATTATTTTAAAAAATGTTAAACCCGTTTGCCTGGAAACATTGATTCAAAAGGTTTTCTGGAGTTTTAGTATTTCAAAATAATTACAGTTTTTGCCATAATTTTGAAAATCATGCATATTGAAGATAGATTGGCAGATGATATATTGTTTGGCCAATTGATATTGTTTCTAGGGGAATAACCGATCATGATTACGCAGTTGATCCTCACTTTAATCAAACCCCCGGCCTATAATTTTTTTAATCATAGTGATTCTTTGCAGACGCAAGTATCGGTGAAAAGAAGTAAAAACTTGTTAAATCGTGGGGAAAGCAAGGATTACGTGAAGCAGATAGTTAAGGACCCCCAAAATGGTAAGTTAGTTAGGAACACGGCTAAATGAGAGAAAAACCATGCAGGACTGTACATAAGGTTGGCAATCTAAGAATATTGATGAGGTATTACGAGAGGATAGTGTTTACACGCCCATCTAGTTCTAAAAAGGGCCTTCAATACTTCATTTATTTAAACTTCTGCAAATGCTCATCAATAAAGAGCAATAATTGCATATCTAGATGAATAAGTAGGTAGTATGTTTGTAGATAGGTAATACTTTGGTTTTTCCTACTTGTTTACCGTTTTTTAAATTGTTCAAATGTCTACCAACGGGTCAAAAGCATCGATACTCATAAATATGTTTGTTTAAATATTTCAGCAATTGAGGTTGTCAAGGGAACATTTTATTGGAACCGAGAAGAGCCAGAAGCGTCTCTGTACAACATTAATTTCAAAGTGTCTCGTGGTTCATTAGTGGCCATAGTGGGTCCAGTGGGTAGTGGCAAGTCTTCGCTCTTGTGCGCTTTGACTTCCGAAATGGAGAAGGTGGAGAGTGAGGTGAGAGTGACTGGAAGTGTGCGATACGTCACTCAACAACCCTGGATCCAGAAGGTTCACGGGTAGTTGAGCGGTTTTCAAAAGAGCGTTTTGGAATAAAGCGGTTCCTAAAACAGCGGTTTGCAAAACCGCGTACAAGCAAAATCGCGGTTGCTGTTTCCGCGTTTCTCAATACAGCGCTATTTCCCAAAACAGCGGTTGCTATTTCCGTCCAAACTGTGATTGATAGGGAGGGAAATATCTATTATATTAAGTATATAGGACAAAGAACAATATTATGCAAAAAGGAGTAATGTTATATCGGAAGAAAATATAAAATATAATTTTTTGGAAAAGGCATATTATTTTGGGAAGTTAATGAAGATAAACAACAATATTTTGGAAAAGGCGTACTTTCGTACGCTCAAGATATAAACGCTGTAATCAAAATGCGCTAAAACGAGAAATGGCTATAATGGCAAACGCGTTTATGAAAAAGCCGTTTTGGACAATGTTGTTTTGATAACACGCCCAATCGATAACATACCGATCCAGAACACGTCACTCAGAAAGAATATACTCTTCGTCAACAACATGGACCCGGAAAGATACAACAACGTCATCCGCGTATGCGCCCTTCAACCAGATTTCGATCAGCTACCCGATGGTGACGAAACAGAGATAGGAGAAAGAGTATGTATCAATGGATTCACATTTGTACTCAAATGAAAAGCAATGTAGAGATAATGTGGAGGAAGACCACTTTGAGAAGCATTTAAGACACAGCTCGGTTTAATCTGATGAACTCTAAAAATGTCTGGCTGCTTTTCAATAAGGGCATATCTTTAACATCATCACTGGAGAATCCGTAAATGATTAATATATCATCTTATATATAGGGAAAGCTCAGGTGAATGAATATGCATGGTCAATCCCGTAGGAAAGAAAGTATTGTTGATAAAGTGAGGTGTAACATGATTAGTATGAAAAGGTTTTATCGCAATTCTTGATAAATGTCTTCCTTAAATTATTGCGAAAGACACAATGTGACTCCATACCATTAGAACAGTAGTTGCTCGCCGTGAACAGCTGATCTTTTAAAATTATAAAGGCACAGAACACAAAACAACAGATGATGCAGCGAATGCTTTACACAGTTTAATGTATGTTTAGTTGCAGAATATTGAATATGTGCTGAATTACAGGGTATCAATTTGAGTGGTGGTCAGAAACAAAGGATCAGCATGGCCAGAGCTGTTTATCGAAATGACGATATATATCTCTTAGATGACCCATTACAGGCAGTTGACTCACACGTGGCCAAACATCTTTTCAACGAAGTCATCGGACCAAAAGGACTTCTTCGATACAAAGTAAGTTACGCTAGTCTTATTTTTGCCATAAACAGCAAAGGACAATATGGCCAAGCAGATTAAAACTTGTCTATTAATATAAATTAGGCTAAATTAATTTCTTTGGTGATGGTGGTATAAGTCCGTAGTTATGTTTGCACATGTGTAAACTTCAGATCGCAGTTTTTTTCATTGCCGATCAGAACATTCATTTTAAACGGATAGGATCACCATATTGTATTTGAGCATTACAGTTCGTTGTCAAGGGTGATGTCTTGTTTAAATCCGTCTTCAGTCTTTTAATAGAGCGGCCCTAGTAATTTCTACCTGCTTTTTTCTTTTTGATTAATTACGCATTTTTTTTTAAATTCGAAACATGATCAAAATATGCTGGCACAATAATCTACATTAATAAAAACCATATAAGGCTTGTTCTCCCGCCCTTGAAAGTTGAGCTTGATTGACTGAACAATTACCTTTTACTGTCTTACAGACCAGAGTTTTGGTAACGCATAGCTTGAGCTTCATACGAGAAGTGGACAAGATCTTCTTCATGAACAACGGCAAAATAATTGAGAGTGGAACGTATGACGAAATCATGAGCCGTCAAGGAATGGCTAGAGATTATTTCGAACAACACGTGAGCGACCAGGTTAATGCAGAACTGTCGTGAGTAAATTGGTGTCATATCAGCAGGCAGTATAAAGTGAGTGTGAACATCGTCCAACTACCGCATTCTGCCGTGTACTGCCTGATGAGATAGAGGTCATTTAACGCTGTTTGAAGTGATTCTTCTATTGAAGTTCTCTTATGAATTAAAAGACGCTTTGCTATTTTTTGAATTCTGGTAATGAATTTTTCTAGTAAGTTAAACTCCGAAGTAGAGAGATTCCATCTTGCATTCAATGAAAACATATCCAAGGAGTACGAGGGGAAGCTCATGACTAAAGAGACGCTCAAAGAAGGAGATGTACGTAAGGTGTATCCAGAAGAGATTGATTGACCTTTCTTGACCTCGTTAGAACTAACACCCTTTACACACATTTGCAGATATCTACATCGCAATATAAACTATATTTGAAAGCCTATGGTATAATGCGGTGTGTAATCTTGGCAGTAATAACAATCAGTGCTGTTGGCTTTAACATGGCGGCTGTGTACTGGCTGTTGCTGTGGTGCGCGGACACCAAAGAAGATCAAAAAGCTAGCCCAGACTTAACGGCAATCCGTACAGCGGTATTAGTAGTTTTGGGTCTAGGCCAAGGCGTTGCAGGATTTACGGGTGTAATCGTGAACATGTTTAGCTGCCTACGAGCTGCTAACTACTTGCATGAGAAAATGCTTGACAGCGTATCTCGTTCTCCCATGTCGTTCTTCGACACTACGCCTGTTGGCAGGATACTCAATCGTTTCTCGCAAGACATCGACAACCTTGACCAGCAACTACCAACAATGTTAAGATTTTCCGTTGTGGGATTTTTATATACAATTATTTTGACGTTGGCAATTGCAATTTATTTACCTCTATTCGTAATTCCCTGCGTTGCTATTCTTGTTGGATACTTTATGCTTCAGGTAGGAACTCGAAATTTCTTTTCTCTTACAACTGATAACTCAAACCTGGAAGTGGATTGGCTCTGAATGTGGAGTACGTATGAAGTTAGGGATTGTCGCTTTGATTTTTACCTTTACGAGTGACGATGACGTCACGGAGAAGTATTACACTGGACGTGTCTATAACTGTGTGTGTGTCTGTCTGTCACCATGTTTACAATTGACGAATCGAAGCAAACGTGTTCGCAATATCCGGACCGCGGTCCCAGTTCACAGAAAGCAATATTGGCTTCCACTCCAAAAATTGTTGAAAAGGCATAAGCTAGAATTCAAACATGAACAATAGCTATGCTTAAAACGACTTAACTAGAATTAAGGTAAATTACCGACGATTAAAATAATTAATATCAATTATAAATTTATTTAATTATTTAAGAAAAATTTCCTAAATAATGGTTCTCGTCTCGACTCGGAGAGGTTTATTTTTGTTTTCCAACTTCTTAGAGTTATATTGAAGTGCCAACAGCATAGTATCCTGGACGCGCCTTTATTATAAAGATTTAGCAGTGTTTGCGGCACATTTGGAGAGATGTTTTAGAGCGTAAATGAAATCGGGATTGTTGGTTATAAGTAACATTGCAATGTAATTTTGCCCACTTAATGTATAATAGTAGTAAGGGGCAAAATATATACCTCCTGGCGGGAACTACTTTGTAGTATTGAATAAATTACGAAGGGTTACTGATCTTTTTACAGCGTTTTTTGATGTCGAGCAATCGCCAATTAAACGAATATCTAGCTTGAGGAATTCTTTCTTATTTTCGCACGTGGGTGGATCAGTGACTGGCAGCACTGTCATCAGACCATACCACGCTGGAGAATGTTTCGAAGAGCAGTTCGTAAAACTGATCGACGAATGCACTGCCGCTAATTATATGATGCACATGGCACAAAGGTATGTCTAACTACTGTACTGAATTTTAGTTTTGTTGACTTATCGAAAGCGTAAGCTTTTTCGCAGCTGCAGTGCATTTTAAATAAAGTTCACTGTTTTTATTACTAGCTAGATTGGAAGTCTGTTCTTTTTTTTCGATCAGTTGATCCAACTTAATTTTTCAAAGCAGAATGATTTTCAAAGTCAATAATGAACAATTCCATTCCAGAATGAACGTTACAATCTTTTAAGCAATTGCTTGCTGTTCTGCATCGCTTTTTTTGTTGTTATGAGCAAAGAGTCTATGTCAAGCGAGATTGTGGGAATGATCTTGGCTTTTTCTGATTTCGTAAGTACAAACTGTCTGAAAAATAGTATTTGTCTTTTTTCAACTTGTTGAAGTCGGTCTTTATGGAAACTTTACAAACTTGAACCTTTGGTCTTCAAATTGACCAAAGGTACTTTTCCCCCTAGGTACTTTAACATTCGTAATTTTCGAGAATACTCTTCAGTTAACCTATACATATTTTTACGGTAAAGAGGATTAATACCATTTACACTAGAGGCTAGACTTTTTGGAGGATAAAAGTGAAGAATAATTTGTCCATTACTTTTATCCTCCAAAAAGCATGGCCTCTTTGTGTAAATGGTATAAATACTTTAAATATAAAATATATAAACTGTATAAATTCTTATTGTTGAAGTTTACAGTCTTGTAGAAACTACGGAGAAAGGAAACTGTTAAATCTAGTTTAACAAATTTTACGATTTTAAATGGCAGCTTCTACAAATGATCAAATTTTTACTTGCTGGAACTGCGGGTTTGGAAACCAGTATCGTCTCGATAAAAAGAATTGACGATTACTGCCATTTGATGCCCGAGGCTCAGTGGGAGAAACCAGAATCTCAACCACCAGCTGAATGGCCTCAACGAGGACAAATAATGTTCCGTGACTACAGCACCAGATACCGCGAAAACCTGGATTTGGTCTTGAAAGACATAGATGTCAGGATCGAGGGCGGGGAGAAGGTGGGCGTGGTCGTTCGGACAGGTGCGGGAAAGTCATCGCTGACGTTGGCACTTTTCCGTCTGATCGAGGCGGTGCGAGGTCAGATCGTGATAGACGGAGTGGATGTCCAGGAATTGGGGTTGTTAGATTTGAGATCACGGTTGACCACCATCCCCCAAGAGCCCGTACTGATCTCGGGCACGCTCAGACTCAACCTGGATCCTTTCGGACAGCAGGACGATCAGAGATTGTGGGCTGCTCTCGAACACTCGCACATGAACACTTTCGTCGCGTCACTGGAGCAGGGATTGGATCACCCCGTGGCCGAAGGTGGACAAAATCTGAGCGTCGGGCAGCGTCAGTTGGTCTGCTTGGCTCGAGCCTTGTTGAGGAATACCAAGATTCTCATCTTGGATGAAGCGACTGCCTCGGTCGACATGGACACCGACAAGCTCATTCAAGAGACCATTAGGAAAGAATTCGCAGACTCCACCATCATCACCATCGCACACAGAATAAACAACATAATGGACTACGACAAGTATAATTTAAACCAGGTTAACCAAAGCATTGGCTAATAGACCAAGAGCCAGTGGCCTGCATCTTACCTCATAAAGTACAAAAGGTCTGACTATTGGAATGTGTTTAGTTTTGATGGTCATTAATAGATCTGGCCGTCTTACGCGTCACAGCTGGGGCATTTGAGGGGGGCGTGGCCATGTTTGGCCCTAATGAGGTATGATTTCTTACCTCATGAGGTACATGAGCAAAAAAGGTGTCAAATGATAGAGCTGGAAATGGGGATTCCAAAAATATGAAATCTGACGTCATCAAAGGGGGCCATCAATAAATCAGACGGGGGTTAAAATGGTCGAATGAGGTATGAATTCTTACCTCATGAGGTACATGTACGAATCCGGTTTTATTTGATATATCTGGTCGTGTTAAGTAACAGAATATAAAATCTGACTGGAAAATACGCGGCTAAGGTTTAATCTGACGGCCTGATTCTTGCGTCAGGCCATGAAAGCTTCGTGCCTCATAAAGCTAGATTCCCACTCGACCGAAAAAAAACCGGGGCAAATCATGCAGCATACGGTAGAAATTTTAGCTTACGCCGTCGTCCGGCGAAAGACCGTTCACACTACGACTGAATTTTGAGTTTGAAAGATATATTTTTGGGTCACGTGACAGGTAAGAGTGGTTTCCATAACATTTATTTCGCACTCTGAATTGGTATCTCCGTCCCATTGTCGCTTAGAGCGTACAAGAGATATTATCTAACCTCCTCTATAAAGACTTCCTTATTAACATATTTCCTCTATTTACTTCCATTAGTTAAATTTTTGTTCCTTCGTGGCATGTTTCCGACAAAAAAAACATGGCGGCTATCAATCTATATAGCGTATGCGTGCGCTCTTGAAATTTATGACACAGTCTGTGGGATAATATCATTGCCTGAGACACCGGCGTAACGCCGAACACTACCGAAAAATAGAAAACAACTTACGCCCGGCCGAGCGGAAATTCCGTCGGGCTCGGCCTAAAGATTTTTTGGTCGAACCCCTTACTGCCTGGTTTTCGTCGTGTTTTCCGTCGAGTGGAAATCTTGCTTAAATGCAGCAGGTGTTATATTGTAAAAGCAGCCCCACTAATGTCAAGTATATTAAACTTAACTTGTTTGAGCGAGTTGCCTCTGATTCTAAGGAGGTATTGTGTAAAATATTTGGGACTGTGATAAAGAGATGAACTTAAAATAACAGGCGGCTCCATTATCACCCCTAGCATGCTGGTTAATCTTCTGGACACGAATTTTACCTTGCCAAAGGCAGGAACCAATCAGACCTAATGCACTAGGTCTCATTGGTTCCTGCCTTTGGTTTAACTAGCCTTTGCCAAGCTTAGCCAACGTGTAGCAGAAAAGAAATCTTTCAGGGGCATCAACGGAGCCGCCCTTTGCTTTAAATCGGCATCATTTAATAATAGAGCTATTTCAATTCGGGGGGTAAGGAGAGTTTTTGAGGCAGGGTTTCGCCAGTCCCCGCCCAGGTGCCTTATTGTGCGCAAACTTTAGCATAGAGTTCTACCACGGCCGCACGGAGGGAGGGTGAAAACCAGCTCCGTTTATTGGCAGGCCCAACTGTGACGTTTTCCCCTTCAACTGATATAGCTCTACACAGGCCCATTTTATTTCAAACTCAATGAATCCTTCTAAGGTTCACTTATTATTTAATGCAAAGAGAGATACAAAAATGTTACATTTTAAACGTCATCTGGTTCATCATCCGAATCAGTCTGATAATCAATATTTACGGTTTTATCGTCATAGTCATGAGGTTCATTTTGTGGTGTTTCTTCTAAAGAGTTAGGAACTATGTCACCATTCAGTTAATAGGCCTTTCCGAAATAAACCAAAGGAATCCTGGGTAAAAGGTCCGACAGCAGTTAGTTCGAGTCAGTTCCGTTCTAGCAGCAGCCAGTCACACCAAATTTACTTTCACAGTCGCCTTGCGTGGCGTAGCATGGTTTTCACTTGACCGAAAAAAACGACTTTGCAGCTGGACGTCAAACGTCAGATTTGCTTTTCACGTTGTCGCCCAGCGTTATAGCGTTTTCACTTAGCGTGGTTCCCGCAAATAATGAAACCATGGCTTACCAGATAAACTGAACATTACACCAATTGCGGCCCATCTATTTTCTTTCTTTTCTGTAATCTCTGTGTCTAATATCATAAATATATGGATGGTTACCTCTTCAATAAAACTTTCAGCATTGAACTTCGGCATTCTCTGGGATTTGTACTAGTAACCGACACGATTAGGAACGAAATAAATAAAAACATGGCGGACCGCGGACGTCTTTTTCCGAACACGCGTGGTTGAAAATGACGTTAAGACTCAAGCTTATTGCTGATTGACTCGCGCAGAGCGTTAACGTTGAACGCGACCGAAAAAAATAGAAAGCTAATATCGCCAAACTCAACGTAATTTCTGTCCCGCGTAATCATGTTTTTATTTGGTTGTCGCTTGACGTCGGGCGAAAAGTCGTGATTTACGCCAAGTGAAAATCATGCTGTACTTTTATTGGCCGCTTTCTAAGATTTAAGGTCGTAATAGTATTTTTGTACTTTCGTTTGCTTCAAAAACTCTCCTTACCCCCCCGAATTGAAATAGCTTTATTTAGAAACGACGCCGATTTAAGTTCATCTCATTTATCAGAGTCCCAAATATTTGACCACATCACCTCGTTAGAATCAGAGGCAACTCGCTCAAACAAGTTAAGTTTAATATACTTGACATCAGTGGGGCTGCTTTTACAATAAATCCCCTGCTACATTTAAGCTAGATTCCCACTCGACGGAAAACACGACGGAAGCCCGGCAGAAAGGGGTTCGACCGAAAAATCATTACGCCGAGCCCGACGGAATATCCGCTCGGCCGGGAGTAAGTTTTGTTGTATTTTATGGTCGTGTTCGACGTTACGCCGGTGTCTCAGGCAATGAAATTAACCCACTGACTACGACATAAATTTCAAGAGCGCACGCATACGCGAGATCGATTGATAGCCGCCATTTTTTTGACCAAGGCTTATCTGAAACATGCCACCAAGAAATAAAAATGAAACTAATGGAAGGAAAAAGAGATTAGACGTTAATAAGGAAGACTTTATCGAGGAGGCTAGAAAATATCCCTTCTTGTACGATCTAAGCGACAATGGGACAAAGATACCAATTCAGAGTGCGAAATAAATGTTATGGAAACCACTCTTACCTGTCACGTGACCCAAAAATATATCTTTCAAACTCAAAATTCAGTCGTAGTGTGAACGGTCTACCGCCGGAGGCCGGCGTAAGTTAAAATTTCTACCGTCAGCTGTGTGATTTCCGCCGATTTTTTTAGGTCGAGTGGGAATCTAGCTTTATGAGGCACGAAGTTGTCATAGTCTGATGCAAGAATCAGGCCGTCAGATTAAACCTTAGCCGCGTATTTTCCAGTCAGATTTTATATTCTGTTATTTAGCACGACCAGATCTATCAAACAACACCGAATTCATACATGTACCTCATGAGGTAAGAATTCATACCTCATTCGACCATTTTAACCCCCGTCTGATTTATTGATGGCCCCCTTTGATGACGTCAGATTTCATATATTTGGAATCGCCATTTCCAGCTCTATCATTTGCCACCTTTTTTATTTATGTACCTCATGACGTAAGAAATCATACCTCATTAGGGTCAAACATGACCCCGCCCCCCTCAAATGCCCCAGCTGTGACGCGTAAGACGGCCAAATCTATTAATGAGCATCAAAACTAAACTCATTCCAATAGTCAGACCTTTTGTACTTTATGAGGTAAGATCCAGGCCACTGGCTCTTGGTCTATAATTTGTTGTCGTTTAACTCTTAATAGGGTCATGTTTATAGATCAGGGCCGAATTGTGGAATTCGATTCACCTCAAGTCCTTTTGAAGAATAATCAATCTATGTTCTACAAATTGGTCAAAGATGCCAATCTTCTCTAGATTAACTGGCTACGTTCAGAAAAACATCGATGTTTGGGAAAATGTTCTATATACGTCGTAGTTGTTGAACTCCAAATCTTGCGTAATGGATGCTATATTCAATATGGTGACTGATCACTGGACGGGGAGATATTCAGGACCAGATAATTTAAAACGTCTAAAATGAATGAAGGGCGCGCTTAGTGCTTTATATATGTAACATAAAATTTCCCTAGTGATACTTGTCGGACATTTAAATGAGTTTTTTGAAGTCTTGAATATAATTTTCCTGCATTCATGGAACACTTCTGTAAGAATTAGATTTTATATATTTCTGGTATTTCCAACCATATGCTAGATAACATTTGCCGCAATTTTGTGACGTTAATATTGGGTCTCAATTAATTATTGGTCAATACGCTTAGCTGAGTCATAAAGACCCTGAAAACCTTTTAAATTACAGCTTAAAATAAATGTTCATGTTATGAATAAATCCATCTTCTGTTCTGTCTGAAATTAAACTTAAGATCTAAAGTAATTGGGATGAATAATTCTTCAAACTCGCTGAAGTGGTATAGGAAACACCCAAAAATCTTATGTGATCACTAGTCTTTATCAAGTGACACATGTGGGTTTTATCAACAATATTAGAACAGTCTTACAATTATTCCCGTACAATGCTTTTCTTGAGAGAATGGTTACTGTTTAAAAAATTAAATATGTAATGTACACTATGCCTATACCAAGACTACACTGAGTTTATAGTCTAGCAAATGGGAAAAAAATAAAAATAGGGATAGTTGAGGTTAGAGATATGCATCGTAGAGGTTGGAGATTAGGATCGTAGAGATTGGAGATTAGGATCGTAGGGGTAAGAGATTAGGATCGTAGGGGTAAGAGACTAGGATCGTAGGGGTAAGAGATTAGGATCGTAGGGGTAAGAGATTAGGATCGCAGGGGTAAGAGATTAGGATCGCAGGGGTAAGAGATTAGGATCGTAGGGGTAAGAGATTAGGATCGTAGGGGTAAGAGATTAGGATCGTAGGGGTAAGAGATTAGGATCGTAGGGGTAAGAGATTAGGATCGCAGGGGTAAGAGATTAGGATCGTAGGGGTAAGAGATTAGGATCGTAGGGGTAAGAGATTAGGATCGTAGGGGTAAGAGATTAGGATCGTAGGGGTAAGAGATTTGGATCGCAAGGGTAAGAGATTAGGATCGTAGAGGTTGGAGATTAGGATCGTAGAGGTTGGAGATTAGGATCGTAGAGGTTGGAGATTAGGATCGTAGAGGTTGGAGATTAGGATCTTAGAGGTTGGAGATTTGGATCGTAGAGGTTGGAGATTTGGATCCTAGAGGTTGGAGATTAGGATCGTAGAGGTTGGAGATTTGGATCGTAGAGGTTGGAGATTTGGATCCTAGAGGTTGGAGATTAGGATCGTAGAGGTTGGAGATTAGGATCGTAGAGGTTGGAGATTAGGATCGTAGAGGTTGGAGATTAGGATCGTAGAGGTTGGAGATTAGGATCGTAGAGGTTGGAGATTAGGATCGTAGAGGTTGGAGATAAGGATCGTAGAGGTTGGAGATAAGGATCGTAGAGGTTGGAGATAAGGATCGTAGAGGTTGGAGATAAGGATCGTAGAGGTTGGAGATAAGGATAGTAGAGGTTGGAGATAAGGATCGTAAAGGTTGGAGATAAGGATCGTAAAGGTTGGAGATAAGGATCGTAAAGGTTGGAGATAAGGATCGTAAAGGTTGGAGATAAGGATCGTAAAGGTTGGAGATAAGGATCGTAGAGGTTGGAGATAAGGATCGTAGAGGTTGGAGATAAGGATCGTAGGGGTTGGAGATAAGGATCGTAGAGGTTGGAGATAAGGATCGTAGAGGTTGAAGATAAGGATCGTAGAGGTTGAAGATAAGGATAGTAGGGGATAGAGGTAAGGATCGTAGAGTTTAGAGATGAAAATAGTATATGCAAGAATACGCGAGATACTGTTTTCATATTTCTTTTAATATGAAATACTTCCATAATTGCCATCGTTAAAATTGACTATTGATAACTGTCTAAAATTAGGGATAGTGTTTTGAAGCTCATAATTAGCTTTATGAAGACATTGCGGCTTTGGTAAGAATCGACATACGACCCCACACAATATAACGACGCTTCCAACGAGTTGGTCTATATCCATTCAAAGTCATTTCAAAAATAATTGAAAATGGAACGAAACAAAAGCCAATCAACGCTTGCGCTCCGGATTCACCCAAACGATGGGAAAAACTATATAACAAATTAGATCCCGCTATCGCCGCTGATGATGTCACAACAACTAAGACACAAACGTCGCAATCGAGTAGAAACACTTGATCACCAAAGAGTATTTGAGCTAGGCTAACCAATGTCAGTAACAAATACAGAACGTAATTCAAGGCGTAGAGGTTAAAGTTTAAAATCTTCTTGGAAAGTAAACAAGTCGTCGCGTATGCGAATGTTGACAACAAGGCAAAACCAATACCGCGTACATCTAACGCTATACCGCCAAAGATGAACGAAGGTCGACTGACGATAATCACACCGATGATGGCCAAAATCGAACCGAATATCGAAGACAATTTAAATTTTTCATCCGATGAAATTGGAGATATTATATTGACTATTAGCGCGGTTAAGGATGTAATAGCCGAAACATCGGACTGTGGGATGTAAACCAAGGCAAACTGCTCCGAGTAAAGGTAGATCATCCAGCCTAGTAACCATAAGATGCCAAAAGGGAAGTTGCGACTTACTCAGACTTAGGCCTTCTTTGGAATTCTTAACCAGAATGGGTTGGTAAAACAGGACCCCGATTATCCATCTCTACATGCTCATGGTCATAACGTTCTCAGTCTTCAAGTACTTTTTCTGAAGGACTTGACCAAAGGCAGCGCTTAGATTTGCGCTTAAACCAAGGATGGGGGGTAAAATTATGAAGAATTTCGACAATAACGATAACATTGGTGCGGAGCTGAATAGATTAGGAAACATTTTTCTTCATGGAGCAAACTGTCTATGGTATGTGGCGTGTTATATGAAATATTTAGATTTTGCACGACAATTTACGTTTGCCTACCGGGAAAGTCTAGATTCCGGCTTCACTGGCGTATACAGGCGCCGCTAGTTTAGCAAAATAAGTTTCTTTCCAATATGTTGTCTCTCTCCATTTCTTCACCCATTTTTACTCCAGGTGGTTATAAAATAACAGCTTTGATAGTTGAAAAATTGTATTATTGTACCAATAGCCTGGTTTTTCAGTTCAGTATAAAGCAAGGGTTCTAAAAGGAGTTTTAAAACGCATCTTATAATAGATTTTAGAAGTTTAGAATCATTTTTAAATTCATCCTCGAAATGACCCACCAGATTTACGACTTCAGAACTTCTCGCGTTTGAACAAGCCTTTTTCAGTATCGTGAACTATACGCGAGATTTTCTCAAAATCTTTTAAAAAGTGCTAAGCCTATTAACCCTTTTTGGCAAAAAATTTAAAATACTGTTTCAAATCTCTTGACAATTTAATGAGGTGTGCAAATAAGGTTTTTAATTTTGTGCAAAATTATCTTCTCTTTTATAGTATTTTTTGTAGAAAAATTAGAACAAAAATTAGCCATAATTAAAGTGCTAAGGCTTCAAAACGGTTTAAGTGTGTTTTATTTGGTTTTATTGGTTTAAATTTCTTGAAATTTTAGGAAGAGGCATAATAAAGCGTTTTAAATTGTCGTGCAAAGTTTCAAAGTTTTAAAACAAATACTTATTTTTCTAAAAAGTCATTAAAATTTTGTTTGTGCATAATCACAACCTATTAAGTAACTTAACGAATTTTTAGGAAAAGAACTACTCTTTTTAAAACTTTGAAACTTTGCAGGATAATTTAAACCTCTTCAATATTCCTCTCACTAAAATTCAATATTCCTCTCACTAAAATTTCAAGAGATTCGAGCCAGTAAAACCGAAGGAAACTCGTTTAAACTGTTTGTAGGTTAGGTTAGGTTTGGATAGGGTTAGGGTAAAGTTTATGTTAGAATAGGCTAGGACTAGGTTCAATTGAGAGCTATGTGGCCTTTCATTTAACCTTAATCAATCCAACCTGGATCGTAGACGTTAGGGATAAAGATCGTAGAGATTGGGGATAAGGATCGTAGAGATTGGGGATAAGGATCGTAGAGGTTGGGGATAAGGATCGTAGAGGTTGGGGATAAGGATCGTAGAGGTTGGGGATAAGGATCGTAGAGGTTGGGGATAAGGATCGTAGAGGTTGGGGATAAGGGTCGTAGAGGTTGGGGATAAGGATCGTAGAGGTTGGGGATAAGGATCGTAGAGGTTGGGGATAAGGATCGTAGAGGTTGGGGATAAGGATCGTAGAGGTTGGGGATAAGGATCGTAGAGGTTGGGGATAAGGATCGTAGAGGTTGGGGATAAGGATCGTGGAGGTTGGGGTTAAGGATCGTGGAGGTTGGGGTTAAGGATCGTGGAGGTTGGGGTTAAGGATCGTGGAGGTTGGGGTTAAGGATCGTGGAGGTTGGGGTTAAGGATCGTAAAGGTCATAAGGATCGTAAAGGTTACAGATAAGGATCGTAAAGGTTACAGATAAGGATCGTAAAGGTTACAGATAAGGATCGTAAAGGTTACAGATAAGGATCGTAAAGGTTACAGATAAGGATCGTAAAGGTTACAGATAAGGATCGTAAAGGTTACAGATAAGGATAGTAAAGGTTACAGGTAAGGATAGTAAAGGTTACAGATAAGGATCGTAAAGGTTACAGATAAGGATCGTAAAGGTTACAGATAAGGATCGTAAAGGTTACAGATAAGGATCGTAAAGGTTACAGATAAGGATCGTAAAGGTTACAGATAAGGATCGTAAAGATTGGAGATAAGAATACTGAGAACAGTATATATGTAAGAATATGCGAGAGATACTGTTTTCATATTTCTTTAATATGAAACACTTCCATAATTGGCATCTTCAAATTTGCCCGTTGATAACTGTGTAAGATTAGAAATAGTGTTTTGAAGCTCATAATTAGCTTTATGAACACATTGTGGCTTTGGTAAGAATCGACAAACAACCTCACACAATATAACCGCGCTTCCAACGAGGGAATACAAAGTTGGTCTATATCCATTCAAAGTCATTTCAAAAATAATCGAAAATGGAACGAAACAAAAGCCGATCAACGCTTGCGCTCCGGATTGGCCCAAACGATAGGAAAAACTATATAACAAATTAGATCCGGCTATGTCCACTGATGATGCAACAACCGCCAAGGTCCAAACGTCACAATCGAGATTAAACACTTGATCACCAAAGAGTATTTGAGCAAGGCTAACCAATGTCAGTAACAAATACAGAACATAATTCAAGGCGTAGAGGTTATAGTTTAAAATCTTCTTGGAAACTAAACACATTGTCGCGTATGAGAATGCTGACAATAAGGCAAAACCAATACCGCGTACGTCTAACGCGATACCGCCAAAGAGGAACGAAGGTTGACTGACGATAATCACACCGATGATGGCCAAAATCGAACCCAATATCGAAGACAATTTAAATTTTTCTTCCGATAACGCTGGCGATATTATATTGACTATTAGCGCGTTTAAAGATACAATAGCCGAAAAATCAGACTGCGGTATGTAAAGCAAGGCAAACTGTTCCGAGTAAAGGTAGATCATCCAGCCTAGTAACCATAAGATGGCAAACGGAAGTTGCGACTTACTCAGATTTGGATCTTTTTTGGAATTCACAACCAGAATGGGTTGGTAAAACAGGACACCGATTATCCATCTGTACATGCTCATGATCATAAAATTTTCAGTCTTCAAGTACTTGTTTTGAAGGACTTGACCAAAAGCAGCGCTTAAATTTGCACTTAAACAAAGAACGAGGGGTAAAATTACCCCGAATTTCGACAATAACGATAACATCGGTGCAGATGTGAATAGATTATACAAGTTGGGAAAACCAAAATATTACCTCTCCGAGTCAAGAGGTCTACTCCTACAAACTTATTTACCTAGATATGGAATTATTTCTCTTTTTTGAAGTAAAAATTTACGAAATATTGAAAAAGTATTCCAAGCATAGCGAATATACAGAAAAGCAGACGACATTTTACATTCAATAAGGATAAATCAATGGGGAAAAGAACAGGAAATGAAGTCTACGCTTCAGCTGTTTACCTTATATTCTGATAGCTACATTCACAACTGGTTTGCAGTGTAAACACTATCGTCTCGTCTCACCTCAACAATATTCTTGGTTTGCCAACATGAATGTTAACATTAAATAACACCAGAGCTAAATTGTAGCTAGACGCACTAATAGTCAATGCGCACCATAATGAGAATAAAAAGTCTGTAGCTACTACCTATTTACCATTAGCCCTTTTACTAGTCTAATTGCCACCATGATCTTTTCTTCTATCATAAAATCTTAACCTGATTATTTAAGAGTGTAATTAACTTTCGGCTCACTCTGAACCGTTAATGTCTCTTCATTTCAGACACGAAAATCAAAGCCCAAAGTTTACTTCACCTCAGGTCTCAATTATTTACTAGTTGTTTCACTAAGCCTATTGCGGATAATACTGGACATACCCGCCGGAGTTTGTCTTAGTTTTCTTCGTGAAATCACTAAATCAAGGATTATTCTATATACAGATGTAGTATAGCTTAAGTAATATATAAACAGCCATTTCAAATAACAATTTTAAAAAAAATCTTTGGAATATCAAAATGAAACAGAGCTTTAAAGCTACAAATGTACTAAATACTTCATAATTACGAAAAATACTTCCACATATTCACTTTATATTATAGAAAAAGGGAATATTAAGGTTCTGTATGATTTCTTAACATATCAACACAAGGCTAACTGCTAACGCGACGCACTAGTGTAACAATGGACGGACACACACAGACAAAAACATAGACTGCTTTTTTACTCTTTCCGTATTAATTTTGAGTTGAGAAACAAGATTATCTTAAATATTAAAATAAATATAATTAATATTAAATATTTTCTTCGTTAGTTGTTCGCCTTATTGAGCGTTACATCGTTTTGATAAAGAACAATTAAACATTCTTCAGAGACTTGACTAATATTCGCGTTTGAAATGAAGCATACGCCGGTTGCTTTGCCTTACTCAAATAGGTAGTATATAAGGGTGTCGAACTACAGTTAAAAGCAAGAACAACCGCAATTGCGAAAACCTTTGGTGGACAACCCACCATAGGGAGGCTAGACGTTTCTCGTAACCCTAGCTGATCGCCGCGAATGTCTTAAACCAAACGATGACAATGGAGTTAGAAGCCAATGAGACAGATTGGTGTCTATGTGGAATAGACGGAAGACCAGTAGATGGTGGTGTTTAGAAGCCAGTATGTACAGACTGGTGTCCAAGTGGGATGGACAAAGACCAGAAGATGGTGGTGATTAGAAGCCAGTATGTACAGACTGGTGTCCAAGTGTAATGGACGAAGACCAGAAGGTGGTGGTGATTAGTAGCCAGTATGTACAGACTGGTGTCCGTGTGTGATGGACGAAGACCAGAAGATGGTGGTGATTAGATGCCAGTATGTACAGACTGGTGTCCATGTGGAATGGACAAAGACTAAAAGATGGTGGTGATTAGAAGCCAGTAAGTACAGACTGGTGTCCGTGTGGAATGGACAAAGACCAGAAGATGGTGGTGTGAGAACTCAAGTAGAGGAGCCATTTCCGTGACTGTGAAAGCAGTTCGGAAATGGCGAACACGTTTGCTCCGATTTGGAAACTGCGAACGCGGTCACGTGGGTGTAACAACAGACACACACACACACACACAGACACACACACGGACACACACGATCGTTACAGAACCTCTCCGTGACATACGTCACTCGGAGAGGTAAAAAGATTCCACTTCAAAACGCGAACTTTCTATGCTAAGTGGCGTGGTATTATGAAGTATAGTTTATATTTTTTACACGTAGAGCAATTTGCGTTTGCCCACCGGTTTCACTGGTGTGTACGGGCGCTGCATGCTTAACGCCTTTCACTTTTTTTCCAATATTTTCTCTCTCTCTCAATATCCCACTATTTAATAGGTGTAGTTATGTAATAATCAACGGAGTAATGCGCTGATACCCAGTTGGTTATTTTGTTATTTAGTAGACCTCTGTTGCATGCTGCAAAAACGTAAACGCTTTAGCCCTATAATACAAATAAAAAATTAATAAAATAATTAAGGAGTAGATCAAAAAAATCTAAAATGTGTGATAATAAAACTAAAAAAATCATACGTGGTTAAACAAACAAAAAATGGAAACTAAAAAAATGAACATTAACGACGTCATTATAGCTTCTATAAATCTCTTAGACTGTTATTTATAGTTAAAATGTTTCTTGATCATTTTTGTGCGAAAAATACATTGGAAAACTTAAAGTAGAGAGTTTATTTAATTATAAGCACTTAAAACTTCACACTTTCGGCCAAAAAAAGGTCAGGGAAAACCTGGAAAAGTCAGAAAATTTGGTTCTTTAAGAACATAATATAACGTAAAAAAATATTTACTTCCTATAAACGTATAGGTTCAAATATTAAAGTTAAATTTAAATTCTCGGGATAATAAAAAATGTGTATATTATTTTTAAATTTTACATAAATCATTACGTTTTGATTATTTTTAAATTTTAAATAGGTCATTATTTTTAAATTTTACATAAATCATTACGTTTTGATTATTTTTAAATTTTAAATAGGTCATTATTTTTAAATTTTACATAAATCATTACGTTTTGATTATTTTTAAATTTTAAATAGGTCACTATTTTTAAATTTTACATAAATCATTACGTTTTGATTATTTTTAAATTTTACATAAATCATTACGTTTTGATTATTTTTAAATTTTACATAAATCATTACGTTTTGATTATTTTTAAATTTTACATAAATCATTACGTTTTGATTATTTTTAAATTTTACATAAATCATTACGTTTTGATTATTTTTAAATTTTACATAAATCATTACGTTTTGATTATTTTTAAATTTTACATAAATCATTACGTTTTGATTATTTTTAAATTTTACATAAATCATTACGTTTTGATTATTTTTAAATTTTACATAAATCATTACGTTTTGATTATTTTTAAATTTTACATAAACCATTACGTTTTGATTATTTTTAAATTTTAAATAGGTCATTATTTTTAAATTTTAAATAGGTCATTATTTTTAAATTTTACATAAATCATTACGTTTTGATTATTTTTAATTTTTAAATAGTTCATTATTTTTAAATTTTACATAAATCATTACGTTTTGATTATTTTTAAATTTTAAATAGGTCATTATTTTTAAATTTTTCATAAATCATTACGTTTTGATTATTTTTAAATTTTACATAAATCATTACGTTTTGATTATTTTTAAATTTTACATAAATCATTACGTTTTGATTATTTTTAAATTTTACATAAATCATTACGTTTTGATTATTTTTAAATTTTACATAAATCATTACGTTTTGATTATTTTTAAATTTTACATAAATCATTACGTTTTGATTATTTTTAAATTTTACATAAATCATTACGTTTTGATTATTTTTAAATTTTACATAAATCATTACGTTTTGATTATTTTTAAATTTTACATAAATCATTACGTTTTGATTATTTTTAAATTTTAAATTTTAAATAGGTCATTATTTTTAAATTTTAAATAGGTCATTATTTTTAAATTTTAAATTGGTCATTATTTTTAAATTTTAAATTGGTCATTATTTTTAAATTTTAAATAGGTCATTATTTTTAAATTTTACATAAATCATTACGTTTTGATTATTTTTAAATTTTAAATAGGTCATTATGAAAGGAACAATTAAGTAAGGTAACGTTAGTAAAAAATTAAACTTGAAACATAAAATTAAGAAGTTGGAATTAAATGTACTTCGAACAGACTTCACTAATAAAATATATAGGAACAAGTACTTCAGATAAGAATTATAAGAAATAAAATAAAGCAATCAAACATAAACAAATTGAGAAACCATAATAAACCTCTCCGAGTGAGACGCAATTAAGAGCGACGCAGCGGGTAAAAGCTAGTTATGGTATATAAGGCGATTGATTCATGATAAATGATAGGAAAACCCGAAATTGGTGGAACTCTCCCTTAAATTTATAGTGTACAGCCTTTGATAGTTGTTGGTTGCTTAGCACATTGGAAACCACACGTACTTCATAATGATTTTTGCCCTTTTTCTTGATAGTGTGTTATAACAACGGATGACTAATTTATTTTTTGGTGTGGCCAAGAACGGATTCATGCTGATAAGAACATAGGGCAATAGCTTTATCCTCTGGTACCATCCTCGCATACTTGGTTGAGAAGATTCGTCTGCTAATATTTATGTCACGTGTCTAAAAGCATACATTTATATAATCTATATAGTTGCTGCAGAGCGTCATAGATGTTGGAATGAAGTGACGCGAACCTACACCAAGTATGCTAGGACGGGGACAGAATATCTCGTACCCTATGTTCTTATGAGCATGAATCCGTTCTTGTTGTGGCTTATGATAATGCTGTTGCGTGTAAGTTTACAAAATTAGACCATATTGTGAAGTAAAAAATTATTTACTTACTGTTAAAGTACAGGCTCAAATAATAAAGTTAATTTTTAAATTCTCTGCATAATAAAAAATTTGTATTTTATTTTTAAATGTTTCATCAATCATTCAAAATATTCAATGTTTCAATTAGAAATACTTCCATAATTATTATTTTCAACACTGGTCGTTGATAACTGAATGATATTTTGAAGCTCACAATTTCCTTTTTTTGGACATCTCACCCTCAGCGTGCATACCTTCTGCATGAATCGAAGAGCAACCCCGAACAAAATAATCCCACAACCAAGGAGAGAATACAAAGTTGGTCTATGATCATTCAAAGTTATTTCAAAAATAATCGAAAACGGAACAAAACACAAGCCGATCAACGCTTGCGTTCCGGATTCGCCCAAACGATAAGAAAAACTATATAACAGGTTAGATCCCGCTATCATAATTGATGATACAGTAACCACCAAGGTAGAAACATCGCAATGGAGTAGAAACACTTGATCACCAAAGAGTATTTGAGCAACGGTAACCAATGTCAGTAACAAATACAGAACATAATTCAACGTGTAGAGGTTAAAGTTTAAAATCTTCTTGGAAACTAAACACATTGTCGCGTATGAGAATGCTGACAATAAGGCAAAACCAATACCGCGTACGTCTAACGCGATACCGCCAAAGAAGAACGAAGGTTGACTGACGATAATCACACCGATGATGGCCAAAATCGAACCCAATATCGAAGACAATTTAAATTTTTCTTCCGATAACGCTGGCGATATTATATTGACTATTAGCGCGTTTAAAGATACAATAGCCGAAAAATCAGACTGCGGTATGTAAAGCAAGGCAAACTGTTCCGAGTAAAGGTAGATCATCCAGCCTAGTAACCATAAGATGGCAAACGGAAGTTGCGACTTACTCAGACTTGGGCCTTCTTCGCAAGTCACTACCAGAATGGGTTGGTAAAGCATCAAACCAAATATCCATCTGTACATGCTCAGAATCAAAACGTTTTCAGCGTTCAAGTTCTTTTTTAGAAGGACTTGACCAAAAGCAGCGCTTTGATTTGCACTTAAGCATAGAATGAGGGGTAAAATTGCCCCTAATTTTGACCATAACAATAACAATAACATTGTTGCGGAGCTGAATATTTGAGGAAACATTTCGCTTCAAAGCACAAATTTTCTATGATATTTGGCGTGGTATATGAATTATATTTATAATTTTGTTTCACTGACGTATGCAGGCGCTCCGATCTTAGCCCCCTTCATGTCTCTTTCCCAATATTTTGTCTCTCTTAATTCTTTCCCCCCTTTTTTCCTTGTGGCTATGTAAAAACCAAAGGAGTATTGCGCTGATCCCCAGTAGGTTAAATAGTTATTTAGTGGACCTGTGATGCACGCACCAAAGGCATTGCACGTTATTACAAGGATATATAAGGTGGGGTGGTGAAGTGGTTAGCGCTTTCGCCTCGCAGCTAGAGGGTCCCGGACTGTGGCAGCGGGTGTAAAAACCTGGGAACAAACCCTTCTCTGTAGAGTTTGCAAGTTCTCTCCCCACTTGTTAAAGGAGTTTTCCTCCGCGGTCTTACCCGGTTTCTCCTTTCCATCAAAAACTTGCAGAGGTTAACGGTAATAGTTAGTATAGGGCGCTGTAGGTTAGCTGAGACATTGGGGCTAACCACCACCCCTCTATGCATTGTAAAGGAACCCACACAGGCTTAGTGTGGAAATCCCTTCTTAGACAAAACTCAGATTATTATTATTATTATATTAAAATCGTAAGGGGGAATGGTAAAATTGACAGCTTTGATAGTTGAAAAATCGTTAAAACCAGGACGGGTTTTAACTTCAGTATAAAGCTAGAGTTCTAAAAGGAGTTTTTAACCGTATTTTATAACATATTGTAGAAGTGGAGAATAATTTCATTACTTGTCCAGGAAATGAAGAATTTCTCATTGCTTGACAGCCCCGTATGATTATATATTTTAGCTATGTTCACACTTGCGCATGATTCGGTTGACAAACTAGTTTTGAAACACTCCTTTTTAGCCATATCGTAGTATACGATAGGCTCTTAGTTTGACCCGAGCCGTCGTAGTAGTAGTAGTAGTAGTAGTAGCCGGGGTTGTCGCTTCGTTATCGTCAGATTTTAGCTTAAAAGGAACTTTATATTACCACAACCCACCCATAGGGGTTACTGGGCTCGGTTAGAGATTTAATTATAATTAAAAATTTTTCAAGTCAGACCCAGGAATCGAACCCGGGTCGCTGGTGTAGTAGACAAACGTTCTAACCACTAAACCATAGAGACTTGATAGAACCTCCGAGTTTTTTATTATTTATTTTTATCTCTAAAATGTCGGGGTGATATGGGGTGGGGTACCTCTTAATCTGTGGGGTCGGAAACTTTTGAATTTTTATCTGTGGGGTCGGATACTTATGAATTTGTATGTTTCAGGTTTTTATATTTATTTTCTTTTTATGTATGTGCTAATTAAATAGATAACGATTGTTCTACCGCGCTCCTCATGTGTTTCGTTCTCGTTCGGTAGCTATCGTCATCTATGTTATGTTTGACTGGAACGTTTTGGCGGTTAATTCAAATGTGGGTTTAGATAGAGCTAACATAGTGTTAAATGAGCGTTATGCGTTTGATCATTTTAGCATTGCTAAAGGTAATTCGAGGGGATAATCACTAAAATGCGTAATCACTATAACTAAACTTTCGCTTTCAAAAGTTTCTGGGCATAAGTCCTTGTTAGAAATTTATAAGAGGCGATAAGTGTGCATCGGCATAAGTCTATGTTGTAAACTCATCGAGGGGATTATCACTAAAAACTATCTGTTCTTCGATTCGCCGGAATATTAGAATTACAGCATAAGTAAATTTATACGATTATAATTTAATCACTGTTTAGAGTGGGGAATCGAGGGGCTATTCACTCTGATTTTATGCACGGTAATCATTTAAGCATTGTAAAAGATAGCGCTATTCACTCATTAGGGTAAGGTATAGAGGGGTTATCCACTCATTAGGGTAGGGTATAGAGGGGCTATTCACTCGTACGATATGGCTACTATTACGAGCCCTTGGGCCGTCTTGTTTCTATATAGTTCGAAGCTATTTTAACTGCCTCGGTTCACAAATCGCAACTTATTAAAGACGCTTCTTCAGGGCCAGAAATAAGCACAGGATACTGGACACTGTCCAGTAACATTTTAAAATGTTCCATGATATTTTTAAAAACTAAGGAGGTTACTGGCCAGTTTGACCAATAAATTTTAACAAAGGAGATACGGGGATGTCCTTTGAGATTTGTTATTAGGACAAAAAGGGGCCGAGTAATTAGGCAAAATGTTAACAAACATAGCTCCCTCCATAGGAAAAGCTTTACACTAAACTTTGGAGGCTCATAGGAAAAACTTTACTTTAGCTCGCACAATCAAAATACAGTTTTTCCAATAAATATCATTTCTTGGAGGTTAATTATATGATAATTAATTACATTTTAGTCGCGGAAACTATTTCAATCAATATTTTCATGACCATAAAAACCCGACCAGTTCCTTCTTCCTAGCCTCCAAATACCATAAAATATCTAAAAATCTAACCTAACCTTATAAAACAAAACATAACCTAACCCAACCTAACCCAACCCAACCCAACCTGACCTGACCTACCCCAACCAATAATATGAAGGGTAAAATATATAAAAACATGGAAAATATATATTTTAATTAATTTTCGCCCCCTTAATTTTAACAAATTATCCTATATTAACCTTGAATAAATGATATTTATTGAAAAAACTGTATTTTGAATGTGCGAGCTAAAGCAAAGTTTAGCCTACTCATAACTGTGGTTCTATTAGAGATACGGGGATGCCCTTTGAATATGTTATAGTCCTATTTGCCCCCCATTTAACCAAACTAAAGACTTGAGATTAAGACAAACAGGGGTCGAGTAATTAAGCAAAATATTCATAAACATACCCCACTCCATAGGAATAGCATTACACCCCACTTTCGAGGCTCATAACGCTGGTTCTACTAGAGCTACGCGGACTTTTGAAACACTCTAGTGGACAATGTCCTATCAATTTTCAAGTCAAAGAAGGGGTCATTGGACACATGTCCTATAAGAAAGTTTTCTTATTTCCGGCCCTGCCTGCGCTTCTTTTCGTTGGTATTGTCTGCTAAGGCCGGAGAAAATACACTTTATAATAATAATCTCATCCAGTGTGAAATACCCTTGAAAACTAGAAAATTGCTTCCAAAGCCGCTTTGAGTTGGTTCGCTAAGCAACTGCGTTTGTAATTAGCTTCTCGAGTACCTTCATTTTTGTGCACACTTAACTTTTGAAGCGTTTTGAATCGCTTCGAACCGGTTTCCCATGTAAGTGTGAACGTGGCTATTGTTACTGACCCACCAGTTTTACGACTACAGAAATCAGAACCAGATTTCATTCTCATTTTAAAGTGAAATTAATATAATCTGAACAAATTTTGTCAAACTGAGTAAGCAAGATGGAAATTTGGATATTATCATTAAGTAACACTACAAGTCAGTGAAGCTAATTTGTCACCTCTACGTGATATTGGGGGAGACTGGTTAGTAAACTGGTAAAAACTATAAAATTATTCTCAATAACACTTCAGACAAAAATTAATTAAAAATACTTATAGGAACCATTGAGCAAGGTAACATTAATAAAAAATTATACTTGAAATATAAAATGAAGAAATAGGAATAAAATGTACTTCAGACGGACTTCACTGTCAAAATGTGTAGGAACAAGTACTTCAGATAAGAATTATCAGAAATAAAATATGTTTCCTGGTTTTTAACCAGAGTAGTTGTAAACACAGCAAGCGAATATAAACAAGTTGGGAAACCAAAAAAACCTCTCCGAGTCGAGACGCAATTAAGAGGTTCTTTTCTTAAATAATTAATGAAATATAATTGATACTAATTATTTTAATCGTCATTAATTTAACTAAAAATTGCCTGGTCCAGTTTAAAAGAGAAATCGGAGGGGGGAGGAGGGTTGAGTGGTCTATGGGACTCCGAAGAAAATTCAACGGTAACCAGACATTAACTCAAATATTTTAATTATCCACTTCTTTAGTTTAGTAGACGACCTAACCTGGTCAAAGGTTACGGACCAGTTTATTTATTCCAGGCCAAAGGGGTCGTTGGCCTAAGGTCCAGTTTAAAAAAATCCATATTTCGCGGCCGGTGCTTAGGCATAGGCTGTAATATTCGAAAATAATTTCTTCTACCTAATACAAAATCTAAGACAAGTATTTTGAGATCTTTGGTTTTACCTTTAAAGTAGATTTCCATAAGTTTCTTTGCTGATAAAATATACGAGAGATACTGTTTTCATATTTCTTTTAATATGAAATACTTCCATAATTGGCATCTTTAACACTGGGCATTGATAACTGACTAAAATTAGGTACACAATTTTGAAGCTCATAATTAGCTTTATGAAGACATTGCGGGTTTGGTAAGAATCGACAAACAACCCCACACAAAATAACCGCGCTACCAACGAGGGAATACGAATTTGGTCTATATCCATTCAAAATCATTTCAAAAATAATCGAAAATGGAACGAAAAACAAGCCGATCAACACTTGCGCTCCGGATTCGCCCAAACGATAAGAAAAACGATATAACAAATTAGATCCGGCTATGGCCACTGATGATGTAACAACCGCCAAGGTAGAATCGTCGCAATCGAGTAGTATCATTTGATCACCAAAGAGTATTTGAGCGAGGCTAACCAATGTCAGTAACAAATACAGAACGTAATTCAAGGCGTAGAGGTTAAAGTTTAGAATCTTCTTCGAAAGTAAACAAGTCGTCGCGTAGGCGAATGTTGACAACAAGGCAAAACCAATACCGCGTACGTCTAACGCGATACTGCCAAAGATGAACGAAGGTTGACTGACGATAATCACACCGATGATGGCCAAAATCGAACCGAATATCGAAGACAATTTAAATTTTTCATCCGATGAAATTGGCGATATTATATTGACTATTAGCGCGGTTAAGGATGAAATAGCCGAAACATCGGACTGTGAGATGTAAACCAAGGCAAACTGCTCCGAGTAAAGGTAGATCATCCAGCCTAATAACCATATGATGGCGAAGGGTAGTTGCGGCTTACTCAGACTTAAGCCTTTTTTGGAATTCACTACTAGAATGGGTTGGTAAAACAGGACACCGATTATCCATCTGTACATGCTCATGATCATAACGTTTTCAGCCTTCAAGTACTTTTTTGAAGGACTTGACCAAAGGCAACGCTTAGATTTGCGCTTAAACTAAGAATGAGGGGTAAAATTACCCCCAATTTCGACAACAACGATAACATTGGTGCAGAGCAATATAGCTTTTGAAACATTTCCCTTCAAAGCGCGTACTTTCCATGCTACATGGCGTGATGTATGAAGTATAATTTTGGTTTTGTAAACGTAAAACAAATTATTTTTACTTCTGCTTCGTTTGTTTTACTTCTCTAGTGTTGTATTTTTGTCCTGTACTTTTTAATCGTACTAGGTTAGTAGGTTCAGTACCATACCCTTCTTTTGAAATATTATTGCATCCAGAAATTCTTCTCAAGATCAGTTTTTAGTTTGCATTGAAAGAACAAAATGTTTTAGCCATGTCCTACACTATTAATAAAACTGTCTATGTGGAGTAGTGTAACTAAAAGATAAGTGAACAAAAGGGAATGGTTGAAGTACCAGATATAAAAAATTTCAGTATATAGATATGATTATAAAATATTATTTATTTGTAAATATTGATTGTCTTTGTTTATTTCACCATAATTTTATTTGCCCAAATTAATTTATATGGAATTTTGCGTTATTAAAGGGCAGTACAATTCACGCTTTGAACCACTTCGGTTAAATCTGAGTACTGAAGATCTAAAGGTTTCTCTTGTTTATCTCAAGGTGCTTTAAATGTAGTAATAAGGTAGGGTAAAGAATTCATCATTGAAACGTTGATTAGATTAAACTGTTTTTAATAATTGAACATCAAAATAAATGCGAGTTCTGAAGTATAGCCTATGCATAGTCAAAGCTATAAGATGCTTCGCGTTGCGCGACTATTCGAGAACTGAATTTCTTTTTCAAAAAAGATGTACAAAATATGTTCAACACAATACAAACAAGACGGCCCAAGGGCTCGTAATAGTAGCCACATCGTACGAGTGAATAGCCCCTCTATACCCTACCCTAATGAGTGGATAACTCCTCTATAGCTTAACCTAATGAGTGAATAGCGCTATCTTTTACAATGCTTAATTGATTTACCGTGTATAAAGTCAGAGTTAATAGCCCCTCGATGCCCTACTCTAAACAGTGATAAAATTATAACCGTATAAACTTACTTACGCTGTAATTCTAATATTCCGGCGAATCGAAGAACAGATAATTTTAGTGATAATCCCTTCGATGACTTTACAAAATAGAATTATGCCGGTGCACACTTATCGCATCTTATAAATTTCTAACAAGGACTTATTCCCAGAAACGTTTGAAAGCGAAAGTTTAGTTATAGTGATTATCCCCTCGAATTACCTTTAGCAATGCTAAAATGATCAAACGCATAACGCTCATTTAACACTATGTTAGCTCTATCTAAACCCATACCCCAAAGATACAAGTTCAGAAGTATCCGACCCCAAAGATACAAGTTCAGAAGTATTCGACCCCAAAGATACAAGTTCAGAAGTATTCGACCCCAAAGATACAAGTTCAGAAGTATTCGACCCCAAAGATACAAGTTCAGAAGTATTCGACCCCAAAGATACAAGTTCAGAAGTATCCGACCCCAAAGATACAAGTTCAGAAGTATCCGACCCCAAAGATACAAGTTCAGAAGTATCCGACCCCAAAGATACAAGTTCAGAAGTATCCGACCCCAAAGATACAAGTTCAGAAGTATCCGACCCCAAAGATACAAGTTCAGAAGTATCCGACCACAAAGATACAAGTTCAGAAGTATCCGACCCCAAAGATACAAGTTCAGAAGTATCCGACCCCAAAGATACAAGTTCAGAAGTATCCGACCCCAAAGATACAAGTTCAGAAGTATCCGACCCCAAAGATACAAGTTCAGAAGTATCCGACCCCAAAGATACAAGTTCAGAAGTATCCGACCCCAAAGATACAAGTTCAGAAGTATCCGACCCCAAAGATACAAGTTCAGAAGTATCCGACCCCAAAGATACAAGTTCAGAAGTATCCGACCCCAAAGATACAAGTTCAGAAGTATCCGATCCCAAAGATACAAGTTCAGTAGTATCCGACCCCAAAGATACAAGTTCAGAAGTATCCGACCCCAAAGATACAAGTTCAGAAGTATCCGACCCCAAAGATACAAGTTCAGAAGTATCCGACCCCAAAGATACAAGTTCAGAAGTATCCGACCCCAAAGATACAAGTTCAGAAGTATCCGACCCCAAAGATACAAGTTCAGAAGTATCGGACCCCAAAGATACAAGTTCAGAAGTATCGGACCCCAAAGATACAAGTTCAGAAGTATCGGACCCCAAAGATACAAGTTCAGAAGTATCCGACCCCAAAGATTCAAGTTCAGAAGTATCCGACCCCAAAGATACAAGTTCAGAAGTATCGGACCCCAAAGATACAAGTTCAGAAGTATCGGACCCCAAAGATACAAGTTCAGAAGTATCGGACCCCAAAGATACAAGTTCAGTAAGATCGGACCCCAAAGATACAAGTTCAGAAGTATCCGACCCCAAAGATACAAGTTCAGAAGTATCCGACCCCAAAGATACAAGTTCAGAAGTATCCGACCCCAAAGATACAAGTTCAGAAGTATCCGACCCCAAAGATACAAGTTCAGAAGTATCCGACCCCAAAGATACAAGTTCAGAAGTATCCGACCCCAAAGATACAAGTTCAGTAGTATCCGACCCCAAAGATACAAGTTCAGTAGTATCCGACCCCAAAGATACAAGTTCAGAAGTATCCGACCCCAAAGATACAAGTTCAGAAGTATCCGACCCCAAAGATACAAGTTCAGAAGTATCCGACCCCAAAGATACAAGTTCAGAAGTATCGGACCCCAAAGATACAAGTTCAGAAGTATCGGACCCCAAAGATACAAGTTCAGAAGTATCCGACCCCAAAGATACAAGTTCAGAAGTATCCGACCCCAAAGATACAAGTTCAGAAGTATTCGACCCCAAAGATACAAGTTCAAAAGTATCCGACCCCAAAGATACAAGTTCATTATAGTGATTACCCATTTTAGTGATTATCCCCTTGAATTACCTTTAGCAATGCTAAAATGATCGAACGCATTACGCTCATTTAACACTATGTTAGCTCTATCTAAACCCACATTTGAATCAACCGTCAAAACGTTCCAGTCAATCATAACATAGATGGCGATAGCTACCGAACGAGAACGAAACGGGTAAAATCGTTATCTATTTAATTAGCACATAAATAAAAAGGAAATAAATATAAGTTCGTGCTATAAATAAAAGTACAGAACTTGAAGTCTGTTTCATCTTGAATTCCGGTTTCGTTTGATTATGGCATGAAGAATTGTTCAGGTGATTCAATTCGAGAAATCGGTGTACACATTATAATCTAACTAGTGTTCAAGCCTGTCTGTTAATCAATAATTCCATATAGATTAAAACCAGAATTTTAAAATGAAAATAATTAAATTATATATGAAATTAAATTGTGCAATGCTTAGTCAGTTGGAAAATAAAATAAATAAATATCAATTTGTATTTCTGTAACTCGGGAATGCGCTTATACAACTCAGAGTGATTTAAGAAATAATACATTTATATCCTAAAGACAGCCGTCACAACTTACTCCCATGATTATAAATTTATAATAATGCAAAACTCAGGAGCTTTATTCTTTAGTAATAACAGGGATAGATTTCATTTTAGATGTACGAATGCCCCTACATAACGCGTTGTACATCCGTGAATGATAATGGTCAAGGAGTTGGACTCTATGATTAGGCTATCCTATTGTCCTGAAGTTGGCGTCGAACGCTTTTTTATTGCTACGAGCAGTAATTTTTTTTGCAAAAAGGCGGCTGCCCCTACATAACGCGTTGTACATTCGTAAAAATGTGTTTCCTATGTAAACATTTTTCTGTTTGTGATTTTTTATGAGTCAGTCAGGACTTTTACCAAAAGTATATAGAAATAGAAACAAAAAGTACACTTCGTTGAAACTTAATTGCTGTCGCCGTGTAATGTGTGAAGCCCACCTTCAACCCAGAATAGTATTCCCCCCCTCTCTACGTATTATTACCTTCCCGACCAAGGCACAGGTAACAAACCATGAATGGGCTCATAAAGTAGTGGATGCTAGCTCCAGTACCAAAAATTAACGTTCAGATCGCTAGTGTCATGTACTACTTTAACTTTCTATGAACCTATCACGTCAAGATGCACTTCCCTGATTGGTTAGTTCGCGTAGGCGGTTGAGAGGAGGGTGGTTTGCTTCTCAGATTACACGTCGTCTACAGTCAAGGCAGGGAATGGTTATTGAAGTGTACTTTTTGTCTTTATATCTCTATACTTTTGCTTTTTCATAGGTTAAAAAGTTCTGTATAAGTTTTAATAATTGACAATTGCTCAATTTTGCTTTAACATAGGTCAAAAACGTTTCTTTATTGACAATTGCTCCTCTCACACCATTGCGGAAGGGGAAAGAAATGGGACACCTAGAACTCTGAGTCTAAAATAATTTAGGGCGAAGGATGTTCAAAAAACTAGTGTTTCTCAACGCATTATCAAGGAACCGTTTTACTTTCTGTTAAATCAGAAGTAATATGAGACTAGAAGCAGGAGTCCATTACACATGCGAGGGGGGTTATGGACTTCTGCTAGAAGTAAAGAGCTCTAGCATTGGTAGTAGATCCTGGCACTAGTGAACAAATTTGAGGATTTTATGCCGCTTCCATCACGCCTACACTAGAGGGAAAAAAATTGGTAGAGTTCCAAAAAATGTTTCCTACCCCCTTCCCCTCAACCTAAAGCCGCGGAACACGGACGCGGGTGCTTGAATCTAGTTCGGCCGTTTACTGCCACGAGCGTCTCACGTTTTGGAGGGAAAATTCAGAAACCGCTACCAGCGGGCCAACCGTTGGTGTGTTATCAAGAATATTCACTTTCGCCAAGTGAAGAATTTGGTTAGCTCAGTACTACTAGTCTCATCTTACTTCTGGCTAAATCTATCCACCGAGTCACGTGGTATTGCCCAATCATTCCTCCATCGTACATTCCTTTAAGGCAATGAAAAGATGTGGCAAGAACATCGAAAAAACGCGATTCGCTGCGTTGCAATATACATTTGGCAAAGCATCTTCCTCGGCATTTAATCAATAATTTACTATATAATAAAGTTCCAGGAAACTTTTAATGTGGAAGTTGGGCTAGTATGCAGAAGGCTCTCATTAAATAGAATGCCTCATTTATGCCTTCGCTTTTTATGCCCCTTATTTTAATTGTCTTGCTTTAATCCCAATTAGCGAAAATGGCGGGAGCCTCTGAGATAATTAGGGGACAAATCGTCTAGCGGCAGCATCCTGTTTTCTTAGTGCTTAAACAACATAACTCGCAACTTCTAATAGTGATAAAGATAAACGGTTTGGGCTGTAAACGTAAATCTTTCTAAACTTCCCGCTTCTATTGTCGTTAGGCCTTCCACGGAAATCGAAACACGAACGGGTTGGTGAACATTGCGGAGAAAACCGAAGATATTTTGAGGCCAACGCCTGGTTTATCTCCTTCCCCGCTAAAATGGAAAAAGCATTAAAAATCAGCGTTGAAAGAAGCTTATTTTGTTAGAAGGTGTTTTTGTTCTAGGTTAGTTGAGGTTTTTTAAGCCTTGGTCGGATTTTTATTTAAAGTAACAAATTAGGCAATTGACAGACTAAAAGGGGACTTCTTTTTCAGCGAAGTGTTTTTGTGCGTCGTATATTGATAAAGAACCAATAGACTCTATTAAGCCTTGGCGAGAACTTATTAGGATAAGGCAACTTAACAAGGACTTTCCTTTCGTCATCTAACCTGTTCAGTGCGGCTCTATACGGGACTTACGAGGTTACCGCCCCCCTTTTTGAAGAGTTGGTCTGTCAAGGCTACGGAGCTCGTTCGACGACAGGGAATGTCAGCCACTAACTAAAGGCCGCAGACAGGTTATGGCAGCGCCCATAGAAATACCTCTCGTAAATCCCGTATAGACTTTGATCTGTTTACGTAACAGAAACAATTTGGCATCATCAAAGACTACAATTTTTCATGACATGAGAAGTATTTTTATTTGATCCAATGCATAGGCCTAGTATATAAAAACATTACTCATAAGTTTTAAGATTTTGTAATAACATAGCTTGTGTTTATAATGGTTCCTTTTTAATGACGAAATCCACGATCTGGATTCGCAATCGTGGATATGAAAAAACACCATATTCGGCAAGTTGCTTCGGAGATAACCTCTCCAATACAACATGTGAAGCTCGTAGTGTGAAGTTTTGGAGGGAACATCTCGTACCTTTATGTTCAAACTAATCGTATTCATTTGCAAACGCGGTTTTGCAAATGTAGCACTCGTAAATGACAGGTTTAACATCAGTGATTAAACAGTTTTCATATCTTCGCGAAGTTTCGAAATATTTGCCATATAAATGATTCGATGTCTCGTGTGCACGACGGGATGTTTCGGAAGTGAAACACATACTACATTTAGAACACTTGAAAGGTTTAGCACGGCAATGTAACAATTTATGTTTTTTCAAATACGAGCCACATTTGAAGGCCGAACCGCATTCCGTACATTTGAACGGTCTATCATCAGTATGCACCCTTAAGCGTTGCTTTATCGTGGAAGGAGTTTTGAAGGTTTTGCCACACTGTTCACAAGAAAAGGGCCTTTCGTTCCCGTGAACATAAATCTTGTGAAGATTTAAACTACGTTTGATTTTTAATTTCGCGTCACATAAGTCGCATTGAAATGATTTAGCAGTATGAGCTCCTCTCTCGTGAATGTTTAACAAATATTTAGTTTGGTAAGAACGCTCGCACTGATGGCACTTGTATGGTTTATCCTCCAAGTGTCTAGTCTTGTGCAAATTTAGTTTTGATCTAATTATGAAAGATTTATCACACTGATCGCATTTAAATGGTCGCTCAGTGAAGAAGCTCATGCCTCTTTAGTTCCTGCAATCTTTTAAAGGTTTTATCACATTCAGAACATTTGTGGAGTTTCAACTGAAGATCATATTGTGATTTGTAACTAGAGTTACAGAAATCATTTTTGGACATGTGTGTGAGTCGATGTATTGTCAAACTATATTTCCTTTTGAAGGCCATATGGCACACTTGGCATTTAAATGGCCGTTCGGTCGAGTGTCTGAGTTTATGATTTGCCAAGTCGTTTTTGCTTTTGAAGGTCTTCTGACACAATTGGCATTTAAATGGCCGTTCGGACGAGTGTCTGAGTTTATGCGATGCCAAATCAGCATTGCGTTTGAATGCCATATGACACACATCACATTTAAATGGACGTTTGGACGAGTGTTGGAGTTTATGATTTGCCAATTGGTTTTTGTTTTTGAAGTCCTTCTGACACACTTCAAATTTAAATGGACGTTTGGACGAGTGAATGAGTTTATGTCGTGTCAAGTTACTTTTGATTTTGAAGGCCATATGACAGACTTGACATTTGAATAGGCGTTCGAACGAGTGCGTGAGTTGATGATCTGTCAAAACATTTTTCCATTTGAAGGTCATCTGACACACCACACATTTAAATGGACGTTCGGACGAGTGTAAGAGTTCATGTCGTGACAAGCCTCCTTTGTATCTGAAGGTCACCTGACACACTTGACATTTAAATGGACGTTTGGATGAGTGTATAAGTTTATGTTGTGCCAAGTTATTTTTCTTTTTGAAGCCCTTCTGACACAGTTCACATTGAAACGGGCGATCAGATGAGTGTCTAACCTAATGACTTGTTAAAAGTGAATTAAAATTAAACGACAAGCCACAGACGTCACATTTAAAAGGCTTCTTAGCATTGTGTGTTTGACTTCCATTTATTAATGGGGATAACTTCCTTTTCTCCTGATTCTCCGTAATTTTTTCCGCATTTTCAATGTTTTCCACTGGGGCATGAACCGAATCTACTTCTTCAGAAGTGCTAGTCTCGTCATCATCGTTCTTAATGATGACTGGCCATTTCACTAAAACGTTTGAAGGTGTTTCCAAATTTTCCACCTCATCCGAGTCCGGCTTCTCAGTTTTTATGAATTTAATTGGACGAAACATTTCAATAGATGATCGTAATTACTTTATTTTCTTATATTTTTATGAAACTGGTATCCAAGAAATTAGTCTCTACTGAGTTACAGCTTACAACGTCAAGGTTTCAATAGGATTGATGAACGGTCATACTGACATATTTCATCGTTGGTCTTGAGACAGAATTCATCCACATAAGAAGTAGCTTGCTTTTAAAACACCATAGGACCTTCTGTCTGTCTGAAAAAAAAGATTTTACTTACTGAACTTGTGAAATCGCACAAACTTTGATTTCATTCACGTTCATTCAATGATATAAAGTGTTTTAATAATATATTTACGTACAATTTCAGAGAAATTTGATTTTCGAGTGAAGAGCAATGCTAAAGACACTCCATTTTCCAAGCATAGATAATAAACACCAGGATCAGAAGGTCGGGGCAGAGCTTGCCGCGCTTTGTACAAACTGGGTAGGTTCTACTTCCGGAAACCAGCGCATGCGTACAGCGTAGAATCATGGTTAAATAATGCACGTGTGGAAAAACAAATTTACCCACGTGCATTCTTTAAAGTTTTTATATAAACATTAGGCCTATCGGTTTCGGTTATCATCTTATAGTATCATATGAGTATATCTTGGCACTATGGCTTTAACTGACTATAAACTACTTTCTGGAACCAAAATAAGGATAACCCTTAAAGGTCAGGTTAATTGATACTTTAGTATTTTCCATAATTATTGAAAAACATCCTAAGCCTCGGTTTAGATTAAGAAGTCACACGGGTGCCACGGGGCGGCGCGAAAAACGAGCAGGCAGACCTCGTCTGCGCATAAGAGGAAGTCAACTGCAGAAGTTTGGCGTGCGGCCCCCTCGCACAAGCGCGGCAAAGAGAGATGCACTACGGAAGGCATACCTTCCGATCCTTGTGTTTATTATCTATGTTCCAAGGTTTGGTGCATAGCTACGAGATGGTTATCTTGAACGCTGGGCTCCACGCAGCATGAGCAATGCCATCGACCTCTCTTTCTCAAAAGCATTGGTCTTTCGTGCTTTTAAAGAACAAGATGGTCTAACCTATAATTGCACAACATCGTTTACGTACTCTCGCTATCCGTACTTCAATAAACTTTATCCTAGCGAAATATTCCATAATATATGGCTACGTGGCAACGTGAATCACATGTCGCCAACTCCCTACTTACTTCCTCTCTTCAGTCATTAATACTTCTACTACTATTACTATTCGGGTAAAACTATTAATCCCAACGATACCAATAGACCTATGGGCAAAATCGCCAAAGCGCGCCTCTGTATAAAGAAATCACCGTCGCCAGCACCGACTGTTTATATCTCCTTTTCCTCTCTTTTGAATAGCCAGTGTGTAGAGGGTAGCGCGAATCATCCCCCGTTTTCACAGTGGCGTCGCTAGGCCTTTTTTGGGGGATAGCCCCCCCCCCCCAATTTCAAACTTAGCCCCCCTCAAAATAATCCGTAAACCCTACCAAAATATTGCTCGTAGCCCCTAAAATTTTGCAGCAATATATAAAAAAATATCTTCATAGATTCGTTTAGTTTCATAGAGATGAATTTCAAAATCAAAAAGTATTAGTTTGAAGTGAAAAGAAACAAACAAATAAATAAATAAATAGAGAAGACCACTCAACAGATGGAGACATGTAAAAATTTTCACGTTCTTTCGAAGGGAGTCCCAGTAGTGGCGACTAATAGCAAAAAAACAAGGCGACCCAAGGGCTCGTAATAGTAGCCACATCGTACGAGTGAATAACCCCTCTATACCTTACCCTAATGAGTGAATAACCCCTCTATACCTTACCCTAATGAGTGAATAACCCCTCTATACCTTACCCTAATGAGTGAATAACCCCTCTATACCTTACCCTAATGAGTGAATAACCCCTCTATACCTTACCCTAATGAGTGAATAACCCCTCTATACCTTACCCTAATGAGTGAATAACCCCTCTATACCTTACCCTAATGAGTGGATAACCCCTCTATACCTTACCCTAATGAGTGGATAACCCCTCTATACCTTACCCTAATGAGTGGATAACCCCTCTATACCTTACCCTAATGAGTGGATAACCCCTCTATACCTTACCCTAATGAGTGGATAACCCCTCTATACCTTACCCTAATGAGTGGATAACCCCTCTATACCTTACCCTAATGAGTGGATAACCCCTCTATACCTTACCCTAATGAGTGGATAACCCCTCTATACCTTACCCTAATGAGTGGATAACCCCTCTATACCTTACCCTAATGAGTGGATAACCCCTCTATACCTTACCCTAATGAGTGGATAACCCCTCTATACCTTACCCTAATGAGTGGATAACCCCTCTATACCTTACCCTAATGAGTGGATAACCCCTCTATACCTTACCCTAATGAGTGGATAACCCCTCTATACCTTACCCTAATGAGTGGATAACCCCTCTATACCTTACCCTAATGAGTGGATAACCCCTCTATACCTTACCCTAATGAGTGGATAACCCCTCTATACCTTACCCTAATGAGTGGATAACCCCTCTATACCTTACCCTAATGAGTGGATAACCCCTCTATACCTTACCCTAATGAGTGGATAACCCCTCTATACCTTACCCTAATGAGTGGATAACCCCTCTATACCTTACCCTAATGAGTGGATAACCCCTCTATACCTTACCCTAATGAGTGGATAACCCCTCTATACCTTACCCTAATGAGTGAATAGCGCTATCTTTTACAATGCTTAAATAATTTACCATGCATAAAATCAGAGTAAATAGCGATGCCCTACCCTATACGGTGATAGAATTATTACCCGTATAAATTTACTTATGCCGTAATTGTAATATTCCGGCGAATCGAAGAACAGATAGTTTTAGTGATTATCCCCTCGATGAGTTTACAACATAGATTTATGCCGATGCACACTTATCGCTTCTTATAAATTTCTAACATGAACTTATGGTCAGAAGAGTTTGAAAGAGAAAGAATTCGGTAAAACACCCAATAATTGTAATATCCCGGTGCCTTAAGACCATTCTAAAAAGAACGTCAGTAAATACTTGCTTTTACTTTCAAAATTTCCCTCGATTTCTTTGAATGTTAAAATAGGGGAGCGTGAAACTCTTATTGTCGACGGGTAAGAGGAATTGTTAAAGGAGGGTATATGGCTTAACCTAACTATCATAATTTTCTTCCTTCTAAAACACACTAACGAAAAATATCACCTCACCACAATTCTGTCCCATTCACTCTCCCTTCAATGACGATCGAAAAATTTTATACTGTCTCACTATGCGTCGCTTTACGAGAATCTATTAAGTTTACCTTCATGAGAACCCACCTTCATTTCTTGAACACCCTGCATATTTCAGAAAGTGGTTTGTTTGTTCTTTATAAACAAACAGAATTCGAACCCGCGAACCCCTAGCCATTAAGCATGTAAATAATGTCTTATTCTAAAACCGTTACACTTCAGCTTCATGTATAGCCTTCAATTTAATTTTTGGAGAAAAAAAAATATGATACTAGAAAAACTATATTACGCAGATATTTAGTGTTTATTGTTTACGTTACTTAAAACAACCAGGCAACGCCAGGTAGCTTAGATAGCTCTAAATATTAGTGAAATCGGTTGAAACTTGAAACGCTAGCAAGTTATACCATAAAAGCATAAAAAATAATACATGGCTCCCTATAAGTATGAAAATCTCCATTTAAGCCATGTAAACAGCATTTTCTTCCATTGAAATTTTAAAAAGTTTTTATTGCCACCTATTAAGAACTTTTGGCGTTAAAAAAGCTGAAATAGTTGTTTCGAAAATTTTCAAATTTTGAATTGTAATTAAATTGTTAAAGGTCTTGAAGTTATTATTTTGATAATTAAACTGATTTAGTGCGTGTCAAAATTATCATAATAAATGAATAGATGGCACGAGATTTGGACGACCGAGGCTAGCCCCTACCCTGGTAGGAGCACGATACGAGGTAAGGATTGTCTCTTGTCTCTACAGGCGCGGCCATATTTCCCCGGCCAATCGTGGTTTTCGCGGACACCTTAGGTGGCGGCGGCGGTTTCGCCCCCCTTTAACGTGTAGTACCAAAACTTCTCCCACGGAGCGTAAAAGAGTAAGCGCGCCGAATTTGGAAGCAAATGCTGTAGTATGAAAATGTACTAAGTTTCATACTTATAGGGAGCTATATATCATTTTCTTATGATAATAATTCAGAGCTGTGCTAATTAGCTGACAACTAATTGAATTAGAATTAGCAATTAGGGAAATATTATGAACTAATTAATTAGCCAATTAGCAATTAGACATAGAAACTAATTCAATTCAATTAGAAATTAGGCATTTATTTATCAAACTAATTAATTAGAATTACTAATATCTAATTAATTACTTGTCTAATTAAGGTACAAAAGAGACCATAAGTAAACATAAAAGTTTAAAAGTGCCCATGGATTTAGTACTTTGGTAATGCAAAGTTTAATGTTTTAATGTCATTGAAAAACGGGTACGGAAGCCATGAATTATTCTCGAAAAATGAGACAAGCCTCGAGCCTTCCGTCATGTTAAAATTTGTCTCATTTCTTCATTTTCTTCCCACAGTTCCTATAATGGACCCCTGAGTAGTAAATACATGCGCACTGCTATTAATTCGATTAGGTAAAACAGTCGAAATTTCGAAATGGGGCAGTTGCGAACTACGAAATTTTCTACTAGTACTAGTATTCTCTCATGTTTGAGGAGCTGAAAAATTTAGAGTAGGACTAAGGTTTCCTCGTCGATATAATAAGGCTTTTTCATATTCAAATAGATGAATCAAGAGTTAATTCCTCGATTTTTTTACAACAAATTGGCGTAAAAGATTAATTGAAAATTCAATTAGCTAATTAGTTAATCCTAAATCTAATTAAATTTTAATTAGATAATTACCTTTCCGATTCATACTAATTAATTAGAATTACTTCTCAATTAGCACTAAGGTAATTAAAATACAATTACCATTTTCAATTAGTAAATTTTGCTAATTAATTAGAAATTCAATTAGCTAACTAATTAATTAGCACAGCTCTGGATAATATATTTATGGCCACGGATTGAATACTTTATTATTAAATATCGTGAAAAAAAAATATTTATTTTCCAAAATTTCTTATCATCTATATCTATATAAATCCATGTCCTGACTGACTGACTGATAATCAACGCCCAGCCCAAACCGCTTGCCCTAGAAGGCTGAAAAATTGCAGGAACGTTACTCATGACTATAGTCTGTCAAACGAAAGAAGAGCCCTGAGAAATTCGTCCAAATTGATGTCGCCACCATCGACCCCATAGTACTTTATCAACTTGTTTTATTTTGCCGACTATTGAGTCGGCTGTAATATAGTCTGCTATAAACAGATAGGCTTAATCGCAATAGAACCAATACATTTTGCAATATATATTTAATATGTTTATGTTTCATGGTTTTTTACGATCATCGAGTATTAAAGAATATAAAACAAAATTAACGACAAGACACCAGTTTTATCTTTGTTGAACTAGCATTGCAATATATTTTAATGAGATAATAGCCGACTATATTACAGACGACTATTGACAAACCAAAACAAGTTGATAAAGTACTATGGGGTCGATGGTGGCGACACCAATTTGGACAAATTTCTCAGGGCTCTTCTTTCGTTTGACAGACTATAGTAGGCGCGTGCTAAGAAAGATTTTTGCAATCCGCAGCCATCTTAAAAAATGACGCCCAGAAATGTAAAAAATCTTCTCTATGCAACAAAGTCCGCGCGTTTCAACCGATTTCACAAATATTTAGTACAATGGTTTCCTTTAACCTATAGACGGGCTGAATGGTCTTTCGGGTTCGATTTGTTGCCATCTTTTTAAATGGCGGCCAGAAATTTAAAAACCCTTCTTTTTGTAATAATGCCCGCGTGAAAAGCAATAAAAAATGTCCCGACGGGCTGACGGGCAACGCCAAGTGCCTTCGCTCCTAGGGTGCTACAAAAATATAAGTCATCATTTTCATGGAAGTTCTTTTTACACGCGAGCGACGCCGCGGGTAAAAGCTAGTTAGGGACCGTCCATAAACTACGTCACACTCTTATGGGGGGAGGGGGTTTCTAAATTTGTGACGGTCCGTGACAAGGGGGAGGGAGGGGCTCTTCGATGCATGACGTCACATTTAGCATTGATTTTGTTACGAAGTCAGTAAGAGGCCGATTGGCTCTCTTATGTTATAGAAGAAGAAAGACAACATTCCATAGCCCACCATTACAATAATTTACCATAATTGTTATTCCATCATCGCTTAAATGGTAGACAATTTGAGCAATTATCTACTATTAACACCTTTACATAGCCAATTTAAATAGCGCATTTAAAATAAATAGCGTAAAACTCTCTCATGTCTCTGTTTATTCGCCCCTATTAAATGTGAGGATGAATCAAATCCCAATGCCGATTGAAATGATTTCGATTCTTTGGCAAATTTTCTAAATCTCAAGCTCGATTAGTCTGTTTTCGGTGACAGTGTCAAAACCTAAAAAGTGTGCCCCTTTAACTAAGCTTTATGGAACTTTTTGAATCTTATAAAAAGCACATCCAGACATTAAAATTCTAAAGGTCAATCAGAGGGAAAAAGCTTAAAACGGAAGAGAACTAGAATTTTCAGCCGAGCAAAATATTTCTGAGAGGGCGGCCTATCACTCAAGAAATTAATCAAATGAAATTTGTAAATTAAGACAAATCATAGCGCGGAGGGGGGGGGGGTTAAAGAAATGTGACGTGGTTTTTAGGGGAGGGGTCTGAGTAAAGCGTGACGAAGCGTGATCTGGGGGGACGGGGGGGTCAGAAAATGCTTTTTTTCGCGTGACGTAGTTTATGGACGGTCCCTTATAGATGAATGGAAGATATGATAGATCTCAAAATATGAGCAGTTTTGAAGCATTCGAAAACTGTAGCGATAAACCCTGGCAAATCACGAATTCCCCACCGTCGTCCAAGCCTTTAAACGATAATCGTTGGCGTTAGATGACGTCACGGTTGAACAACAATTTTTCATCCTGATCTGGTCCATCGATTGGCCAATTTCGGTAGTGGCTTCCAAGTCGAAATGATTTCCGAATCCGCTTTGTAGCCGCAAAGAAAAAACACGGTGAAAATCATTTTCAATTATCATTAGTTTGGATTTGACCGTTGGTCAGTGAATCTACTTCTTTGGGACTATCTAGCAGCTTACTTGTGAGATGACCCAAAACTTTTAAAACAATATTAAAGAGAAAAGGAAGGTGAAGTTAGCTTCAAGAACAAAGAACAAAAAAGAGAAAGAAAGAACCAAGAAGAAAAAAAAACCAGAAAAGAAAAATAATTGCGGGTGGCTTTTGATTTTCTATCTTGGGGTCGTTTCTAGAAACTAAGGGTCATGGTGGGAATAGGAAATGGGTGTAAGATCTCTCGTGTACCTTGGAGTAGTAGTTTTTCGGTTGTGAAGCCCGAATGAAGTCGATTACTTGAAGTAAAATCGTTCTTTGCTCAAGTGTAAAGAAATAGGAGTTTTTTAAACATACTTCGCACTAAACTATTTAAGAGTTCTAGGGGTAAAAATTCCTTTCCCCTTCAGCAATGATATGAGAGGAGCAATTTACATTAAGAAAATTTTGACACAGTTTTTTTCATCTATGAATAAGTTCTGACTGACTGATAACATAAGTTATAGTTCCATGAGCTTATAAGTGGTGAAGGGACGTAGGGAAAAGTCATGTATTTTGGTGAAGCGCTGTCAAAGGGTTAGGATAGACTAAAACAGGAAGGTGGACTGCAAAACCGCTTGTAGTCAATTCTCGTGTCGTTCTCGAACTAGCTCTCAGTATTAGTCTCTAGCATTACAAAGTATAGGTAGTTTCATGCACAATGAATCACAAAACTAAATCGTTTACATAGGAAACAAATTTTGCAAGGATGTACAATGCGCTATGTAGGGGCATGTCAAGGTGTAGTTGTGATTGGGAAATGTCACGTGACTGAGTGTGGAACGACTCGGCGGATAGATTCAATAGAAATGTAGGTGTCCATTCCCAATGCAGTAATATTGCTACGAAATTCACGCATGCCCAGTAGAGTTCTATTTGATGGAAGACGAGCTTGATATAGGCCCCGCCCCCTACATAACACATGAATCATCCCATTATGTAGCAGGTATACACACATGAAAAATAACAGTCCAGAAACCTCCCTAGATGTACTTCTAAACTGATTCACGGGTCCATCGGAAACACTTAGCAGCTAGTTACCATTTATAAATAAAACGTTACTTAATAGTAAAATAGCAGTAACAGTTTATTACTTTATTTCCGAAAATAAAGCTATGATTTTTAAAACGGGACTACATTTTCTTGCCCTTAATACAGCCTTCCAACACCTCTGTAATTTTTCATCAAAAACAACTTGCGGATAAACTAAACTTACAGCCGTCTCTATCAATTTTTAAAGCAAATGTCAGCTCCTGTGGAACCCTTAACGTTCTAACTGATCTTATACACACAAATTTTACCTTGCCAAAGGCAGGAGCCAATCAGAACTCGTTGAAACTGAGGGTGGAGCTAAAGTTAGCCTTTGCTAAGCTTGAACAGCCAGTCAACTCCACTCCTCGATTATGGGAGCATCTAGTGGCATTTGTTTATTTAAAGTAAAACACGGCCGAAACTCGCTTTAAATCAAACGAATGTGCAGCGTCAAAAACGACCAGCTAAACAACAGTTGTAATATCCACTCCAGTTCATACTAGTCCTACTTGGGCATCGGTGGAAAAGTCGTCAGTTGACGGGGACGCTGGATGGTAAAGAAAGTGGAGTTTCTTGATCCTGAAAATGATGATGGGAGCGACCGTGCGCTGGGCCTTGACGAGTTAGCGGCTCAATTCTGGGCCGCTGCCTCCGAGCTCCTCGTAAAAACTAATTGACTGTAAGACGTCCCGGAACCCTTCCACCTCAACTCCGCTATTTTTACCCCCTAACTCTAGTATATTCTCCAGCCCGAAATATTTGTCCAAATGAAGCCCGTATACCCACCACGCTTGTCATAAGTGAAGATTTTCAACGAAGAAGTCGAAAGAGTGGACCAATCTACTCCTGGCAGTTGAGTTATTTTTAGTATATGTGATATTTCGTAGCAGAAGACATCTTCAAAAACAAACTACATTGTTAAACTGGTATAGTAACAAGCAAACACTGACATTATTGAACGTAAAGCTACTTCTAAAAAGGATAAAATCAAAGAACTCCATTAATAAGTTTCAGTTAGTTTTCCTGGCTACCATTTTCCAAGTCGGTTGCGGATACAATCCTGTCTACAGTCACACTTATAGAGTTTACTAAAGAGTTACCAACGGTTAATTTTAAAAGTTACATTTAACTATTTAAAATAATAGCTTTAGATGCTTATTTGGGTTGGGCTCACAATAGTAGCAACATCGTACCGTATTTAATATGCGTAAATTTGTGTGAATAGCCCCTCGATGCGTTATCTTTAAATGGGCTAAAATAATTAGCTAACTTCAATTTATTTACTTCTGTAATAATTATAATAGTGCGATACAAATAGGAAACTTGATGAGAAGTCTTTAACAGTGGTAAAACTATTAATGGTAACGCGTATGTATATCCATAATTGAAGTACAGAAATACTGAGTGATTAGCCCCTCGATGCGCTATTTTTAACTGTGCTAAAATGATTACTTATAATTTTTACTTCAATAATTTACCTTCTTTTATAATTTTAGCATTGCGACACAAACAGAAAATTTCATAAGTTCAGAGAGTAGCCCCATAAATATTACCAGCAATTCTTACTACAATAATAGTAACAGTATGACACAAACAGGAAACTTGAATGAGTAACCCCACGCTACGCATCCTTCCTTCCTCTTCCTTTTAAGTAGGTGAACGGAAAATATTACCTCACCACAATTCTCTCCATTTCACATTCCCTTCAATGACGAACGAAAAATTTAATACTGCCAAACGCGGTACTGTGACACTCCAACTACGACAACAGGGCAGGTCAAACTAAGAGCCTCATCGTAGATATAAACTATACGATATGGGCTTTAAGATAAGAGAAAGAGCCTCTGCAGAATCTAAGAGTGTCAAATTGAAAGGGGCTGGACCCAGGGTTGGCACGCTGGTATCCAGTCCGGTTTTATCCACCTGGAATAAACCGGTTTAATCGACGTTGAAAAATCCAGTGGGTTTTTCAAAAAAATATGATAATAGGGTACAGTGCAAGCACCATAAAGTGAGATGGAAGGAAGGGTTTGACCCACATGTCTTTACCTCTTTATTTCATCGAAATGGTCAATTTCCATATATTGTGGGTTAGTTTGACGCGCCCTCCTCCCACTGCCCCACCCGAAACTCGTGAGATTGAGTTGAATTTTTCGCAACGCTAAATTGTTGGATCGGACCGCTCATTTAGAAAAATCTTTATAAGACCCTGCCCTATTGAAGATCACAAAAATGTCTACCCGGGCCCGACCCTGCCCTATTGAAAATAATAAAAATGTCTACCCGGGTAGATGGTATGATAACCCTACCCGACCCGACCAGCAAAACGTTTTAAATAATTTTCTAACCCAAACCGACCTAGGATTTTTCGACCCGCTATGGGTTGGGTTAGATTGAAAAATCCCGATTAAATCAGGGGCCCTACTCATCCCTAAGGCAAATGTTTATAGTTTTATCAACTTTTATGTACAATAAAAATGATTCTCAATCAGACGGCCTAGCAGAAGACAACTAGCGCACTAAATGTAAAAAGAAGTGCTAAAATTAAGCAATAGAGAGAAGTTTTAAAAAAACCCGCATAAATCCAATAGAATCCGGTTTAAACCAGCAAAAAACCATACCAGTGGCATTTTCAAGAAAAATCCGGATTTTTGCCAACCCTGGCCAGGACCAAACCAAGTCAGAGTAGAGTTTTAAAAATATTTTCAACTCCCAATTGGTAATCCTAGAATTAATCAAATTGCATAATCGAATTTAGCGTTTCGATTATAATGGTACATTACAAACTTGAAATCGAAATAATTATTACTGTCGGTAACGCTTTAACTATATCTTTAATTAATGGTGACATTCGCAAGCTTCTAGATTTAGCTCCTTAATCAACTCATTAATTAATCACTGTATGTTGAAGCAAAACCTTGTTTTATCGGATCACCAATATGTTATCTCTTTACTTCATTATTGATTTTGACTATCAAATTGCAAGGGTCCTTTATCATTTCCACTATTAGTCGTAACATGATAGTTTATCTTTATTTAGCTAAAGATCCTCTAATGTTACTAGAGCGGAAGCACCGACATGTACGGTCACTTATTGTTAGTTCAATGGTCGGTTTCATTTCTCAGAGAGCTTAAAAGTATAAGGTAAACTATTCCCTAATCTTGTTTACCGAAAATTAATTATTTACTTGCAATATACAAAACAAAGGTTAACAATTTAAGTTCTGGCGACAAACAGAAGTGCAACCAAACGTAACATTTCCTTGCCCAAAGTAAGGAAATGGGAAAAATCTTATATAATAATAATAACGAAAGTTAAAAAGATGTATCTACGAACCTCAGATCCACAGTTCAACCGCCAATCAATCCATTACATCACCGGGTCACAGACAACAGTGTTTTTTGAGAGTTATTTTTCAAAACTTTCGCACAGTTACAAAACTAGACTATACTTCATCCGTTTAAGTCTTGAGGCAGAGAACGTAAACAAAATAAATTACTAAGATTTCAGCTGGATCTCTAGCTGCGCGATAATGTAACCTTTAGCAAAGTTACGTAATTTCCAAATGATTAAACTTGTGTTATCTCTTGCATTATTGGTAATTTTTTAACAGAAGAAAACTATTTCTTGACACTATAAATTTATCACTTTTTTAAAGAAAATATTCCGCACTGGGTCATGTTTTTAATCCCACATTTTTCCTGCAAAAGTATCTCTTACCAAGAAGATAAGACTTAAAATTAAAATATTAAACACGAATTAAAAAATTCATAGAAATTAAAAAATTAAACTTATAAAGTTCATAGAAATGAAAAAAATAAACTTATAAAGTTCATAGAAATGAAAAAAATTTAAAATTTAAAATTTAAAATTTAAACATAGGCCTAAAAGTTCATAAAATTGAATAAATGAAACAAAAAGTTTGTAAAAGAAAAGAAAAAAATAAAACAAAAGTTTATAAAAATGTGAAAACGAAACAAAATATTCATAAAAATTAAAAATTAAATGTGAAAAGGTCATGAAAATGTAAAAATTAAACGTAAAAAAGAACTTAAACATGAAATTTATGGCGTTTTCCTTTGGGCAGATTTTTTACTGCCGGAGGCGCTCGAAAAACCTTTGCGTATTCCAATGGTTTAAGCTCAGTAGTGATGAGACGCTGAGCATGTTCCATTGGTAAAATTAGCCTTGAACTCCCAGCGCCATGCCAGCACTACTGACTTGCCAACACGGCAATAATAATTCGAAACATGGCGCTTATAAAGTCCATTGGAATACGATTTCATGGGCTATCGTTTCATAATTATCGTCTGCTCGAACGTCGGCGTGCTAAGTAGTGATGTAATGAACGCGGAGCGATCGTGTAATTATCAGGCATATTCATGTCCCTAGGAAAAAATGTAGATGGCGTTGGTAAAGCCAAGGCCCAGTTGAATATCCGCAAAGAATCCCAAAGGTCGAAAAGCAAAGTGGGTGTGGTAAAGTGCATCAAAAATGATCCAAGAATGGCACTGCGCAAGCTCTAAATTGAGTGGAACTGAACTGAACTACTTTTCGGAAGGGAAATTCGGCTTTCACGCTTTTGTTCCGGCAATTAGGGCGATGGGAATGTGACATTTTTCCAATGGAATATGCATACTACAACATTTATTGTGTCGTCACGATCACGTGATCGTAACACCAATGGATTTACATGGCAAACTTGCATTTATCGGTTCTTAAGGGGCATTTTCCAGCCTACCAATGGAATACGCACTTTGTACTAGTATAAGAACCGAGTTCTTCCGAACATAGGTATTTCGTACCAAAGTCGAACGAATAGTGTGTTCCATTGAAACAAGATTAAATATGTTACTGTCATGGGTATATTCCATTGACATTTGAAGTTGTCGATAATTTGTTTGATCCGTAACAGCATTACGCGAAATTGGGTTTTTTTGCCGCCAGCGCCGGCAACACAAAATTGGCCCAAAGGAAAACGGTATAAAATTATATGAATACAAGTTGGGAAAACCAAAATATTACCTCTCCGAGTCAAGACGACTACTTACAAACTTATTTGCCCAGATATGGAAATGTTTCTTAAGTTAAAATTTATGAAATATTAAAGCAGTATACAAAGCATAGCAAATATACTGTAAATCAGACGACATTTTACATCCAATAATGATATACTTGTACACATTAAAATCATCCGATGGGGGGAAAAACGGGAAATGAAGAGATAAAACTTTGGAGGGATATTACCTTTACGTGTTTGTAAAGGCCTGATTTTCTACTCCTCAACTGTATGCCCTCTATGTTCAAAGCCATATTCACAACAGGGTTGCCATGTAAACACTATCCTCTCGTTTCACCTCAACAATTTTCTTAGTTTGTCAACATGACTGTTAACGTTACAAACACCAAAGCTTATTTGTGGCTACACACACTGAAAGTAAATGCGTACCATAAAAAGCATGAAAACACGAAGCTATTATCCGATTACGATCAGACCTTTCACTGGTCTGGGCTGCGTTCAGCAGAGCTCACCAAAAAAGACAGCGGATTTTGGAAATGTTTACCGGTGAGCTCTGTCGTCATAGCGTTTTATAAATGACGCTAGCGCAATAAAGCGTGCAAGGTACCAAGGCTTAACAAAAATTGTATGATAACATATTTATAGAGATAGATAACAACTTTTATAATTAAAATTAGAAACTAACATATCTCTTAAAATTCTCGCGTGATCAACTGGTTTCACGCCAATTAAATAGCTATAGTCCCATAGAGCTATTTGTATTAATTCCTCCATGGTTTTTTCGCGAAGCTGAGAACTACGCGTTTTACGTCACGTTATCCAAAAAGCCGACTATTTTCTCTGAAGACCGCGCTAGCTCAGCGCTAAACACCGTGACGTCACAATTCAAAAACAAAATCCCGTTATGCAGGATACTGCTAACAGCGCTGGGCTCTGCTGAACGCGGCCCAGATTTCCACCATGATTATAAAGGGTGCGTTCAGTAACGCTCAACGGATACCAAACGCGTTGAGCTCCGTTGATCAACGTGATGTCATGTGACGTATTAGGCTACTGAACGGTTTTTGCAAACTTTGCGTTGCATCATCTGCTTACAGTTCATGGAAATGCAAACGCAAGGACCTGCTAGCCGAAATAAGAGCAAACTCTGACCCGTAACTTAGCCAAGGCTTAAACTTTCAAACCCAATAACTTTTAAAGCTTCATAGATATAATTGAAAAAATTTCATAAAATAATTAACAGACACTATTCATTCGCATTCAGTCGATGTTACACCGATTTTATAAATAGTTCCGAAATTATCCATCAAATTAACTTCTCGAAATCGTTCAGGGAGATAAGTTTCCTCCATTGCTGCTACGTCACAAATGCGTTGCTCAACGAAGTAATCGGCTCTTACAGCCGATGACTTCGATGCCTCTTCGCTTACAATCGTGACGTCAAACCGGAAGTTCCGAAAATCGTTCAACGGAGCCTCCGTTGAGCGTTACTGAACGCGCCCAAAATCTAAGCCTAATTATTTAAAAGTGTATTTAACTTTCGGCTCACTCTGAACCGTTAATGTCTCTGCATTACAGAAACGAAAACCAAACCCAAGCGTTTACTTTTTGGTTCACTAGGCCTATTGACAAATAAAAGTTCATTTGACCAACATAGTAGCGTTGTGCTTGTATTCACTTTAGAAAGGATTATCCTATAAACAGATGTAGTATAGCTTAAGTAATATATAAACATCCATTTTAAATAATAATATTAAAAAAAATCTTTGGAATATCAAAATGAAATAGAGCTTTAAAGCTACAAAAGTACTAAATGCATCAAAATTACGAAAAATATTTCCACATATTCACTTTATATATATTAAGGATAAAGGGAATATTATGGTTCTGTAGGATTTCTTTACACATTAAAACAAAACGAACTTTTAACGCAGCGCACTACTGTAACAACGGACGGACACACACAGACAAAAACATAGACTGCTTTTTAACTCTTTCCGTATTAATTTTGAATTGAGAAACATGATTATCTTAAATATTAAAATAAATATAATTAATATTTAATAATTTCTTCGTTAGTTATTCGCCTTATTGAACGTTACATCGTTTTAAAAAAGAACAATTAAACAATCTTGAGAGACTTGACTAATATTGGCGTTTGAAATGAAGCATACGCCGGTTGCTTGGCCTTACTCAAATAGGTAGTATATAAGGGTGTTGAACTACAGCTAAAAGCAAGAACAACCGCAATTGCGAAAACCTTTGGTGGCGATCCCACCTTAGGGAGGCTAGACGTTTCTCGTAACCCTAGCTGATCGCCGCGAATGTCTTAAACCCAACGATGACGATGGAGTAGAAGCCAGGTGTACAGACTGGTGTCCAAGTGGAATGGACGAAGACCAGAAGATGGTGGTGATTAGAAGCCAGTATGTACAGACTGGTGTCCATGTGGGATGGACGAAGACCAAAAGATGGTGGTGATTAGAAGCCAGTATGTACAGACTGGTGTCCATGTGGGATGGACGAAGACCAAAAGTTGGTGGTGAATAGAAGCCAGTATGTACAGACTGGTGTCCAAGTGGAATGGACGAAGACCAGAAGATGGTGGTGATTAGAAGCCAGTATGTACAGACTTGTGTCCATGTGGGATGGACGAAGACCAAAAGATGGTGGTGATTAGAAGCCAGTAAGTACAGACTGGTGTCCGTGTGGGGTGGACAAAAACCTGAAGATGGTGGTGTGAGAACTCAAGTAGAGGAGCCATTTCCGTGACTGTGAAAGCAGTTCGGAAATGGCGAACACGTTTGCTCCGATTTGGAAACTGCGAACGCGGTCACGTGGGTGTAGCAACAGACACACACACACACAGACACACACACAGACAGACACACACACAGACACACACGATCGTTACAGAACCTCTCCGTGACATACGTCACTCGGAGAGGTAAAAATTGTTGATAATATTGTGGAACAATTTCTTCTTGAACAAGAAGATAACCATCGTGTAAGGATTACGTTTTAAATACCCTTGCGAACAACGACTAAGGTCACACTGACTGCCAATAGAAGTATAGAATTGTAAATGCGTAAAAAAGACGCTAAAATTATTCTTAGCGGAAACTACAGTGCTTGAATCACACCATGGACCTACATGCCGCTATTGCTCGAGGCAACAAGGAAGCCTTAGCCATCTATCTAAATAGCGAAAACGCGGACGTCATAAGTGCCAACGCGGGAGGTAAATCTCTGTTGCACACGGCCTGCGCCTATGGACAAACCGAAATCATGGACATTCTTTGTGAAAACGATGTCCCCATTAACTTCAAAGATCATAATTGTGATACTCCTTTACTTATCGCCATCAACGCGGGACATTACAACTTGGCCAAGATATTGCTTGAGGAAGGTGCACATCCCAAAATAGCGAACAACCACGGTGTTACTCCGTTGCATTCTGCTTCCAGTAAAGGCATGGCTGATCGAGTTAGGAGCTGACGTCAACGCATCTTCAGTCAATAAAAGCTGTCCCATTCATTTGGCAACTTTCAGTAATCACACACAGGTTCTTTTGAATTTACTGGAAGCTGGTGCAAATGTAAATGTTCCAAATGTGGAAGGTAAGAAGTGTTATTCAAAGGACCAGGGTGGTTTTTAAAGTATAGAAACGACATTTTCGAAATTAACAATAGACAATTTTCAAAGTTCAGAGGTTAAATAGAGTCTTGTGTTTGACTACCCCGTTTTCTTAAGGCGGAACTTACGGTGTGTAGATCCAAAGACATTTGATATGGCTTCAAACCAAAGGACTAGCCATATCTAAGGTCTTTGTATCTACATCCCGTAAGTTCCATTTTAACCCTCTAGCGAACGATACTGAAAAACGGGTCTAGATCTTTATTTTATGTTAATTTCAGGTATGTCTCCTTTGACAATTGCTTTACTAAATAAGCACGACGATTGTATGTTCGCTTTGCTGGCTTGTGGGGCTGATTTTAATACACAAAAGAACACTAACGGTGAAACTGCCATGGACTTTGCCATTCAGGGGATCTTAACTGGAGTTCAAGATATATTTAATGCTGTGCAAGTCCAACGTTTGACTAGGGCCCAGGCATTCAAGCCTCTCGAAGTATGTCAGAACCTACAGAAGCAATTGGGTAATCTAGAACGCCGTGAAGTTCAAATGGATCATTTTCTTCACATTTATCATCAACAAATGCCAAAATTGGATACCGGTATGGATGTTTTTAAGGAGAAAAAATAGCAATTCTATAACTTTTTCAGTAAGTAACATGAAGCTCTAACTTCTCAACCCGGCTTTAATCGGATGTCCAAATCTACACCACCATTTATATTTTAACGACCTCTGACAGTTGACTTTGCTCGAAACGTTCTACCGGTTGCTTTATTTCAAACTGCTCAAATAGTTGGACCGGCTTTCATAGTTCAACGTGCTCCATTGCCTAAACCAGATCGGATAGGCCTTCCTTTCTAAACCAATGTTATAGACCTTACTTCTGTTCAACATGCTCAACTCAAAAAGCAAAAAATATACCGTCAGACCCAAAAGGGTATTAGTAAAATCCTACCTTAAAATCGGTTAAGCCTAACTTTGACTTTCCGCAGCTTTTCCCACGGGCTAGAAATAAATATTCATGAAAGTCATTGATAAAAATATTTCGCAAAGCATGTAGATATTTAAAGGAAATTCCATACTTAAGAAATATTTTTATAAAATGCCTGCTTGAACTTTATCAGTATGATTGCCAAGAAAACAAATATGTATTGAATTGCAATAAACATGTTATCAATCTTAAAACAGAAACATGCTTCTAGATCTTTCTCTGGGAAAACCACACTCTAGTGTAGAGTATAAACGATTAAAACTAATCTATCATTAGTCTAAAACCCTCCAAAAATATCTGACAAAGTAATACATATCTAAATTTAAAATTTTAATTAAAATTTTCTCATGGATAAAGTTTTGTTAGGCAAAATATAATTGATCCAAATTCACACCAGTTATGGAGTAACTGTTCAGTGTATGCAATTTATGAAAAATTTAACAATAAAATCGCGCCATTTTTGTATCACGTGAAACAAAGCACACAAGAATATAAAAGCTAATTTTAAATATAGCAGACGTCGATTTCTTTTTATAAAGGTGAGTTATTATTTTTATTTAAGGATTAACCATTTTAAAGCTCAACAAATTTAACTACTTTGAATTAGTATTTATCTCTAATATTTGAAATGATTATCGCAGTCCAATAAGTCAAAATCTTTCTTTAAATCATAAGAGTACTTCCTTTACAAAAGAGAGCCGCATTGTCGTCTGCTTGATATTGTTATATTAGATTGTCCGATATGTGGGCCCAAAGACTTAAGATTGGGCTTTTAACAATAAGGACTGGTTACTTTGTAGCCTTATCTAAGTTCTTTCGATTATATCGAAATATCCGGTATGTGCCATGTCGAAACAAAGACGTTAGTTACTAGTCCAAATTGTTTGAAGCCTTATCAAACGTCTTTGGATCGACATACTAGAGGTTTCTTCTTAAGATAACGTTATGACCTTTTCCTTTAATTTAATCGACAAAATAAAATTTCAGTTTTAAATTATTTTAGTGATATCAACTGGGTATTGAAATTAGTTAAAAAAGTCAAGCAAAATCATTAATTTTCTTTCAACCGCCCTTTAAAATTTTCTTGAGGCGAATAGTTTATAGGCCAACACTTATCTACAAGAAAATATTTAGGTATAAAAATCACCGAGGGACGGAAACATAAGTTCATAAGATATGTTCCATAAGTTTGTCACTGGCTACTGAGAGCTTGTCATTAAGTGACGTCATAAATTCTCGTAAAGCGACGCCTGGTAAGGCGCTATCAAAGGCTTCGGACAGACTAAATAGGAAGATAGACTGTAGTCAGTTCTCACGTCGTTCTCTAACTAGCTCTCAGTAAGTCTCAAGCATTACCAAGTATAGGAAGTGTCATGCTTATGGAACATAACTTATAAACTTATGCGGAAATTAAAACATTATTTGGGCATCACTTCAAGTGCCTATCTTACATAGAAATGATAAGACATAGGAATATACAAAATAAATACTTTCTAACTAATATTGGTCAAACTGTCTCCATCTAGAGGGCTTTCACTGATGTCTCTCGATTTTTGTAACCGTGTCGCACCACTCTCCCAAATGAAACAGTTCGAACTATAGTGCCAACAGAGGCAGGTTGGATCTAAACATGAACGTACATACTGCGATTTCCCAAGGCGAGACAGAGCCTTTAACTACCTTACTAAATGAAGAAAACGCGGACTTAATAAGTGCGGACAAAGAAGGTCGATCTTCGAGTTACTTACTAAACATAATGTCCCACTTGACACCAAAGATGATAACGGTGATACTCCCTTGCTTATGGCCATCAAGACGTCACATTACGAGTTGGCCAAAAGATTACTGGAGAAAGGTGCGCAACCTGGTCTAGGGAACAACCGAGGTATTACACTGTTAAAAATAACTGTTTCTTCCTGTTGAATTACCGTAAAATTTCAACAAGTAACATCCAATACCAGATATTACCGTTGGATTAACAGGATATTTACTATAAGCAACAGTAAAAATGTAATAATTTTAGTAACTGTACATTTAGCAGTTAATGTTCAATAAATAACATGAAAGTTACTGTTATCTCAAAATACCGTACCATCAACAATAAAGTAATAGTAAAAATACTGTCGATTAAAAATACTGTAAAATCAACACTAAGTAATAGTAGAAACATTGTCGTTTAGAAATATCGTAACATCAACAATAAATTAATAAAAAATGTCTTTGTACACAAAGACGCGAAAAAGTAAGAGATAAGTGTAGAAAATTAATTGTTTGAAGTAACAGATATTCAAATTTTCATTTTTGTAGACGTGATTATAAAACATCAATAATTTGAAAAAATTTCTTATCTTAGTTTTTTTCACCAAAATTCCTCAAGTAATATATTTTATCCTTAAACATGTGCATCATTTTAAAAATAGAAAACGTATGCATTTTATGTTCCTTTTTAAAATTTAGAGATAGTTTGAGTATTCGGGCCTAGAAGGAGAATAAAATGGACAGAAAATCGTTCATAGCAGACAAAATAAAATAAGCATGAAAACTTAACAAAACGTGTTCGTTAATTTTAAAGTTTTCGAGTTTTCAAAAATTGACGTGTTGTATCTTTCTCAAAAGATCACGATCAAGCTACATATCCTTTTGACTCTAATAACTACATCACAGTCAAAGGGCGAATGTAATTTTCGGTTCGCAATATTTTCAATATTAAAATATAAAAATAAATTCTTCTAGCTCTATTTTTCAGGTATCTGAGTATTGGAACTTCCTCGAAGCAAATGTTTCTAGAAAATAAACAGTAGTATCAAGGTAGTTTCTCTGAAATATTTGTGAAAAAAACTAAGATAAGAAATTTTTTCAAATAATTGATGTTTTATAATCACGTCTACAAAAATGAAAATTTGAATATCTGTTACTTCAAACAATTAATTTTCTACACTTATCTCTTACTTTTTCGCGTCTTTGTGTACAAAGACATTTTTTATTAATATCTGTCACTTCAGTCTTAATATGAATTAAAACTCTTTAGAAACTAGTATTTTAAAACTTATACCAGAAGTTTATGACTTCTTATCCTGGGAAGTATTGGACTCTAACCATATCCGGAACCATCTCTGTTAGCCAACTTCTTATTAGGTCCGATCACCGCGCCACCTACGGCACTTCGTTCATTTTGAGCTGGCAGGCTGATTTGCGCGCCAGCAGCGGGCAAGAAACGAAACTTTAAGGTGTGTCCTGTGGTTTGAGGTAACGAATCAGAAACGGTGACAAGAACAGCTGTTTTAATAGACTACTAGAAATTCCGGTCAAACTAGTGTGGGGTCCTAGGCCCACGGATTGTAATGCATTTTCATAGAGTTCTAGCCAGACGGCTTTTCAACGATTGGCGCTGAAGAAGTTTTGAACACGCCCCATAGTTTGAGTGCCACAGCCTCTCGGCTTGGGATTTTTTTCAGTAGATTAGATAGTTTTCCTAGTGGGGGGAAACTTTCGACCCTCATTTACGATTGCCATAGGCAATTTTGACTTGCAGGGATGGATACTATATAATGCCTTAGTGTCCAATACTTCCCAGGATAAGAATTCATCAACTTCTGCTTATACTGAAAAGGAGGCCCTCCATTTAAGTCTTGTGGTGTTGCTCGTTTATTAGTTACCGCGTTTGAACTAACATGGCCCTAACCATCTATTATAGAAGTATTAATCTTGATTGCTTCAACGCCCAGTCCAACTCAAATTGCCTTCCCGTCGTTTTCACGTGCAAAGCATAGTGGATGCAATAATACAAATAGATTCCGAAGACTTAGGCTAAAAAGTTATTATGTAGACCTGTGTACAAAAACAATCTATACACCTGTGCACAAACATATTCCGTAGACCTGTGCTGGGTGACCACATTTCCTAAATTTTATAATTTTTCCTATTTTCGGACGTCTTCCTATTAGTTCCTATAACTTCGATAATTATCCTTTTTTTTGAAATTGTAGATATTTTGCGCGCTCTCACTTTTGATTTTGTTATATATCACTCAAAACAGAAATTTGACAGAAAGTAATGCCGATTTCCACTAGCTACTAGCAATCAGCCACCGTGGAATTACAATACAGGCTAACGCTTCTGTGATTCAGATATTCCGATCGTGTTTTAAGTTTAAGTTTATCTATATAAACATGGGTGAATCATATACTAGCTCCCTATAAGTTACTCAGTCACACCTCAAGTCTCTCCTCCCTGGTCACACTGGCCTAATGTATCCAGCATTTTCTTCCGAATAGTAGTCGAGAGGAGGGGAGGCGGGTGAAAGTGATAGTAGACGGTGCCCTCTCTTAGGGCTTTGAAATTAATATATCGAGAACTTGAGTGACGATAGTTCCAAATGGTATTAACGGTTTTGGAGGTTTGACTTCTTTGCGTCACATTAATTCTTTTGCTTATTGAAAAACAATTTTGGTTTCAAAACAGGCTTCGTAAAAAATGGGTTGTACCTTTCTTTAAGTTTTTTTATTAGTTCTTTAGACGCATTATTAAAAAGTTTAGTAAGGTTTTCGAGATGACTATTTAGTTGTTGTTTAGCTCTTATTTTTTGAAAAAGTTTGGTTCTCTCACCATAAATAGTTCCTGCCTCTGAATGTTGCCTACGGAATAAAATTTTTTATTCCGTAGGCAACGCTCTGAAGTCTGAATTTCAACGAGTTTCTATCATTTGGGCTTTGTCAAAAAAAATCCAAAATTCTGCCATTTTAATACGAAAAAAATAAAACTTCCTATTGCGCCGACACTAACCCATTAAAATAATTTCAAAGATAAGATACGACTCTAAACCGTCCGCAAACAATCACAACATTTCTAAAACGTCGTATGCTTATACTAACTACCTTTCAGTTCAAAGTTTCATTGGTTGATCTCCTTTTCCGATTTTTTACCGGAAATACGTAAGCGCCGGGAGAAGTGTTATTTTCTCTCACTGTAGGTCGCATATAGGTAACACTTTTTTGGCGGGAAGAAAACGCTGGATACATTAGGCCAGTGGGTATCGTTCCTTTCAACCGAATTCCCAATGGACCGAAATCCCATTCGACCGAATATCCCGCAATGATTTTAGATTTCCAGCCCAATGGCTACATTCCCGATGGACCGAAATCCCAATCGTCCGAATATGCCCCTAAAAATACATGAATATAACTTGAAACACTGTAGCCGTCAGCAATTCGGTGGTGTAGTGGATACGATGTTGGACTGCGAAGCGATAGGTTGTTGGTTCGAATCTCCGAAAGGTATGTTAATAATATTAAAAGTAAATGTTTCGTGATACTAATTAAAACGCTCACTTTCATTCCTTTCAAGGCAAGAGATATATAGAATTAATAAACAAATTGTGCTTAAAATGAAGTACAGTCTTAATGGTAGTTCCATCAATGTCTTTAAATTTTAAATTAAAATTTTAATATTTTGGTTTCGGGTGGGTTGGGTTGGGTTAGGTTAAGTTAGGTAAGCATAGGTTAGGTTAGGTTAGGTTAGGTTAGGTTAGCTTAGGTTAGGTTAGTTTAGGTTTGGTTTGGTTTGGTTCCAATAATTCGTTGACACCTTTTCCAAAATATGCTCCTTTTAATTAGCTACCACCTTTTCCAAAATATTCTCCCTTTAAATAGCTACCACCTTTTCCAAAACATTATCCTATTAATTAGCTGCCACCTTTTCCAAAAGATTTTCCTATTAATTAGCTGCCATCTTTTTCAAAATATTCTCCTATTAATTAGCTGCAACCTTTTCCAAAACATTCTCTTACTAATTAGCTACCACATTTTCCAAAATATTCTCCTTTTAACTAGCTACCACCTTTTCCAAAATATTCTCCTTTTAATTAGCTACCACCTTTTCCAAAACATTCTCCTATTAATTAGCTGCCACCTTTTCCAAAATATTCTCCTACTAATTAGCTGCAACCTTTTCCAAAACATTCTCCTACTAATTAGCTGCCACATTTTCCAAAATATTCTCCTTTTAATTAGCTACCACCTTTTCTAAAATACTCTCCTATTAATTAGCTGCCACCTTTTCCAAAAGATTTTCCTATTAATTAGCTGCCACCTATTCCAAAATATTCTCCTATTAATTAGCTGCCACCTTTTCCAAAATATTCTTCAATTAATTATCTGACATCTTTTCCAAAATATTTCTATTATTGCTAATAAGTTGTTCGTGGTAAGAGGCGGGCTTTTAATACTCATGTAAATAATCTTTTTACCTCCAAACTAGGTTAGGTTAGGTTACGTTTGGTTAGGTTAGGTTAGGTTAGATTAGGTTAGGTTAATCTAGGGTAGGTGAGGTTCGCCGTAATTAAAACGTAGTTAAAATAAGTGCAGTAATTCATTTTCAACTCACATTTATTTTAACAACAATAAGTTGTGAAATTAAAAATATATTTAATGCAAAACCACACAGTATGTCTTCTTCCAGTTCAATAGAACTTCGGTCCAATGGGACTATAATGAAATCGCACCTTTGGCTACGTTCGGTCGAATGGGACCCCAAAAAACCCCCCTTCTGTCGAATGGGAATTCGGTTCAATGGGACCAAAGTGGCCAGTGTGGCTGAGTAACTTATAGGGAGCTAGTATATGATTCACTCATGATATAAATCAAAGTCCTGACTGACTGATAATTATCGCCCAGCCCAAACCGCTTGGCCCAGAAGGCTGAAAATTTGGAGGAACGTTACTCGTAAGTAGTAGGCGCGTACTTAGAAAGATTTTTCCAATCCGCTACCATCTTAATAAATGGCGCCCAGAAATGTAGCAAATCTTCTCTTTGTAAGAAAGTCCGCGCGTTTCAACCGATTTCACAAATATTTAGTACACTGGATTCCTTTAACCTATAGACGGGCTGAATGGTCTTTCGGGATCGATTTGTTGCCATCATTTCAAATGGCGGCCAGATATTAAAAAACCCTTCTTTATAGAATGTCTGCGTGTAAATAATAAAAAAATGTCCCGACGAGCCGATGGGCGACGCCAAGTGCCTTCGCTCCTAGGATTCTACAAAAATATTAGTCGAATCAGTAAAATGTACCCATACTAGATGGAAGTTCTTACTACACTCAAGCGATGCCGCGGGTAACAGCTAGTTTCCTATAATTTCCTGCAAATCAATTATAAATTTCCTATTTTCCTATAACTATTACAAGGCTTTGCTGTGGTCGCCCTGCCTGTGCACAAACATATTTCGTAGAGCTGTACACATACAGATACCATAGACTTGTGAGAACACATGTCATATAATTGTGTACAAGCAGAGCCCGTAGATTTGTGCACAAACAGATCCCTTAGAATTGAGCACAAACTGATGTCATAGACTTGCGTACAAACTGATGTCATAGACTTGCGCGCAAACAGATGTCATAAACTTGTGCAAAAAGAGATGGTATATACCTGTACACAAAAAGATTCCATGGACCTCTGCACAAAAACATTCCATACCCATATGCTCGAAAATATGCTCAAGAATATCTCGTACACCAGTGCACTAAAATACTGCATATCCATTTGCACAAAAATATCCCGTATCCATTTGCAGAAAAATGTTCTTTAGACCTGCGCACAAACAGATGCAGTGGCCTTTGCAAAAACAGATTCCTTAGGCCTCTGCACAAACCGATTCAGTAGGCCTGTGCACAAAAATATTCCGTAGACCTAAGCACAAAAATATTCCGTAGACCTGTGCACAAACAGATACCCTAGACATGTGCACAAACAGATTCCGGAGACTTGTACACAAACGGAAGTCACAGGGTTGTGCACAAACAGATGTCATAGACTTGCGCAAAAAGAGATGTCATGGATATGTACACATCAGATTCCATGGACTAGTGAAAAACAGAAGTCTTAGACTTGTTTACAAACAGAAGTCTTAGACTTGTTTACAAACAGAAGTCATAGACCTGTTTACATAAAGATTCCATAGACCGGTTTACATATAGATTCCATAGACCTGTTTACATAAAGATTCCATAGACCTGTTTACATAAAGATTCCATAGACCTGTTTACATAAAGATTCCATAGACCTGTTTACAAAAAGATTCCATACCCATTTGCACAAAACAATTCCATACCCATTTGCACAAAACTATTCCCTAGACCTGTGCTCAAAAAATATGCCGTAGGCCTGTGCACAAACAGATGCCGTAGACCTGTAAAGAAACAGATTCCGTAAACCTGTGCAAAAACAGATGCCGTAGGCCTGTGTACAAACCGATTCCGGAGATCTGTGCACAGATTCCGTAGCCATGTGCACAAACAAATTCCGTAGACTTGTACACAAGTGGAAGTCACAGGCTTGTGTACAACAGATGTCATAGACATGTTCAACCCAGATTCCATAGTTTTGTGCACAAACAGAAGTCATAGACCTGTGCACAAAAAACCTTCTAGAGAATTGTGCACATCAAGTTTCCATAGACCTGTGCACAAAAGATCTCATGGAGATGTGCATAAAATAATTCATGGAACTGTGCACAAAACATTATATAGGCTTGTGCACATAAAGATTCCTTAGACCTGTGTACATAAAGATTTCATACCCATAGCACAAAACTATTCCATAACCATTTGCACAGAAATATTCCCTAGACCTACGCACAAAAATATTTCATTAAACTGTGCAGAAAAAGATTCCATTGACCTATGCACAAAATATTCTATTGGCTTTTGTATAAACATGTGACATAGACCTGTGTACAAAAATATTCCATGGACCTGTGCACAAAAACATGCCTTGGACCTGTTCAGAATCATTCCATACCCCTATATGCTCAAAAATATAACAGACCAATTTGCACAAACATTTTCCGTAGACCCGTGCACAAACAGATGCCGTAGACTAGCGCATAAACAGATTCCATAGATTTGCGCACAAATATATTACGTAGACTCGTGCCCAAATAGATTCCACAGACTTGTACACAAACAGAAGTCACACGGTTTTGCACAATCCGATGTTATAGACTTGTGCACAAACAGATGTCATATGCTTGTGTAAAAACTGATTTCATAGACTTGCTCAAAAAGAGATGTCATCGACATTTGCACAAGAGATTCCGTAGACTTTTGCACACAAAGATTCTTCAGACTTGTGCACAAACATATTTTGTAGACCTGTACACACAAATACCATAGACTTGTGCATAAATAGATGTCAAATATTTTTGCAAAAATAGATGTCAAATATTTGTGAAAAAATAGATGTCAAATATTTGTGCAAAAACACATCCCTTAGTCTTTTGCACAAACTGATGCCATAGACTTGTGCAGAATCATATGTCCTAGACCGGTGTACAAAACATTCTATAGATTTGTGCACAAACATGAGTCATATACCTGTACACAAAACATATTTCACGGACTTCTGCACAAAAACATTCCATATACCTGTACACAAAAATATTCCATTGACCTCTGCACAAAAACATTCCATAACCCTATGCTCAAAACGTTTCCTTACCCATTTGCACAAAAATATCACGTTAACCTGTGCACAAAAATATCACGTACACCTGTGCACAAAAATATCACGTACACCTGTGCACAAAAATATTTGGTATCCATTTTCACCATATTATTCCGTACACCTGTGAACAAAAACAGTTCGTACACCTGTGCACAAAAATATTCCGTACAATTGTGCATAAAAATATTCCGTACACCTACGCATAAAAATATTTCGTACAAATAGAAATCACAGGCTTGTGCACAAAGAAATATCGTAGACTCGCGCAAAAAGAGATGTTATAGACATGTGCACATCAGATTCCATAGAGTTATGCACAAACATTTTCAATACCCCTATGCTCAAACAGATTTCAAACCCTTATGCTCAAAAAGATTCCATACCCATTTGCACAAAAATAATCCGTAGACCCGTGCTCAAAAATATTCCGTAGACCCTTGCTCAGATAGAAGTCACTCGCGTGTGCACAAACAGATGTCATAGACTTGTGAGTAAACAGATGTTATAGACTTTTGCACAAAGAGATGTTATAGACTTGTTCACACACAGGTGTTATAGACTTGTTCACACACAGGTGTTATAGACTTGTTCACAAGCAAGTGTTATAGAATTGCTCACAAACAGGTGTTATAGACTTGTTCCCAAACAGATGATTTAGACTTGTGCACAAACTGATGATTTAGACTTGTGCACAAACTGATGATTTAGACTTGTGCACAAACAGATGTTTTAGACTTGTGCACAAACAGATGTTTTAGACTTGCGAACAAACAGATGTTTTAGTCTTGTGTACAAACAGATGTTTTAGACTTGTGCATAAACAAATGTTATTGACTTGCGCAAAAAGAGATGTCATAGAAATGAGCAAATCAGATTCCAAAGACCTGTTCACAAACAGAAGTCATAGACCTGTGCAAATAAAGTTTTTTCACTTGGGCACATAAACATTCTTCAAACTTGTGTGCACATAAAGATTCTTCAGACTTGTGTGCACATAAAGATTCTTCAGACTTGTGTGCACATAAAGATTCTTCAGACTTGTGTGCATATAAAGATTCTTCAGACTTGTGTGCACATAAAGATTCTTCAGACTTGTGTGCACATAAAGATTCTTCAGACTTGTGTGCACATAAAGATTCTTCAAACTAGTGCACATAAATATACCATAGACCCAGGATCTAAAAATTCCATAGACCTGTGCACAGAAGATTCTATACTCCTATACTCAAAAGGATTCTATGCAGATTTGCACAAAAAAATTCTGTAGACCTGTGTAAAACAATATTCCATAGGCCTGTGCATGAAAAGATTCCATAGACCTGGAAACAAAAATATTCCACTGACCTGTGCACAAAAATATTGCATTGGCCTCTGCACAAAGAGATTTTATACCCCTTTGCACAAAAATATTCTGTAGGTCTGCGCTTAAACAGATTCCGTAGACTTGTACACAAACAGATGTTATAGTTTAGACTTGTGTAAAAATTTAATTACCTATAATTGGTAATTATCTTTAATTGCTTATTTTGTTTAATTAAGTTTAATCTGTACTTCGCAACTAAATTAGTTGGACGCGCAAAAGTTATAATGACAATTAAGCTAGCTAATTGCCCTACCAATTTGATTATCCGCAGTAAAACGACGTAAGTCCTAGAATGACTTTCTTTATTACTTAACCCAAGCAAAAAGGTCTTAGGTTCCAAAGTTTAAAGGTAAACCACGTAATTCGGAGCAGGTACTTAAAACTATTAAAAACAATACTTAAGCTTTGTTTTTCTTAACGAAACAAAAATTGGCGCCAAATTTAAAAATGGGGCTTTCATTTAAGACCATTTTTAAATCTATCAAACGTATAGTTATTTTTGTAAGGGTAGTTACAAAATGGGTAAGTTTGGAAAATTTCCCATGTTATTTCTATGGAAATTCTCTAGTTTTTCGCCAAAATCTGTGATTAATTTTATGGAAATGAAAACCACCCTTAGCAACTTAATTCTTTATAAAATAAACTATTGGATGGATCATCTTGAAATTTTTACCACATATTAAGGGCCCGGATTTTAGTTCAGTAGAAAAATTTCAAAACAATAAACTTCATACGAAAAAAGTTAAAACCAATCCAAAAACCTTCCTTATACATTAGAGCCGTCATCAGGCCTTATCTAAGGGAGCTACCGCTCCCTTAGAATTATCAGTGATCAACTGTGAGGATGCTGTTAGGTTAGGAATAGTATATCAACAATGGTATTCTTTGCATTGGGTTTCGTACTACCCCAAATGAAATAAATTCAAATAAGTTCACCTTTATTATCTGTTAGGATATTATTTACTATTATTACAATTTACGACATTGGACAACAACTAAGCGTAACAAATCGGATTAACCAGCATTCTTTCGCGTAATACAGTGATGCCAGATTGAGGGAAATTTTCCATATCTAGGGAAATTTATTTTACTGGTATTGGATTTATTTCCTTTAAATTCATTGCAATAAAATTACTTATCTCAGATTTTTCAAGAAGAATTTCATTTTCCTAAAACTTTTTATCTAAAAATTATTTTTACCTCTCCGAGTGACGATGACGTCACGGAGAAGTATTATACTGGACGTATCTCTGCGTCCGTCAGTCTGTCACCGCGTTAGCAGTTGGCAAATCGGAGCAAACGTGTTCGCAATTTCCGGACCGCATTCGCAGTACACAGAAATTCGGAAAACTTAACTTCATCGCTATATTTATCTTACTTAACGTCAATCGTTAACTAGCCGTTATAACTTCAACTGCTGGCGAACTCTTTAACCCAATACCAATAAATATTTATTGGATTCTAACAACAACACCATGCACTAGTCTTTCGTCTATACCAAATAGACACCAATCTGCGACATTAGCTTCTACTGCGTCTACGTCGTTAAGTTTAAGATGTACTCGGCGAGCGGCTAGGCTCATTTTATATACCTCACTGTGAATCGATCACGTTATATACCCTAAATTCACGAAAATTCTGAAAAAGGTGTTCGCTAGGGGTCAAACGTTAACCATAGCTATGTTTAAAATAGTTTTAGGAATGATGTTTCTTGCATCGACTTAACTATAATTAATCTAAAATACAGACGATTAAAATAATTAATATAAGATATATTTATTTAATTATTTAAGATAAACTTCTTTCTTCGGAACGATAAGATTGGAAGTTTATATAGAACGAGTAATGAAGATTGCATCTGAATCGAAACACTATACGCGTATTAAAGTTAATATAAAGCGAGTAGGATGAAAAGATCTCTAACAAAACCATAAACATTTTCTTTATGCAGAATATTAAATGAAAATCTATTAAATATGTTTCGACATTACGATTCTTTTAGTAGTTGTGTAGCTATAAAGCTCTGTTTCATTTCAATATTCCAAGAAGATCTTTTATATTAACATTTCAAATTTGGTGTTTACTTTTTAATTCAGCTTTACTATATTTATATACAGTGTAAACATGAAATTTAACTTTCCTAGTTTCACTAAATGTTACTTCTAAATATTTTGGTAAGCGTTGTTCGGATTGGTTCCTTGAATTCGTGTGTCTTTGAGGAGGTCTTGACGGTTCACAGTGAGCCGAAAATTAAATACACATTTAAATTATGTAAATCAGGTACTTAAGTAGAACTATTGAGGATATACAGTAAAGGTTAAACGTAACCATTTCACACGCATCAATTCTTACACGGTTGAATAAGGCTTACAGCAGAAAAAACGTTTACCCTTAATCCACTGGATTTGAGCAGCTATTTTGAAAGACTAATCTATGGTAACTCATGTGTTTTGAAAAAAATAATTTCAAAAAACATCTTTTACAGAGTTGATAGACACCTTTCTGGTATAATTATAATCCTCTATTAAGGGTGATGGTTTAAACCTAACAAGAATTAAAAAGCACCAACGTCAATGGAATTTTAAAACACCAAATTAGTCTCAAAAAGACCTTTTTTTAAAGGGTTTATTAACAATTTTTCTGGTATTAATATACACCTCTATTCAAAGTGATTAAAACACCTCACCGGATATAAAAAGCACCTTCAGAGAAGGTATTATTTCGCACCGTTTTGAAAGGTGCGTATTGACATCCTCTCGAATGGTGCTTTTAAACACCAATAGGGGTGCTGCTGGGGATGCATTAGGAAACACCTCTAAAGGTTTCAAACAATTCCATTTTTTTTAACAGTGTATACTAAAAATAACTCTTGATATTAATATTTCAAATTTTGTGTTTACGTTTTAATTCAGCTTTAATGCATTTATATATAGGGTAAACGAAAAGTTTAACTTTCATAGTTTCAATGGATGTTAACGGTTATTTGTTAAGTAACTGTTGTTCGAAGTGGATCCATGAATTAAGAATTCCATGGGCTAAAGCAAAATTAGCCTTGATTCATCTTCTCCTTGAGGAGGTCTTTACGGTTTAGAGTGAGCCGAAAGTTAAATACACATTTAAATGATATATATTGGGCCTTTAATAGAAATAATGAGGATATATAGTAAAGGATTAGACACTTTAACCTTTACAAATGAAATTGCAAGATTTATGTGAAAAATAACGTTGTGGTTTCTTTACCGTCATTTTATTTTAAAATAAAAGTAGAGATCAGGTACAATTTACTGTTGACACCACAGTAACGTTTCTGTTAAACTAACTATACTATAATTGTACATATATCAGGTTTTTAATTGCAAGTTTCACGATAAAATTAATGTTGATGTTAACGGTAAAAAAAAACCTGTAATTTAACGGTAACTTTCCTGGTAATTTTCTGCCAGTAAAATTGCCGTAATTTCAACAATAATTTTTTACAGTGTACTCCGTTGCATTCTGCCTCTAACAATGGCGTCGAGGATCTAGTGCAATTGTTGATCAAGTTAGGAGCTGACGTGAACGCAGCTTCAATCAATATGAACTGTCCCATTCATCTGGCAACTGTCAATAATCATACAGAGGTTCTTCTGCATTTGTTGGAAGCTGGTGCAAATGTTAACGCAAAAAATTCGGAAGGTAAGACAAATTATCCAAAGCAGGGAGAAAAGAGGTATGGTGGAGTTGAAATGATGATGGTGGACCTTCGGCGATGGAAGTTTCCCAGTGTACCTTGCGCACGCCCCTACCCTTCGATACGCGATTGTTAAGTGATGCCGCGTGGCGCCGTTGTATTTGTATGAGAACTTACATCCAATTTTAAGAAAGAGGGGGCATCCTTTACCTTTCCGTACCAACCTAAACGCTGTAGATCTTAAGAGGACTTCATTGCCGTAGCTGGGAGTACAGAGGCAACGTCATTGGTATGAGGATTTCAACCCCATCAAGCGCAAAGGGCCGGGGAATTAATAACATAACGGATTGGTCTATGGTTTTTGAAAGCCCTTCTCATTGAAAATTGCTGGGGAATAGATTTCTTAGGGCTATTTTGAGTAACAAATGTTCTGTTATACTTTGCAACGAGTTATGATTGCAGTGTTTTACGGGTGTCCCCATAATTTTAGTAAGAAACTGAGAGACAATATACTAATTTAATGAAGAGGTCGTCCCTAAAACACTCTAATCATAATATTTTCAACTCAAATACGCCCGTAGAATCCACTGTAAATATGAGGGAACGCCTCGTATTGCACTAAATTAGCTTCTGTTCTAATTATAGGTTATACTGCGGTACATATGGCTTTCCTAGGTGGACACGAAGATTGCATGTTTGCGTTGCTGGCTTGTGGTGCTGATACAATACAAGATCCCATCGGTAATATCACATTGAAATTACCCATGACGAAAAACCTAACTTACATGACAAATATCTTAAACGCTGTCCAAGTCCAACGTACGGCCGCAGTCGAGGCAGTCAAATCTGGTGAACTTATGTCGGGCATTATGAAGAAATTGGAAACTATAGAACGTCGTGCCGTTAATATTCGTAATATTCATGACCATTACAAGCGAGTAAGTTCTGAGAAGACTAAAGAAATAACTGACGAAGCTGATGCCGAGATCGAAGAGTGGAAGAAGATGCTTCCTCAAGTCGAACATATCCTTGTGAAACAGCCTAATGCATCCACAAAAGTTCAAGTACCTATCCACCCTGAACCAGCATCCTCGGAGCCCACTGGTGTCCCACCAAGGAAGAAAGTTAAGTTAACTAAGACACCAAAATCCGATTCAAGTATAATGCTGCCAGATTGAATATATAATATTATGATTGTCTTTCGTTTTCCCGTTATCAACATCCTAATACTTGCTTATATAAAAATTGGTGTCTCTAAAGTCGCATTTGTAATGTAATGTTCTATTTTGGGAAATGTTCTAAAATTGAACATTTTTCGGCTAAAAAACAAAACTTACTAAAAAATAAAACTTGTAATTCAATCATAATTGGAAATAAACCATCAATTTCACGACGATAAAGAATTTTAAATTGTATTTTACCTTTAAATGTAATCAGTAGGGATGAACCGGTACCGATACCATATCGGTATCGGCACCGACACTCGGGGTTTCCCGATAGTATCGGATCGGTTGGTTCGATACCGATACTAAACCGATACTCGTTTAAAATGCGTTATATGGCGCTACATGACATTTTTAGGTCTTTTAGTAACGTAATGATGGTGATAATATCTCATTTCTATGAATTTCAATCGTGACGAGTTCTCATTTATATAAAAAAGTACCTGAATTTAGTTTATCTAACAACTAATAAGCGAAAATCTTTCTTTGTACGCGCCTACTACTCTAGGGATGAACCGATACCATATCGGTATCGGTTGAAGTATCGGGTTTTGGATCATAGTGAGTAAATATCGGTATCGATCGGTATCGGTTCATGTTTGTACCGGTATCGATCGGTATCGCGTTAAGCCTGGTATTGGCCATCTCTGGTAATCAGGTAGCACCAATCACAGACAAGAGGATGGGTGGGGAGTGGAGGGCCTTGATTAGTTTAGTTTTTGTCGCTTTTTCACAATAGCGGAAGCAGAGGGCAGCTCAGTGACTCAGTGGGTAATGTGGACAAAGCTTTATGCGGTCTTTACATGCTCAAGGGTATGCACAAATTAAATAGGCGACATTTATGAAAGAGGGGGAAAGAGTTCCATTGGGCTTTGGGTAGACCAGTGGGAAAATACAAACATAATTTTATCCAAATCTTTTCTTAAATTTAATTTACGAATGATAAGTATATTGCACGACCAAAACCGAATTTTCACATCGAAGAGATATTCGCCTTCGACGATGGGCATACAATGTTATTAAAAGATAGGGACAATTCCGAGATTTAGTGGTTCTCTTGAAAGCCTTGCACCCACAGATTTTTAAAATCTCGTCTCAAAGCTTTCTCAGTACATTCTTATAATATTCTGAAAGTTTGGCTTTGTAGGAACTAATAGTATTGATGTAAGAGATGGATAAAGACTTTTACTCTTCCTGGAATGAATAGATAATCGTAGACAAGAACGAATGGCGGGGTGCTTCGCATCTTCCAAGGCGAATGTTACCGATTACGCTGATCGTTTCGATGTAAAAATTTGGTTTTGGTCGCATTAAGTAATTTACTTTCGTAAAATTAAGAAAATATTTGGATAAGATTGTTTGTATTTTCCCACTAGTTTACCCAAAGTAACCCGTATCCCCTTTTTTATTAGGGTATAGTATTTGAACAGGGATAGATTTAATTTTAGAAGTAGGAATGATGAACGGTTAGTATTTACTTCAGTCCGACTCATAGCCCAGTATAGGGCTCCTTCCTCCAACACGTAACGGAAAGTTTAAATGATCTTATTGGTTCACTTAAACTACGTTTTGATGACGTTGCTGACGGGAAAGGCGAAAAATACGTAAGTCCTTTTTTACGACTGTCGCTACGACCAGCCTCTTCTTTCATACCTCTCTGTCCCGGGGAAGGGGGTCCGGGACTTTGACGCGCACCCAGATTACTTTGTTCTCCATTCCTGCTTCTGAAATTAAATCTATCCCTGATTTGAACTTACGTTAGTCTGAATAACGTTTTTTTATGATTTGCAACTAAAAAAAGGGACCCACGTTTTTTGTAAAAATTATTGAGCTCGAAGGGTGAGCTACAAATTATATTTTAAATGTTTAAGAATTCTTTCAATCATTTTTATTGAAATCGCACCGCTCCAATTACTACGAACTAGTGACGACATAAGCAGATTGAATATCAACATGGACTTGCACGCCGTGGTTGCTCAAGGCAAAAATGAAACCTTAGCTACCTTTTTAAGTAGAAAAATCGCGGACGTCATAAGTTCCAATAAAGACGGTAAATCTCTGTTGCACACAGCTTGTGCCCACGGACAAAGCGAAATCTTTGAGTTACTTATTAAACATAATGCTCCCCTTAACGTCAAAGACGATACCGGCGATACTCCCTTGCTTATCGCCATAAAGACGGCGCATTTCGAGTTCGCCAAAAGATTACTGAAGAAAGGTGCACATCCGGGACTGGCGAATAACCATGGTATTACTCCGTTGCATTGTGCCGCCACGAATGGTATCGCGGATCTAGTCCAATTGTTTATGAAGTTAGCAGCTGACGTCAACGTAGTGTCAAACAATGGGAACTGTCCCATTCATCTGGCCACTGCCAAAAATCAAATAGGGGCTCTCCTGCGATTATTGGAAGGTGGTGCAGATATTAATGTGTCAAATTCGAATAGTAAGTAAGAGTTTTTGGGCAAAGAACCAGGGACACAATAAATAAGGAAACGGTCTTACGTATTTCTCATAGAATTAGTACGATCATAAGTTCATAAGATATGTTTCATGAGTTTGTCACTGGTTACTGAGAGCTTGTCATGAAGTGATTAAAGTAGGTGAAACGTCACAAGGACGATAGGGGGTGGATACGAATTCTGAGAGAAATACGCGCCGTAACTTTGGACGCGATTGGGTCTGGTGGGACGCTAAAAATGGGGGAGGAATACTCGGGACGAAAGGCAGATGGGCTACCTCAGAACTAGACCCTATTTAGCGCCATCGTGTTGGCCAAATTTTGCATGCATATTGCCAACGTTATTTTAAACTTTTTTCTCATAAATAAAATTTGCAATTGAAATATTAAATTTTATATAGAGTTAATATTTAATAATTATTGTTTCGAAATTGTTGCTAAAATAATAGTGCACGTAGATGACGCTGCATTAGGGAAATTATTTGAACGCGCTGGGCGTCTGCTAGAGTTGTTACTTCCTATTTCAAGGACGATTGAAAAGATTAAAAAAATGGAATTTAACTACTAACGCATAGTAATGAAACCAAACATGATTTTACTATGTTTGAAAAAACTTACATTGATTATTAAGTCTTTTCTTCTTTCGCGCATAAAAATGATCATTTAACACCATAGTTAGAAGTTAAGTTAAAACATTTCTTAATGAAATATTTGATCTTATAATCCTTGCAATCCCCCTTGAAAGCGGAAGAAAGAATTCTAGCAGACGCCCAGCGCGTTCAAATAAATCCCTACCGGCGTTTCCCTATTGCAGCGTCATCTACGTGCGCTATTATTTTAGCAACAATTTCGAAACAATAATTATTAAATATTAACTCTATATAAAATTTAATATATCAATTACAAATTTTATTTATGAGAAAAAAGTTTAAAATAACTTTGGCAATATGCATGCAAAATTTGGCCAACACGATGGCGCTAAATAGGGTCTAGTTCTGAGGTAGCCCATCTGCCTTTCCTCCCAAGTATTCCTTCCCCATTTTTAGCGTCCCACCAGACCCAATCGCGTCCGAAGTTACGGCGCGTATTTCTCTCAGAATTCGTATCCACCCCCTATCATCCTTGAACGTCATAAATTCTCGTAAAGTGACACCAGTTGACTCGCTGAGTCGCTGTCAAAGGCTTAGCACAGACTAAACAGGAAGATGGACAGGCAAATTAACCGAGTGTATGGCTTCAATTCTCGCTTGTCGTTCTCGAACAAGCTCTCAGTAAGTCTCTAGCATTACGAAGTATAGGAAGGGTCATGCTTATGGAACATATCTTATGGTATGATTCATGTGATATTAATTACAGGTTTTAATCCGTTTCAAATCGCTTCAAAAAGTGGAAAAGACGATTGCTTATTTGTTTTGCTGGCTTACGGAGCTCAATTTGATACAATACTGGATTCCGACGGTAATACCGCCTTGGACTTAGCCATTAAGGCAAACTTAACGTACGTCAAAGATATTTTTAACGCTGTCCAAGTTCAACGAGTGGCCGCTGTCGAGGCAGTCGATTCTGGTGAAGTTATTTCGGACATTTTAAAACATTTGGACAGTATAGAATGCCGTGCTGTTAATACAAATCATATTCACGAGCAATACCAACGAATAATGTTCGAGAAGATGAAAGAAACAATGGCGAAAGTGAACGCCGAGATCGAAGAGTGGAAGAAGATAGATCCTGAAATCGAAAACCTCATAAATAGAGGAGACGCATCCACGAGTCAAGTTCAAACATCTGGTGAACCAGCGTTCTTGGTTCCTTCTGGTGTTCCACCAAAGAAAAGAATGAAACCAACTGAGAGGATAGCATCAGATTGACCATTCAAATCCGAAGCAGTTGAACCAAAGATCCTGCAAAGTAAAGCAGATCCTAGTTTAACCCTACCTTTGTTAGACACCACCGAAAGCGCGGTCAAGTTTCGAACTGTAAATGCCGGACTCGTGCAACAGAGGTCGCGGTATTGCAAAACTAAAAGTGTAAAGTTTTTCTTGTTGACTCATGTTTCAGTTTTTTTTCTCTCTTTCGTTCGTTGGTAATAAAACTACTTCTGTTTTTGTATTGAACCACGCCAGTTGTATTATTTCTAAGCTTAGCTCGTTTCATTTTCTAACAGGTTATGGGCTCACGACGTTTTCATTAGCGCACAATTAGTTGAAGTTTAAGTTATCGTTAAGTTAATTAATAAATTGCTGCAAAAGACGGAAAACAAACGAGTGAGTTATAACGAAGGGTTTAGAAAGTTAGGGCGCGTTCATAAAGAAACAAAGAACAATGACGACTCCAAATGACGAATTCAGAATAACAAGATTGTCGGCGGATAAAGCAAATTATCACACTTGGTCGATACGGACTAAAGCGGCGTTGATAAGTAAAGCTGTCTGGGAGGCCATAAATCCAGGATAAGGACCAGCAATGACTGTTGCCGAAAGGAAAGTAAACGAAAAGGCACTTTCTTTCTTATACCTGTAGCGAATTGTGTAACGGTCATAAGAAATAATAGATTAAATTTAACTAACATGTCAATCCACTACAAAAGTACGAAGGAAAAAGGATTAGGCTATCCGGGTTTCTCGCTACCTTACTCATTTCAGGAAGCGTAGGTAATATTAAGATAAAGTCAGTTTGTCTAGGGGATGATTTTATAGGAGATAAGATAAATTAATTTAAGACGGTATTGAGAGTTACCAATATGACGGTACCTTTTACTTTAGTCAAACAAACTAAAAATGTTGCTAAGGTCATGACCATACAATATATATATACAAATTGGCATGCTTGTTCTTAAGGAACATATTTAAATATAATAATAATGACAGTAATAAAATAATATAATAGTAAAATAAATAAAAGTCAACATCACGTGATCATCTTCAGCGGCGGCGGTCGTCGCGCGCGGTGCTGAACACTGCGTCTTAATTAAAAACGATTGTGTTAACGGTCCGAGCTCTTTAAATAGAGTCTTTTTGAGGCGCGGTATTCGGCGCGGGAGATGAAGAGTTTTTCTTAAATAAACTCCATAGCGAACCGAAACATTTTCAAGTTGGTTCCGCGATCTCGTTGATATAAAATTTAGACCTAAGTCTGGGACGTCCAGAGACCAGCTCTCCTCTTCAAAATCGTGGGTCTCTCTGTCCTATGTTTTATATTCTCTCTCAAGTCTTTTTGGGACCCCGCGCCCGAGAGCAATATTGTCGTCTCTTTTTTTAAAGGCGCCACTTCCATGCCCTTAATGGCTTAAGAAGAAGTCATCGGGGCTCCTCTTTCATCTTTGGTTCTTACCGCCGACCAAATTGTCCTTTCCAAGAAAGTTCAGCTTTCTATAGGTAAAGCGCGCCCGCACACACACACACTCACGAATAGATCTTATCTTGGTCCTGTTATCAATTAGGGGACCAAGCGCACCCGTACTATATACATATATACAAATATACAACAATGCCTTTACCAATTCTATTTTACTGGTACGTACGTTAAAGGCAACTCTCAATACTTTTTAGTGAAATAAATGAATAAGAAAGATTGTCAAAATTCGTTCGAGGGAAGCTGGAGGGAGAACGCTTCTCGCTTTGAGTAAGGGAAAGATAAGGACTAATGACTTAAGGATATGAGTTTATGACTGTTGGGATTTGAAAGAGCAGTTTCGAACTTCTTTGGCCGAGAAAGTCCGAAATTGGTTTATCTACAAAATCTATCCGGAATAGAATTTTGCAGGGAGGTAACAATTATATATTTTCGTGGAATTGACATGCCCGCAAGCTTATTATTAGAAATAGGAATTTTTAGCGTTACAATACCCCCCAAACTGGCTTCGAACGTCCTCGATCGAACTGATATTGTAACCTTGACAAATTAACTTTTAGTTTGATATTAACATTGACAAATTAACCATTAGTTTCATAGAAAAATTTAAAATACGAACATTGAAAAACTAATCGTTAGTTGGGTATAAACATTAAAAATTTACATTAAGTTATGAGTATGGATTTAAAAAAATTAACATTAGTTTATACGCGTGTATTCAAAAAATTAACATTGGAGATATCTCAATATATACAAGTGCACTATATAAAAGAATTATTTCGAAATAACAACAAAATTGCGCTTAAAAAAATATAGTAACTGGTCGTGAAATCACACTTTGGATATGATCTTTCCAGTTACGGGATCCCTGGGTCGTAACACTCGACCTTTAAAAATTGGTTCCGAATCGTCAACCGGCTCATCTATGTCAGATTCTGCTTGGGACTTTGTTAAATCGGAAACTAAATTATCCACTGGTTTATCACTAACGGATTCCGCAGGGAGCGCTACAAAATTTTCGTCGTCTAGCTCACTATCATTAGTTACTGCCAGAGACGCATCAAAATCGCTATCCTGAAGGGTTAATTCCTTACGCTCTTTGAAAGGTTTTAGTTGAGAAATATGGTACGTTCCAAAGAGTAACTTTTTCGTCTCCATATTCTCTAATTTGTAAGTCCTAGAGCTTAGCTTTTTAGCTATTTTATAAGGGCCTTCATAATTTTCCGCAAGCTTACCAACAAAATTGGAAGCTGCGTTAGATAGGTGATGGGTTCGCTTAAGAACTAATTCTCCTTCGTCCAATTCAAAGTCTCTATGGCGTTTGTCATAGTTGGCTTTCTGCCTAACTTGAGCCTTTTTGATGTTATCGTACGCAATTTCCAAAGCTTTTTGTACTTTTGGAAAAAGGTTGAAACCATAGAACTGAGTGGCGTCATCACAATCAACTAAATCCGCACCCTGATTTTGAGGGGCAATTACATTACAGGCCGTTCGAATTTCGCGGCCGAACATTAACTCAGCGGGACTGAATCCCGTGGACTCATGAATCGCACTCCTTATTGCCATAGCGTATTGCTGTAGATATAAATCCCAATCCTGGTGATTATTTATTTATTTATTTATTTATTTATTTATTTATTGAGTGAATGATTGCCCACAAAGTCATCAAAGTGACGTGTAAATGGGCATCGTACGTAGTTACAAATTGTCAAGAGAAAACAAAAAAAAACTAAAATGTAATTACAAATAAGAAAACATCAACAACAAGGGACACGGTAGGAGTAATCAGGAGCAAATAATACAATAATATTGGGCAAGAATAATAACACGAGATTAATTAAGACCATGTATATGTATAAAATAAGAATAAAATAAAATAAGATAAAGATAATAATGATAGTTAAATAAGATGGTACAATATAAATTGGTCATTCAGAATAAAAAAAAGAAAAAAAAAAAAAAAAAAAAAACTAACAATACAATAAGGAACTTAGGGTAATGAAAGTTACAAAGTAGCGCGAAAAAAGCGTATCAAATGACGACGGAATTGAGATTTGGTAGAGAGTATGATAATATCATTGGGCAAAGAGTTCCAATCATCAATGACAGAATTGGCAAAATGCGTTTGGCGGAAGGTAGTCGCGACCCGCGGTTTAGTGAATTTCTGTGAATGACCACGAGTTCTTGTATTGGAAGAGGGGGTGAAAAATAATGAGGGGTCCAAATCAAGGTTACGATGGACAATATCGAATACTAGACACAGGTTGTTGATTTTGTGACGTAAGGTGATACGGTCAATGTTTAGTGAAGATAGACGTTGGGGGGCTGGGTAGTTGCTAAGTTTATGCGGGAGCTTGGAGTAAGCATTTTGGGCCTTTTGTAATAAGTGGACATCAGTTAATAAATGGGGGGACCAGACTGGTGAACAATAGTCAATTAGAGGAAGGACTAATGAATTGTAAAGCGTTTTAATTAGGGGTATGGACCTAAAATTTAAATTACGACGGATTATGCCCGTCAAACTCCTAATACGCTTAGAAATTTTGAGTGTGTGAACGGAATGTTTGAGAAGGGGGTCAATAAATACCCCTAGGTCTCTTTCACAAGAGGACGTGGCTAAAGTCGTAGCATTTATAGAATAGTCGAACAAGGGATTACGGCGACCTAAATGGAGAGTTTTGCATTTAGTGACATTAAATGAGAGTCCGTTAGCAATACCCCAGTGAACCAGTGCATCGAGATCAAGTTGGAGCAAGGTTTGATCGGTGGAGTCACGGATACGACGATAAAGCTTGGCGTCATCGGCAAAAAGGATAATGGAAGAGTGTTTCACAACTGACGGCATGGAGTTAATAAATATGTTGAAAAGGAGGGGACCCAAGATGGACCCCTGGGGCACCCCCTTCTCAACATACTGCCAGTCGGTTGTGACACCTTGGAGGACGACTCGCTGACGCCTATTTAGGAGATAGTGGGAGAGCCAAGCAAGGGCGTTACCCGTGACACCAGCAACCTCGAGGGCATAGATAAGGGCACAGTGAGGGATCGAATCAAAAGCTTTACTAAAATCGAGATATAATACGTCGACAGAGTGGCCATCATCCAACCACTGCGTCCATTCATTCGTGGCAAAAAGTAAGTTTGTGAGACAAGAACGACGGGGAAGGAAACCATGTTGATAAGGGGAGAAAAAGTTTTTCGATACGAGAAAGGAACGCAATTGTTCATGAACGAGACGCTCACATAATTTCGAGACTTGGGTTAAGGAACTAATAGGGCGGTAATTGGCGGGATCGGCCCTAGACCCTTTTTTATGTATAGGAGTAATGTTGGCTTCTTTCCAGGCAGTGGGTACAAAACACGAAGAAAAGGAACGCGCTATGAGTAAGTATAGTGGTAGAGCTAAGAGAGGTGCAAGGGCCTTTAAGAGGTTAGGGTGGATACCATCGGGACCTGGTGATTGTTTTATATCTAATAGAGTGAGGAGTCGAAGGATATCGCAAGGGTCACAAGTAAATTCGCTTAAGAGGAGAACCGAGGAATTCGTGGGGATTGAAGGGAAGTTGAACGTTGGACGCGAGGATTGATATTGAACAGTAGTGGCAAGGTAATCGTTAAGGAGGGTAGCACACTCCTTGATAGTGTTGGTCAGGGAGCCATCAGGGCGTTTTAATTGCAGGACTGTGTATCTACACTGACGAAAGTTATTTATATGGGAATAAAATGATTTCGGGTTGGAACGGATAAGGGTGGTGAGGGAATGTTCATACCGACGCCGAGAATTCCGGTAATGAGTCGTGTGGGCATTACGAGCTTGACAGTAAGCATTACGGAGACGAAGGAGTGTTGCAGACGCAGCACCACGGGATTTAGCTTTACATAAACGCTGCCAAGCTTTTTGTTTGAAGTCATGACTAGCTTGAGTGCGAAGAGCAGCGGAGATATCTTTACGGGGTTTGGTTAATGGGGCAAAAGCTCGCACGCCATAATGGATCAGTGTGAGGAGGGAAGAACAAGTAGTATCTAAATCACCTTGACACAAGATCAACGACCAATCAATGGTAGATAAAAAGCAACTAAATGCAGTATAGTCAGCTTTAAAAAAATTAGGCTTAGGGACATGTATCCGACTGGTGGGAGAGAGTACAATGTTGAATAAGACGGAACCGTGGTCACTCGAGCCAATTGGAGGTAATAAAACTGGGGTATGTGCAAGGTTAGGATCAGAACTAAAGATGAGGTCTAATAAATTATCATTACAAAATGGACCACCGTCACGGGTAGCAAAACGAACAGTTTGAGTTAGGGAATGTTGTTGTATAACATCACAGAAAAGTTTAGTGAACCGACACGCACCAGGTTTAGGGGAGGTCGTAGACCAATCAATTAAGGGGTAATTAAAATCACCTAGGAGGAGGAGTAGGAACTTATTGTTATCACAGTAGGCAATTAACATATTTAAATGCGAAATTAATGGGTCGTGATTGCGGTAAGCCGCATTGTTCGAACGGTAAATTACAGATATAACAATCTTAAAGGTAGACTGGGACACTAAAACAGTTAAAATATCAAGACCATGGATATTCGGGGTGAAATTGGGAAGACCAAAGTCTTGGAAACTTAAGACGGTAACCTGTAACGAAGAGAGTATATATAGCGCTACACCGCCGTAGGAACTAGTAAGTCGATCTTGACGATAGAGGGTTAATCCCGGTAGGGGATATTCACAGTCCTGAACTTCGGGTGACCACCAGGTTTCGGTAACGGCAATCAGGGAGAGATGATATGTGGCGACTAGAGTAGTTAGCTCATCCAGTTTATAACGATTGTTAAGGCTACGAACATTGGTCAGTAGCGCGCGAGAATCACAAGAAGATAAGAGGGAAACACGGTCAGTGGTACTCGGGGAGCCAGTAGGTAAAATTGACGAAGCGTAACATTGTAAATATGTAGACAAAGTAGGACGAAAAACAGCGGCACGAGAGTTTAAGGTTGATATTACAGTAGTATCACACGGCAAGAAATGCCGGGGGACGATGAATGGTGAACGGCGGAGGACATATGTAAGGGGACCACGGTACTGGGGGAGGGTACTGAGGTTGTCCAACAGTACCAGGGAGAGATGGGCCACCAACTGGAAGATTATTGGGGAAGGATAGAGGTGGACCAGTGGCGAATGGAGCTGGTGGGGGAGTTGGAGGTGCGTTAAAGGCAAACGTTTTCGGCACAGTACCGGAAGAGACACTATGGGAGGGAGTAGTAGACTTGCCCACAGAAGAACTGTTTGTAGAACGTGGAAGAGGTGTGGGGCGTTGAGGTCTCTTAACTATTTTACAGTTACGAATGTGAAGACCAGTTTCACCAGTAGCAAGTCGACGGGAGAGTTCAGCTCTGGCAGCGGCCAGCTTGGTACGCTGGGACGGAGTGTAATCGGGACGGAGTGTAATTTGTGACATAGGAGGCAATCATGGTCCCTAAAATTTGATTCGATCTTTCTACCGGGTTTTCTTGAGGGTGGTACAACGACGTATAGCGTTGCTTTATACCCAAGTTTTCGAAAACTCTGGCGAAAATCTTTGAAACAAAAACTTTACCATTATCACTAACAACCGTAGATGGTAATCCAAAACGTGTAAACACATCATCAATTAAATGTTTCACGATGGGTTTCGTGGTTGCTGACCGGAGGGGAAACACTTCGACCCATTTAGTCAGGAGACAGGTGATCACGAGGATATATTTATATCCCCGCTTACTACGACAATACGGGCCTTTTAAATCGATTGATATCGTGGAAAAGGGCTCCGTTACGTCACTACACTTCATCAGACCGGCAGGTAATTGTCTCGGTATTTTGTGTTTTTGACAGACCGAACAAGAGCGGCAGTATTTCATCACGTCTAGCGTGAGTCCTTCCCAGGTAAACTGGCTCTGAATACGTTTTATTGTTTTTCTTACACCAAAATGACCGGCTGATGGAATGTCGTGACTCAAATATAGAATCCGTGCTTTCAAAGCATCGGGAACAAAAATTTTGTAAGAGTCCCATCCGTGGGTACTCTTCTTAGTGTCGTAGTATAAAATGTCTTTTCTAATGTCGCACCGGGGGGGCTGCCTTTTCTATATATTCCCGCAACTCTTTATTGTCGGGTAATAACCTTGTCTTAAATAAATTAACAATGGACCTAATTTAGGGTCTTTAATTTGGGCACTAATAATCTCCGCATTATCATATAGAACGGGGCGACTATCAGGATTACTGCCAGAAATGGTCGAAACTTGACCTACGGGACTAAGGTTAGGGGGATCAGAATCTTCTGGGATTCTGGATAGAAAATCAGCGACAGCATTGTTCTTCCCGGGTACATGGTGTACATCAAAATTAAAAGATTGCAAATGGGCGTTCCACCTTGCGAAAAAGATGAAAAAATGCAACTGTATCTGGGAAGAATCATGGATCTACACAGACAACTAACATCATGTGGATATGGTTTTCAAGACAAAGAAGTAGCTTTAGTCATGCTGATGGGATTACCAACGTCCTATGAATCCCTTATTCTGACCTTGGAACATGACGTAAACAACATCACAACACAAATCGTTAAGGCACGTCTTGCAGTTGAAGAAAAAAGACAAGACAGAAGAGAAGAAGAAAGCAATAATAGCGCTGAAGAAGCAAACTTGAGTAAAGCGTTTATATTGCGCAACAGAGAAGAGTTCGCAGGTAACAAGAAGAAACAACACAAACAAACCAGTGTGAAGAAAGCTGGAGGTCAAGGCACTGTCAGACACGTTATATGCTACTGTTGTGGTAAGTTTGGCCACATAGCAAAGGAATGTCCTGATGTAGAAGAAAAGGGACAGAAAAATGTAGCAAAGAAAGCCACTGCGTTGGAATCTCACAAAGCATTGTGTTCGGGCAACCGGAAAGTAGACGACACCAACAAAAACACATGGTTTCTTGACAGTGGGGCGACTGACCACATGTCATCACAAAAGCCGAAGATGACGAATTTCTGCGACTTCAAATCGAGCGTAGCAGTTGCTAATAATGAGTCAATATCAGTGGAAGGAAAGGGTACTATGGAATTCAAACCGAAAGCCGAAACAGACTCATATATCATCAGGCTAGAAGACGTTTTATATGTTCCTGACTTAGACGGTAATTTGATGTCTGTTGGACGAATCGAAGAGATGGGTTACTCCATTGAATTTAAAGATGGCAAGGCTTCTATCAAAGAGAAAGACGAAATAATCCTACACTGTTAGAAAAAACCGACCAGAACTCATCCAAGTTTGGACATTTTCGACCAAAGAAGGACGGATTAATAAATACCTTGCCAAGTTTGCACGATTGTTACCAAATTTGCACAGCTCACAAAATTGCATACCAAGTTTGCACGTTTTTGACCTAAGTTGCACAGATCCCAAAATGGCATACCAACATTACTCGCTTTTGACCCACGTTGCACAGATCGTAAATTAACACGCCAAATTTGTTCGCTTCTGACCAATTTTGGCCAGGACATATAAAACCCGTGAAGTGTGCTTTTAAGTTGCATAGATCGTGATCGGGTTTGGAGCAGAATAAAGTCTACATGCCCTGCTTCTTGCCCTGCATGCTCTATCTTTCAAGTGATTTTAAACGGTGAAAAGTTTACAAACCAAAAAATTTATTCTGAAGTAAATTTGTTAAATTATATTTAGATCAAAAGTAACATTCTGAACGTGTTTTTGACAATAATTATAAATACATCATCGCTCAATGCGAAGACTTTTTTCCTACAAAATAAACTCCAATCGGAGCCTCCGAAATGAACTAGGCCCATGCGTGTGGCTAAGCGAGAATATTTTTTAACTAATTTAGTTCGCCGTGTTTTCCCGCTTGGGGGCGCTTACACGGCCATAAAATAAACAAAGTTCAACCCCCGTGACCCTGTCGACTGCTTAAGTATTTGGGCCAAGGTCACGGATTGTAAGTATACGTTCTTATTACTCTTACTGAATTATTTTAATTGAAATAATTTAACATCTAATTTTATTTAAACAACCATGCTAAAGATGTAACTGATCGAAAAGAAAAGGTTAAAAAAACAAAAGGTAACCTTTTTGTAGAAAGGCTATGAAAGTATGAAAATAAACTGATTTTTCAACTTCAACAAGTTTCGTTTTATTAAAAATAGCAATTCTAAAATAAAATACGTAATTTTGTTGTCATCCATACAATCTAACCAAAGATGCAATAAAAAGTTAATAGCACCAAAAACATTTACGTTAATTTTAGAATGAAACTTTGCTCTATCATAAAAATTTTATGACTGACCCCTAAAATATCATCGATAATTTAAGGAAGACCCCTGTCATAACGGTAAAATGAGCGCCATCTAAGGTGAAAATATTTTCCTTAGCAAACTGGATATTTCCCCACATAAAATTTGACATGCATGGGCCTAGTTCATTTCGGAGGCTCCACTCCAATACATATCGACCAAGCGGAGCTTCCGCTATCTATCTAGGCCCGTCGATTTTTATGTGGGGAAATACCCAGTTTCATAGAGGAAATATTTCTACCCTATATGTGTACAAGATGGGGAGTTTATTTCCGGTGTGACAGGGGTCCTCCCTAAATTATCGTTGATATTTTAGGGGCCAATCATAAAAATTTGATGAAAGAGTAATTTCACCCTTAAATTAACGTAATGGTTTTAGGGGCTATTCACTTTGTTGAATCTTTTGGTTAGATTTTATGAACAACAAACTAATTATGAGATTTTAACATTGTTATTTATTTAGTAAAACAAAACTTCTTGAAGTTGCTAATTCACAGTTTTATTATAACATAAGAGGAATTATTTTACACCTTCATAACCTTTCAGTTTTTGAATCTTTGGTTTTCTATCCTTTACTTCTTTGTCATGATTGTTTAATAAAGGTCTTCGGAAATTTTCTAGAACGTTTTTTTTACTATCCGCGACTGCTCTACGTCTAAACCTCGCCCTAATATTGTAGCAGCCGATGGGGTCAAGAGACTGATCTTATTTTTATTTTAAGGTACTAAAAGCACCACCAAGCGAGAAAACACGGCGAACTAAATTAGTTAAAAACATTTTCTCGCCTCGCGATAGGCACGGGCCTAGCTAGATCAGAACTACCGAATGATAAAATAATGCGCTGTCGTATTCAACAGGGTAGTAGTATCAACCCATTGTAACTTCCCATAACCCCTTATAGAGTCAAAGAAAGGGTGACGACAAATTATATCACCTAAAATGTGAAAATTTTAAGTAATTAAATTATGTCTTGACTAGTTGGTAAAGGACGAGTGTGGAAATTTGATACTGAAATTTGTATTGTTTTTTTTATTAATTTGTGGTATAATTATAATTTAGTTATTACCTCTCCGTGTGACGTAGTCCAGGAGAGGTTCTGTAACGGCCGTGTCTGTGTGTCTGTGTGTCTGTCTGTCTGTCTGTCTGTCTGTGTGTCTGTCCGTTGTTACACCCACGTGACCGCGTTCGCAGTTTGCGTATCGGAGCAAACGTGTTCGCCATTTCCGAACTGCTTTCACAGTCACGGAAATGGCTCCTCTACTTGAGTTCTCACACCACGATCTTCTGGTCTTTGTCCATCCCACACGGACACCAGTCTGTTCTTACTGACTTCTAATCACCACCATGTTCTGTTCTTTGTCAATCCCACATTGACACCAGTCTGCACTTACACTGGCTTCTAACACCACCATCCACTGGTCTTCCGTCTATTCCACATAGACACCAATCTGTATCATTGGCTTCTACTCCATTATCATCGTTTGGTTTTAGGATATACGCGGCGATCAGCTAGGGTTACGAGAAACGTCTAGCCTCCCTAAGGTGGGATCGCCACCAAAGGTTTTCGCAATTGCGCTTTTTCCTTACTATTATAATGGAAACGAATCGTATATATACCCCAAATTTGAAAAAAGCGGGCAAGAGGGGTACCCTTCACTTTAAACGTCAATATTAGCAAAGTTTGAGAAGATAATAGGTATAACTTTATTTTACACGATTTAACTATTATTAATGTTAATTATTGAAGATTAAAATAATTAAAAATAATTATATTTATTTAAATATTAAAGATAAACCTCTCGTGCAAAGAGAGAGATTATCATTGCCTCCTATATCTACCAAGGCCCGTGCATGCGATATATTTCCTTCATTGCCTCCTATATCTATCAAGGCCCGTGCATTGTGATATATTTCATTCATTGCCTCCTATATCTATCAAGACCCGTGCATTGTGATATATTTCATTCATTGCCTCCTATATCTATCAAGGCCCGTGCATTGCGATATATTTTTCAAAACAACAACAAAAATGGGAAACCCCAACTCAGAAACATAGTAACGTTTTCATTGGATACTTAAGTTTATATAATCTTCTTGACACGGAGAGGTAATATTTTGGTTTTCCCAACTTGTTATTATAATACGTTAAGTCGAAAGTTGCCAGACGTACCATAATTATGTTGGCCATTCCTTACAACTGTATTATATATATATATAGTTTTTTAAGAAGAAACTCTTAAAAAACTACCTACCAAGTAAAAAAGTATATTTGTAGCATAAAAGCCTATTTTTACCTCTCCGAGTGACGATGACGTCACGGAGAGGTATTACACTGGACGTATCTGTGTATTTGTCTGTCAGTCTATCTGTGAACGCTTTCGTAGTTGGCAAATCAGAGCAAACGTATTCGCAATATCTGAAAAGCGTTCGCAGTTCACAGAAATCATTATTGACTTCTACACCATTATTATGGTTAGGGGTAAGGTTACGAGAAACGTCTAGCCTCACAATGGTAGGGCTTGTGGCAACGCGTACTGAATATCTAAAGGTTTTGTAGGTCTGATTCGATAACTAGTATCCGCGTTTAAAATTAAAGTAAAACGACTGAAGTTTAGTACGAGAAAAAAAACAAAGTTTATGTTTATTGGCAAAAAAAACTGGTTGATACGAAAAAAGTTAAAGTTTCAAAAGGGTTAAAAATTACTATCTAAAAAATGGCTAAGTCCTTGCGATTTAGCGGTGAGTCGATTTTAAGGGTCAGAATTAGGCCAGAAATTTGTTTAAAGTATTTCGTGGCGCAAAAACTGCCCAAAAAACGGGTTACGACCAAGTGCGAGTCGCTGAGAGAGAAGGCTAAGAGCTCGTTTCAATCTGATTATATTTTGGGGCGCGAGGTCCCTTTTATACTTTTTGGTCTAACAAAGGGGGAATGAAATTTACAAGATAAATATTTTGCGCGCCAAAATAGTTGCTACCTAGGTTAAAGGTTCTCGAACTCAGAGAGCGGGATGTCTTCCTTTTTTTGAAAAAACCCCAACGCAGAGAGTTCGCGAGTGCCCATTGTTAAAAAAGGGTTAAGAATTCACGGTATTATTCGCTATGTAAAGAGATATTTGGCGCTTGTAAAACTTATGCTAACAGAAGTACATAATTTGAAGTATACCGGATTTTTAAGTGTTTTGATATTTAAAGTAAAGTTAAGATCTATTTATCATTTAAACTAAGTAAATAATAAGTAAATAATTTGGTGATTTAACAGCCTCCCCCCGATTGAACTATAAGGTTCAATATTATGCGCGATTTGATTAAAAGATTAAGTTTGTTTAGAGTTCGATTAAAATTAACACGATTTAAAGTTCGTTTAAATGAATTACCGCTATTTAAAGTTCGAGGTTGTAAAGTAGTTGGATTGGTCTGCGAAGCTTGGTCCCATCAGCCAATCTCACCATACACGATCTGATATGGCCGTCGCGGCCTGTGAAGGTCTCGTCAATAACTCCCAGCTTCCAACTTAGGCGCGGCATTTTCTCTTCTCCGATGAGGACGACGTTTCCGGTTTGAAGAGGAGTTGTCGGTTGGTTTCTGGTACGGTTGTGGGCTGACCGTAATTGAAGCAGGTATTCGGAACGCCATCGTTTCCAGAATCCATCGATGACTGTCTGTCGGTACTTCAGACGGCGGGTCAGCTCCTTCCTGTTGGCGGGTACTTCAGAGGCTTTTGGGTACGTCGTGGAGGGCAAACTGGTCATCCGATCCCCAACGAGAAAATGATTTGGGGTTAATGGTGATGGCTCGTTTGCGTCTTCGGAGACGAAGGTGACTGGGCGTGAATTGATCGCTGCTTCGGCTTCCGTGAGAGTGGTGGCGATTTCCTCGAAAGAGAGTTTGGCTCGGCCGATGGTTTTTCGTAGGGCGTTTTTAACGGACCCTACGAGTCTTTCCCAGTAGCCACCCCAACAGGCGGCTCGGTCGCAAATGTAGGTCCATTTTATTTGATGCTCCCCGAAATATTGAGCGACTTTTGGGCTTGCGACGTTTTTCCAAATTTCGCTAAGTTCGGTTTTAGCGTTGTCCGAGTGGATATTCCTCACCATGCCGCGTCTTGATACGAACCGCCGGAAAGCGAGAAGGAACGTGTCCGTTGTCTGGTCGGAAACCAACTCCAAGTGTACGGCGCGTGTTACCGCGCACGTAAATAGCGCGACGTAACATTTACTTCCGTCCCGTGTGTAAAGGGGACCAGCGAAGTCCAGACCGGTGTTTTCGAAGACTGGCGTCGGGGTTGTTCGGAACTCCGGTAACGGTGCCATGACGGCTTCGGACGGGCGCGCTCGGAAATATTTGCATACGTTGCAGTTCCTTAGGACCGAACTCACGAAGTTACGCGATTTTATAATCCAGAATTTTTCTCGTAGCGATACCGTGGTTATGATTACGCCGGCATGCATTACTTTCTCGTGTGCGTTTTTTACGAGCAATTCCGTGAAGGGGTGATTCGGCGCGAGAAGATAGGGTTTTTGTTCCGCGGGAGAGAGTCCGCTACCTTGTAGTCGACCGCTTATACGGAGGAGTCCGTCATCATCCAGGCGAGGGTGCAGCGTTAGGACCTTCGAAGTTTTAGAAATCTCCAATTGTTTTGCTAGGTTGCCAGTTTCTTCCGGAAACTGTTCTTCTTGGGTCGTGCGAATCCAATATTTCTCCGCGAGTTGAATTTCTTCGGCTTTAAGTTCTCCCATCCGCCTTTGGTTCTTGAAGCGACTGTTGTTAATGAATCGGAAAACCCAGGCTGTATGGCGATAGAGGTTTTTCAGTGAGCTGAAGGTGCGAATATTGAGCGGTGATTCTTTTTTGGGAGTCCCAATGGTCAGGGTGAGAGTACCCTTCCTTAATTCGTCCTGTACGGAGTCCAAGCTTATTTCCGCGGGTTGGTCTTGGGAGACATTGAATTCTTCTTGGAGCCAGCTGGGGCCGTGCCACCAGAAATTATCGTGCGCGAGTTCGGCCATCTTACATCCGCGAGTTGGGAGGTCGGCCGGATTTTCGGTTCCCTTGCAATGGCGCCAAGACATGGGATTGGAGATCGTCTGAATTTCTCTTACTCGGTTGGCGACGAAGGGTTTCCATCGGTCAGCGCTACCCTTGATCCATCCTAAGGTTATTTTTGAATCGCTCCACATGAATATTTTGTTCGGCTTGAGTTTCAGCTGGTGTTTGAGATGGTCGACGAGTTTAGCGGCTAATAGGGCTCCCATTAGTTCGAGTCGCGGAAGTGTGAGCTTCTTTAGCGGGGCTACCCGTGATTTTGCCGTGATGAATGTAGACGAGATATTTCCTCCTTCACTCCGGTAACGAAAGTAGGCTACGGCGGCGTAGGCTTTAGGACTTGCGTCGGAGAAACAGTGTAATTCGATTTCTTCGCCGTCGACCTTAACGGCTCCCCGGTAGTAGTAGCGGGGCACGGAGATTTTGGTTAATTCTCGTAATTGGCAGCACCAGGCTTCGAAGATTTCTGCTAGTTCCTCAGGTAGTGACTCGTCCCAGGATTGACCGTTTTCCCAAAGTTTTTGAAAGAGGAGCTTGGCCCGTATCGTAAAAGGCGCGAGGAACCCGAGTGGATCGAATATCTTGGCGACGGACTTCAGCACCCAGCGTTTGGTGCTCTTCCGGTTTTGAATGAACTCCATTAATTCTTTGATTTCGAACAAAAGGACGTCTTTTGTACTGTCCCACGTGAGTCCGAGGACTTTAGGCGGCGCGGAAAATGGCTGGGTCTCTTTGGACTTTGTGTCTTGATTTTTATCGGTTAGATGTTCCCTGACCTTCGGAGAATTGCTTTGCCATTTCGTTAGTTTCATGCTAGCGTCTTGCATGATTTGATCTACTTCTGATATCCTTTTAATGGCTTCTTCGTTGGTGGTGGAGGTTGCGACTAGGTCATCGACATAGAGAGAGTCGTCGAGTAATTTGCTAGCTTCTGGGTAGATCTCCTGGTATTTCTTTGCGTGAAGCCTGACGGTAGCGGCCAGTAGGAAGGGGCTTGATGCTGCGCCGAAAGGGACGCGTGTTATCCGGTAGGTTCTAAGCGTGTGGCTCTTGTAGGGATCGTCGACGTCTACCCATAGAAATCGTAAGACGTCTCGGTCTTCCTCGCGGATTTGAATTTGAAGGAACGCCTTCGTTATGTCGGCCGTGTACGCGACTTTTCCTTCTCGGAACCGGAGTAAGATGTCGAAAAGTTCGGGGTTTAGCTTCGGTCCGGATTCTAGGCACGTGTTAAGGCTGGAGACGTCGGTCGCGTGAGATGATGCATCGTAGACGACGCGAGTTCTTGTTGAAGTGCTAGCTTCTCTGATTACGGCTCGGTGCGGCAGGTAGTAAAGCGCGTCGCCGACGTTTTTACTCGGGTCGACTCTTTCGACGATTCCGGCGGAGATTTGATCCTTGATTATCGTGTTGTACTCGTTAAAGCTGACGGGATCTTTTCTTAGTTTGAAAAGTAAATTCGAGGTTCTCTTTGCGGCTACGGCGTAATTGTCTCCCAGGTTTAAGTTGCCTGTTTTAAACGGTAGAGCGACCGTGTAGCGACCGTCTTGGAACTCGGTTGTTTTAGCGAATGTTTCTAGGATTTTGTTGCCCGATTCTTTTTCTTCGTTTAAGTCGTGGACGCCGAACGATTCTAGCTCCCAGAATCCGCGAAGACTTTTCGAGATGCTTTCTTCCTCTAAATTCGAGTTTACGTTGATTAGCATGATGGAGACGGTGTTTATTCCGATATCGCGTGATCCGACGGTGTGTGGGCCTTGGAGCGTCCACCCAAAAATCGTTTCCATTGCGGTTAGTGTCGGTCCGAAACGTTCGCTTTTTCCGCTCGCGATAGCCCAAAGGTAGTCGGCTCCGATTAGTACGTCGACCGCGTGGGGATCGCGATTGCCTTCTTCTACCGTTGTTGCGTCGGCCATCGGGAGGTTTCGTCTTCGAAATTCGCGGGAGAGTTCCGCGCCCGGTACTGCGAATACCGAGCCGCATATTTCGGGCGTTTCGTAGGCTTCTATGGTTATCCTTTTCTCGGGGTTATAGCGGCTCCTGAGCTCCACCTGTACCTTCCGTCTTATTTTGCGTTCGGGTTTCGTGCTTCCGAAGCTGGTGGTTTCGAGGTTTTCTTCTAGTAGGACTGGCAACGCGAGCTTTCGGGATATTCTCTCTTTAATAAACGAGACGTGGCTCCCGGTGTCGAGGAGGCATCGGACCGTCTCGGTATTTTTTCCGGCGGGACTATTGGCTACCGCCAAGGCGGTTTGGAGAAATACGGCTCCCGTTGATTTCGTCGAAACTCCGGCGGTCATTTGAGCGGTGCCCGTTGTAGTGGCGGTCTCTATGTTTTCAGGCGTGTTTCCCTTGGGACGGTCGCAGATACTAGAGTGGTGCCGTTTCTGGCAAAACTTGCAAATTCGGTATCTGGAATTACAATTCCGGGCTTGATGTTCCCGAAGGCAAATGAAACAGCGTTTCTTTTGCATGAGTATAGCCTTCTTTTCGGCTATGGTTAGCTGGTTGCACTGGGTAGTCGAATGTTCGTGTTTATCGCAGTAGAGGCAGGCTCGGATATCGGAGTTTACGGCGAGTGCGGCGGCTCCACTGGGTGGTCTCGATCTCCTGTTGTCGTAGCGAAAATCTCGAGGCTGCGGTGGCCGTTCGGGATACCGGCGGTCGGATTCGGTGCGGCGGGGGTCTGAACCGGTAGACCGAGCGAGGACCGAGGCGCGTTCGCGGCTTGTGATTTCTTTTTGAAGAAAGTTCATTAGGTCGGTAATGTTTAGTTGAGCGTGTTCGCGACTGAACGCGAGCGTGATGTCTTCGGGGAGACGTTGCGTGATTATTGGGCAGAGTAACAGTCCAAAGTTACGGTCGATAACTTGGAGGTCTTCTAGGCTTCGAATTTGGGTCATACAAGCGTCGTGTAACCGTCTTAAGCCTACCACGTCATTTGATTTTCGGACGGCAGGAAGGCTTAATAGGTTCAATATTAGCACCGTTGAAATTATCGGCAGATTTTCCTTAATGCGTAATGCGATTTAAAATTTTGTATCAATCCGCTCCAGCTTTTATTATTAGGCCAACTCCTATTGAACAGAAAAAATGTGTATACTTTTTTAAAAAGAAAAAAATAATAATAGACTAGTGACGGAAAAGGGGGAGTACGCTGTGTATTCCCTACGTTGGGCGCCCTTTTGTTAGAGGGAATTCTGCGCGCGCTCGATAGGGGGATGACACTGAGCGTAGAGAAAGAGTATGTAGTTTGGCTTACTTAGCGCTGCTATTACTGTACATTACATATTTCATTGTTAGGTCTAGTTTTAAAAAGTGTTGATTATTAATATACAAAGCTTAGTATAAATTATTAGTAGATAGGGAGTCCGACAGCTCACTACGATTAATAGTATCTGAGGTAAGATAATTTTTTCTGGAATGTAGTAAATTTCTGAAACGTGATAATTGCTCGTGAGATGTAAGGGTTTAACGTTTAAATAAAATTTAGGATTACCAAGAATTAATCAGGATGTATATAAAAACGTATTGCATTGAGTTAATATTGACTGCGTAAAGGAGTGTTGAGTTCTCGTTTTGCATTTCTGACATTTACGGCACGTTTCCAAACAGGCTCAGCTGATGTTTTCGTGGTGCAATAGTTGCTTCGTTCAGAAAAACTAATCGGTCAGGAAACTATTATTTTTGTGGTCGTTGTAAAACATCACCATTTTGTCAGTATCGTAAACGGCAGGCAATGTCGTAGCTTCCACTGTATAAAATTACATGTATCACCCACAGTCCTTCTCAAGGTGGTGGTGGATGGTAGGGAGAGTAGGGGAGAATTTCGGAAGTGTAGGGGGACTTTACAACTGTCACCAACGGCAAATGGTTTTGACAACTCGCCATTTTCGGTACGACTGCGATTTGTACATTTTTTAGAAGAGGTACCCTCTCCCTTTAATATACAGACTCCATGACTTGACGTAGGATCCTACTGAAAGCTATAGTGCGTATTTAATCAAGTCACCAATGAAGTTTTTTATATTTTTAGTCTTGAATTATGTTTAAATTATTTAGCCTCTCTTAAAACTTTTAAAAAATTTCAATTGTGTAAAAATTATATTTGTTTTTTGATAATTCTACACGTTTATTATATTTGACTATGATGGTTTCTCGTTTTACGTGCGTGATTACGTAAAGGCAGACTAAAGAGGCTATTAATTTTAATTGCATTTTTTTTGTAAGGTGATCAATCGTTAGTGGATAATGTCTTATTCGTGTTCAATCTGTGAAGTGAAACGACATTCACCAGCTTCTTGGATTAAACACCTAAGAATTCTTCATTCGCATGAAACTAATAGACATTACGCGTGTGCATTTGACGGTTGCAGTAAGATATTTATTAAGTTCGAATCCCTTCGGACCCATGTGTATAGAAATCACTTAAGAAAAGGAATACCAATTGTAGCAAATACTGATTTACATCAGTACCATAACTTAAATGTTGATAATGAAACTGAAATTCAAGAGGGAATAGACAATGGAAACCATTCTGACCGAGATAGAGAAAATAGATCTATCAGTGAGCTTCAGAGAAGCACTGCACTTTTCATCCTTAAAATACGCGAGAAACACAAGCTTCCAACCAGTGTGGCAAACAGCATCTCTAGAAGTTTCATTGGGATCCTTGAAAATTGTATCGAAACATGTTATAGTCAAAATCAATATAATCTTTCCGAGCTTGAGCGAATGTCGGAAGCTAAAAATATGTCTCAATCAGTTACTAGGCACGTTAATCTATATCTATATAAATCAAAGTCCTGACTGACTGACAGACTGACTGATAATCAACGCCCAGCCCAAACCGCTTGCCCTAGAAGGCTTAAATTTTGCAGGAACGTTACTTATAAGTAGTAGGCGCGTACTAAGAAAGATTTTTCCAATCCGCTGCCATCTTAAAAAATGGCGCCCAGAAATGTAAAAAATATTCTCTATGCAATTAAGTACGCGCGTTTCAACCGATTTCACAAATATTTAGTACACTGGTTTGCTTTAACCTTAAGACGGGCTGAATGGTCTTTCGGGTTCGATTTTTCGCCATCTTTTAAAATGGCGCCCAGAAATGTAAGAAAATATTCTCTATGCAATAAAGTCCGCGCGTTTCAACCGATTTCACAAATATTTAGTATCAATGGTTTCCTTTAACCTATAGACGGGCTGAATGGTATTTTGGGTTCGATTTGTTGCCATCTTTTTAAATGGCGGCCAAAAACTTAAAAACCCTTCTTTATGGAATAATGTCCGCGTGAAAAGTAATAAAAAATATCCCGACGGGCTGACGGACTGTGCCGAGTGCCTTCGCTCCTAGGGTGCTACAAAAATATTAGTCATCAGTAAAATCTACACATTCTTTATATCATTTTAGATGGAAGTTCTTATTACACGCGAGCGACGCCGCGGGTAACGGCTAGTTCAGAATATAACCTTCATAAATACTGCAGAGATAACTTAAATTTTATTGAGCCTATAGATTACATTCTTGGTGTAAAAAGATATAATGGTAAAATTTTCAAACAAAAGTATAGCTATGTCCCAATTCTGAAAATATTACAGAATATGTTGGGTCATGATGATATTTGGACTGAAATAACCAAACCAAAACTTCCTAGCAAATATTTGAGAGACTACGATGATGGTTCAATTTGTAAAAATCACCCCATTTTTGGCAAAGATAGCTCTGCACTACGTTTGCATTTTTACGTAGATGAGGTTGAACTGAACAATCCCCTGGGGGCTAAGAGGGGCAAACATAAAATTTCCTTAATATATTTTGTTGTTGGAAATATAAGTCCGGTTTATAGAAGTAAATTAAGTAGCATCAATTTGGCTCTTGTTGTAAGGTATCCTGATCTTAAACAATATGGATATGAAAAGGTTCTAAAACCCCTTCTGGATGATCTCGAAGTTCTGCAATTAACAGGAATTTCAGTCCGTAACCAGATTCTAAAGCGTGCATTAGCTACAATATCTGCAGATAATCTTTCAAGCAATGGGTTGGGTGGATTTCAGCAAAGCTTTTCTTTTGGTCGATTTTGTAGGGTGTGTATGATTAGAAAAGAGCAAATATCTGAAACGTTTTATGAGCATGACATGCTAATTAGATGTCCAGAGGTCCACCAGTATCATTTACAAGCTATACTAGAAAATACGGAAAATCAGTCGATATATGGAGTCAAAGGACCGTGTCCTTTATCGGTTCTTCCTCATTTTGAAGTAACAGAGTCATTACCTCCCGATATAATGCATGATTTTTATGAAGGCGTTGTACCATTAGTTCTTAAACTTGTTATTAATCATATGATAAATGAAAATATGATATCTTTGATTAGTATTAATTCCACTATTGAAAATTTTCCATATGGCGAGCTGATGGTGAAGGATAAGAGTATTCCTATTTCTAAAGAAGTTATTCGGGGTACATGTCGACTTGTTGGCACAGCTGCCCAAATGAAGTGCCTTTTGTACTACTTTCCCTTATTGTTTGGCAATGTTATTCATAATGAGGACGAATATTGGAAATTGCTACTTACGCTTATTGAAATAGGAGAAATAATAATATCCCCAGTAATTAACCCCACGTGGATGCCATATTTATACGAACTTGTAAATGACTTTAATGTTATTATGAAAGGGATCCCAAATGGACGATTTATACCAAAAATGCACTTTATCACGCATTACGCGAGACTCATTTTAAAATATGGACCTTTAATTCGGTTGTGGTGCATGCGGTTTGAGGGAAAGCATCAGTACTTCAAAGAAGTAGCTGCAAATTCCCGCAACTTCATTAACATTTGCGTAACACTTGCTAAAAGGCATCAGTTGTTACAGTGTTATGAAAGAAGTGGAGATGTCGGATTAGAGAGAGAGACGATTTTGTAAAAACCCTCAGCATTAAGTTTAACACATTACCCTTGAAACTTCGTCAAGAATTAGGGACATATTTTAACATGCCTGTCCTAGAACCCAGCGTTACCCAAATTGCTTCAACAATTAGAATTAAAAATGTAACGTATAAAACGAACTTCATCTTTCCAGTAACTATGAACAAAAGCGATTTGCCCATTTTCTTAAAAATTTATTATCTGATTGAAGTGTTCGGAAGATGGCACGTGTGTGGTCGCCTTTTAAGTTGCCAAATATATTTAAAACATTATAATTGTTATGAGGTTCAAGAGTTGAACGAGTGGCTGGTTATAGAGCCAGGGCAGGAGATTGATAATTGTGCGTTGGAAATGTATAAACATGAATCCAGCAATGTTATTATATTCAGTCACAGAATTTGCAATGTCGATAGTTAAAATCAGACACGTTTAAAAGGAACTTTAAAAACTCCATTTGTTCTTATGTATATAAACATTCATTTTTCTTTAACAAAATATAAAAGCTTAAAAACATTTTCTAATTAATTTTTAATTATATTTAAGAAGTCATTTGTCTTAAATTCTTTATGGAGCTTCAAACTACATTTAAACATTTATTTTCTTTAAGCAAACATAATCTAGAATGGAGAGAAGCTATCACATTACGTGTGAGCAAAAAAAGAAGTGTATTAAGGTTTTAGCCAATGCTGTGGAAACAGAATTCTGTAGAGAGATAGAAAATGTTTTCCAAACAAAAATTGAAACAGTGCAAGTGTTTAACACAGCCTGGGACGACTGGCTTGATTGGGATTTCAAGGATGGCCTACCAGAAGATAGATCAAAAATTAAAGTAATTCCAGAAAAGGAACAAAAAGCATCAAATAATGTTGAAAATGACATCAAGTAGATCGTAAAATAGCTATATATTATTAATACATAAAATATACTCAGTTTCAAACTTCCCTTTTAGGAAAGAGCCAGAGGAACATCAGCCTTCCTGCAGCAAAGCTGAAGAGAGAATCCCAGACCCCTACATCATACCAACTCTTCCGTCAGATGTAGTAAAATTAATAAACGAGAAAGATGCAAGGGTTTTTGGTAGAAAATATAGGCCCCGAATAATAAGTATTCTTTACGAAGACTTGACAAAATATAAAAATTAGTAAGATAATGCTTCGTCGACGTACACTCTAGAAGGGACCATAATTTAATTTCCTATTTCTTACAGTTATCCATCCAAAGATGAACGTAACAAGGTAGTGAGTGCACTAGTTCGAAAATATCCTTTCCTTAAGGACAAGCTGAACAATCTAAATGGAAATCCATATGTAAGTGCACAGAAAGACACGCTGTCATTTTATTAACCAAAAGTAATATTAGCTTAGAGTTCCCAAAAATAATTTGACTTCCATTTTCAGCTATGATTTTGCATGTACAAATAATTCCCATAAAAGTAATTTTTTAACATACCCTATATTTACCTATTATTTCATGAAATTATGCGTGCCATAGTTTAAGTTTGTTCATTTGATAGTATCCCTTTAACATTTAAATTTGTTTGACTTTTTTCAAACAACGTCCAATAATGAGCAATTGTACTATTTTAGTTATATAAAAAGCTATTTTCCCTACATCAATGGTTCATATTCCAACTCGTAGAAAATATTTTATTGTAGGACACATGGGCTGAAGCTCTACACACTAAATTTCGTCATGAGCGGTGTAGTAGGGATGACTTGGAATGTGTTAAGAAAATGAAAGCCATTCACAGTAGGAAATGGAATGGGGTGGTGATAGAAGAAGATCCGGATGAACCGTCTTTGGAAGCCAGTAACAAAATTCCAGAAACTCAGCAGTTACAGAAGAAAAAGGTCGGTGCACTTGAGAGATCAAAACGGATTTGCCCAGGGGTATGTTGCAATTTATGTGGCGAAGTCATTTCTATTATGTTATGTTTAATAGTTTTCATAATATGCAGCTTATTTCTGGAATGGCACAAGATGAAGATAGTGTAAATATGCACACTGATATTCTTAACAAAGAAATAGACAAAAGTATTCCCAATGAAACACTAATTGAAGAAAAAATGCTAAGGACTGCTTCGTATCGTCAAAGTATGGCATATGGAAATAAAAGAGTGGATGAAATAGTCTCGAAATTTCCAGTTCTGACGAAAACTAACAAGGTATATTTTCCACTTTAAGCAATGTTGTGGATTATTTAAAAATGATAGTTCGAACTATAATTCTGATTTGTTTTTCCAGCTAATAAAAGAGCTTAACATACTACAAAATATAAGACCATCAGCAGAAAAGGTGTTAGAACACCATATCGAGCCCCTTGCAACCCGAATAATTCAACTATGTGCTAAGAGGAAACATGCGAAACCAATTCTAGGCCTTCTTAGGGAAAAAGAAGAGGTTTCTTCAGAAGAGGCATTTAAGGGTAATTGATTCAATGTATATTTGCAATGAACATTGATTTAAAAACAAACTTCTTTTCTCAAAAATCAGAAGTTTAAATCTCCCTTCTTGTCCACAAAATTTCTTAAATGGTTAGCCCTTCAATAAAATGCCATGGAGATTTTTCTAATATTTAACTTGTTAGACGTTGAATATTTATACCTAGCTTAAAATTTCATCAGAAATGTCTATGGAGATTTGTACTTTGTGACGACTTTAGTTTTGGGATAACTGGATTTTTTCTATTTATACTAGTTATGCAGTTCAATGCCAGTCTGCTTTTGTTGCCATGCATTTTCGGGGAAAAACTTGATTTATACTTAACATCAACTGTACGAAATAGTCATTTACTTTTTGCTGTTAGAGTCAAATTTGAAACGTGCATTTTCAATTTTAGAAGTCCAAGGCACCAACTCCTGTAATGATGTTTTCGAATAATAACTATTTAGATGCACCTTTGACGGTACAAATTGAAGGTGTCACCTTTGATGTTAAAACCATTCAAGATGGAGTTACCACATTGTTTGCTGGCTATTATGCATTCCAACTCCAATATCCGATTGGGTTACAAAAAACATTGGAGTATATTCAAAAGGTGTTTTTTAAAATTAGCTGTGAGAAAATATCTTCTGGTGTATGCAACATTGTTAATCAATTAAGTTAGATATTTTTATAAATGAAAAATAAAGTGATCATTTGACGTAAAAGGTGGAACTGTTTTATATAGTCCCTGTCAGGTTAATTTTCAAACTGAAAGGTGCTTAAAGCTGGATGATTATTTTCATCAAGGCACATCGTCTGTGAACTACGAACGGCTTTGCATTCAAAGGTGGTAGGTTATGCGTTTAGCGATTGTGGTTGTTCCGTTCAAAAATGAGTTTTCTAGTCTAAAATGGTCGACGTACCAGCCGTCGATCTTCTTTTCAAATATGGTCACTATTTTGTTCAAGGATGGTCGCTAATCTGTTCAAGAATGGTCGCTATTCTGTTCAAGGATGGTCGCTATTCTGTTCAAGGATGGTCGCTATTCTGTTCAAGGATGGTCGCTATTCTGTTCAAGGATGGTCGCTAATCTGTTCAAGGATGGTCGCTATTCTGTTCAAGGATGGTCGCTATTCTGTTCAAGGATGGTCGCTATTCTGTTCAAGGATGGTCGCTATTCTGTTCAAGGATGGTCGCTATTCTGTTCAAGGATGGCCGATATTTTGTTCTACGATGGTCGGCATTCCGTTCAAAGATGGTCGATATTGCGTTAAACGATGGTCGATATTCTGTTCAATGATGGCCGATATCCTGTTCAACGATGGTCAGTATTCCGTTCAAAGATGGTCGATACTGCGTTAAACGATGGCCGATATTCTTTTCAACGATGGTCGGTATTCCGTTCAAAGAGATCCGCTTTTCTGTACAAAGATGGTCGATATTGCGTTAAACGATGGCCGATATTTTGATCAACGATGGTTGGTATTCCGTTCAAAGATGGTCGATATTCTGTTCAGAGATGGTCGATATTCTGTTCAGAGATGGTCGATATTCTGTTCAAAGATAGCCGATATTCTGTTCAAAGATGGCCGATATTCTGTTCAAAGATGGTCGCTATTCCCTTCAAAGACGGTAGATATTCCGTTCCAAGATGGTCGCTTTTCCTGCCGTTGATGGTCGCTTGTCCGTTCAAAGATGGTAAATTTTCTTGCTGTCGCTGGTCGGTTGCCTGCTCAAAGATGTCCGTGCTACTGTGTAACTTTGCACAATCAAATTGATGTGCACATTAGCACATGGGTCAATCTGTGCAGACATGGTCAAAAATCTGTGCTGTCTCAGAGTCACCACTCTGCACATGTTTTTGTGCAAGATTGAACAGTTTTTTTTAACAGTGTAACTGCGGAGAAGGTGGGCCGCCTCTACAAAATAGAAGAAGAAATCGTATCCCCCCTTATAAAGCTGGCGAAAGCTTCTGATAAAGCAATATGGCATAGAAGATTGGGTCATCTTCATGACGACGCCTTGAAACACTTGTTGAAAGAAGAGGTTCAAGGAACATACGAAGAAGACGAACGTTGCGAGACTTGCATGTTGGGAAAATTTAGACGAAAGCTGTTCCCAGCAGAACAAGCAAATAGAGCAAAACGACCCTTAGAACTGATTCATTCTTATGTGGTTGGCAAGATACAACCTCAATCAAAAGGAGGTGCAAACTACGTCGTCACCTTTATTGATGATTTTACACGTCATACATCAATATTTTTCATGAAAAAGAAGAGCGAAGTTCTTGAAAAATTCCAAGAATATAAGGAACGCTCAGAGAACGCCCTGGGATTGAAAATTGGAACGCTAAGAACCGACAACGGCGAATACATTAGCAAGCAGTTCGACGACTACTTGGCAAAAAATGGTATCGTGCGTCAGTTAACGATCCCTGGTACTCCTCAGCAAAACGGCGTAGCTGAAAGAATGAATCAAACCCTCATGGACATGACGCGATGCCTATTGATTGAATCGAAATTACCAAAGTATTTCTGGGCCGACGCGATGAACACTGCATGCTACCTTCGCAATCGATGCCCATCAAAGGCAATAGACAACAAGATTCCAGAAGCACTATGGTTCGGAAAGCCCATAGAACTGAACCACTTAAAAACCTTTGGTTGCAGAGTCTGGGCTGCACGAAGTAAACTGGACAAAAGGGGTAAACTTGATCCAAAAGGAGAAGAAACAGTTTTACTCGGGTATCCTCAAGGTGTAAAAGGCTATAAACTCTGGAACCCGGAAACTGATAAAGTTTTTGTGAGTAGAGACGTCGTATTCGATGAATTAGTATTTCCTCTAAAGAAAAAAGAAGCACTGCGTTCAAAAAATGAAGAGCAAGACGTCGACGAAGTCATAATATTCGGAGAAGAAAAATCAAAAGTACTCAAAACGAAGACGACGCAAATGATATGGACATGGAAAACGTACCATCGCAAGATGAATCTCAGCAAGAGAAGGTATCAACACCACTGGAAGACATCTTGATACATCCCGTAACGACGCAAGATCCGAAGACAGACGCGGACACGAGCAAGAAGAAAAACAAACGAAAGAAGACCAACCCCAACATCGACCCTCCGAGAAGATCAGAGAGGATAGCTGCTCAGAACAAAAAGTGTTACACAGCTAATCACGTGCTAAGCGCAAAACCGGATCCTCTTTCCGCAGAACAGGCAATGAGAGAAGAAGATGCCAAAGACTGGAAAGATGCCATGGAAACGGAACTTGGTCATCTTCAGGATAACCAAACGTGGCAATTAGAACCACGACCTACAAATAGGACGGTAATTGGATCAAAATGGGTATTTAAGAAGAAATATGCAGCTGACGGCACCTTGGAGCGCTACAAAGCTAGGTTAGTAGCTAAAAGATTTTCCCAAATCCCTGGCATAGACTATATGGACACCTACGCACCCGTTTTGAAAATGAAGTCACTGAGAATACTCGTGTCCCTCGCAACAAAATGGAATTGGCAAATACGACGGTTAGACGTCACAACAGCGTATCTCAATGGAACACTCCAAGAAGAAATTTACATGGAGCAACCAGAAATGTTCCATGAAACCGGGAAGGAAGACTGCGTTTGTTTGTTAAAGAAAACCATACATGGTTTAAAACAAGCAGGACGAGAATGGAATAATTGTTTCGACCGATTCCTCAAAGAAACAAGTTTAACTCGATCGAAAGCGGACCCGTGTATTTATTACAATCTAGAAGACGGAATACTCATCGGTGTTTATGTCGACGATACCCTAATGATCGTAAAAGACGAAGAAACAGCAGACCGTTTTAGCAAGAAAATGCAAGAAGAGTTTGAGGTACGCAGTCTAGGGGAAGCAAATCAAATACTGTCAGTAAGAATACACAAAGATGAAGATGGCTCGATGGCCATGGATCAAACAGCGTATGCTGAAGAAATATTGGAAACCTTTGGGATGAGCGATTCTCGCCCGCTATCAACTCCATTAGACCCAGGAACCAAACTGAAGAAAGTTTCTGACGAGGATTGGGCTGAAGAGGAACCCAAAAGTAAACAAATACCCTATCGTCAAGCCGTGGGTAGTATCCTGTATCTCGCAGGAGTTACAAGACCAGATCTAGCGTACGCGGCTACGTACTTGAGCCAATTCAACGAGAGACCTACGGAAGAACATTGGAAGAGCGTTAAACACGTTCTACGTTACATCAAGAAGACGAAAAACTATAAATTAACATTCCAACAAGGCAATGACGGACTATCGGCTTATTCAGATGCAGACTGGGCAAGAGACAACGTTGACAGGAAGTCGTTCAGCGGCTACGTATTCCTACTAGGCAAAACAGTCGTGTCATGGTGTAGTCGAAAGCAGAAAACGACGGCTCTCTCTACTGTCGAAGCCGAATACCTGGCTATATGCGAAGCAGCCAAAGAAGCGGTGTGGCTGCGGACCTTGCTCACTGAACTCGGAGAGAAGGTGTTAGTCACAGAGCCACTGCAAATCAACGTGGACAATCAAGGTGCGATATGTTTGGCAAAAAATCAGATTACTTCCGACAGAAGCAAATATATTGACTTAAGATATTTTTTTCTGAGAGAAATGGTCAATGAAGGAAAAATTGCCTTTCAGTACGTGCCCACTGAGGACAATTTAGCCGACATGTTAACGAAACCAGTTGGTGCCCATCATGTGAAGGAGCACAGTGAACTTTTGGGATTACGCGAACCCTTACCACGAGACCGTCAGGGGAAGTGTTAGATACCACCGAAAGCGCGGTCAAGTTTTGAACTGTAAATGCCGGACTCGTGCAACAGAGGTCGCGGTATTGCAAAACTAAAAGTGTAAAGTTTTTCTTGTTGACTCAAGTTTCAGTTTTTTTTCTCTCTTTCGTTCGTTGGTAATAAAACTACTTCTGTTGTTGTATTGAACCACGCCAGTTGTATTATTTCTAGGCTTAACTCGTTTCATTTTCTAACAACCTTAGAATCAGTATTATTTAGTCAAGGCCAAAATAGTTCTCAATGGAAAGTGCTATGATTCAAAGATTAGAACCGCTGGAAAATTATTAATTCAAAAAAAAAATTTATTTTAATATTTTTATAGTGTGTATTTTAAATTTAGCTTATATTTTAATTATAGACATGCGAGCTTTTAAGACTAAAACATATGGTTGCAATAAACGTGACTTATAATGTTTTATGTAATCCCAAACTCAATAAAACTAATGAAAATTACGTAAACCTCTTTAGACTTTTTTTCGAGATTCACTCAAGAATTACGATAGGCATAGGTCTATGCTATAAGAGAAACAGAAATGAATAACAGCATTATAACAGTTATTCTTTTCTTTCAACTATATTTAAATGTTATGTAAGTTATCTTACTGGCTCTCTTTATAATATATATATAGATATAAAAACAAAAGTACACTTCATTAATAATTCCCTGCCTTTGGCTGTAGACGACATATAAATTGCGAATATGAACTAACACCTCAAGGAATAGCTTCTTGACATCATAGTTTTAAAGAAAGTCGTACATGATGCTTGCAATCCAAAGGTTAATTTTGGGAAGGTAATCATTCAGACCACCTAACAAATGGACAGGCAAAAGCCATGTTAAACTCACTTTAACAAATGACAATGCGTAGAACGCTCCCTCACGCGTCTACCGACAGCAATTTATCGCCAAATGTCCCGTCATGGATTAACTAACGCTAGGGATAGTTCGTTTCCCCCAAAAGATGAAGCATGCATGTTCCAAACGCCCCCTAGCAGCAGCTACTATCCCTAACAGGAAGTTATAAGAAAATTGGACCAAATATCACGTGTTCTATGACGTCAAAATTGAAATCCTGCCTGAATTGGGCGCCGCCATCTTTAAAATCCGTAAAAACTATTTATTTTGTCTAGAGATGGCGCTATATCTACATCCGTTTTGGCCCAATAAATTGGGGGAATGAAGAGGGGAATCAAGGAATAATTGGCGAGAGAAATACATGGGAAACACGGTTAGTGAACAATCCCTAGCGTTAGTTAATCCATGGTCCCGTAAAGAAAAATTCGCCTGTAATGGCTCCAGATATATTTTAGCCAAGGCTTAATGACAAACAGACTTTTAAAACAATAGCAGAGTGATATTTGCAAAAACTAACTTGATATGTCGTTTATGAATCTTTAATGAGAGAGAGGCTAAAATAAATAAATAATGAAATTCAACTTACTTTAATAATTTAGTCAGATTTTCTCCTCATATCGGTGACTGGAGACCTCTACTCCTCAAAAAACAAAATGGCGCGTATTATACTAGCATTTGGTGAGAAACTTCCAACATCAGCCGCCACAGCGCTATTGTGAGGCGTTGCTCGAAGCAAACCTAGCTCCCTATTCAGTTGCCTGTCCATGGATTAGGTGGTCTAACATCCTAGTAAGGTTTGGTTTGAACGTGACGAAAATTTCAATCCCACGTTTGAACAAGAGGCAGTGACTGCCGGCTCTAAGAGACAAGGCTTACGATTTCACTATCGATATTTACTTCTAAGATAATGAAAACATTACTCACGCTTGTCATGATTTGTTATCGTAACCCCTGACATCACAAAATAATGTATCTATATAATATTATGAGGTTCTTCTTATGAAAATCTCCGTATTTCGAAACATAACGACAGTACATATCAAATTACCAGACCGTGATGATATTGTTTCATGTAGTATTGTAGACGAAATATTTAATTGTATTTACCGCAACAACTACTATGTCACCGACGGCACCTTGGAACATCAACTTGCCAATTTGCCGTGGACGGTAGAAAGCCGATTGAATAGACTGAAGATGGCCATGTTACCACTATAGAATCAAACTGTCCTCGGTTTTACATTCAGATTTAACTTTTATTTGACTATATGGCGGATGATGTTACAGAATCGTGGCGAACCATTCAGAAAAGAATGACCAATAAAATATTTGGGTGACGACAAGAATTTGATATTAAAGTACTGGATTTTTAAAATAGAGGGAGGCTCTCTGGGCATATCCGATGATATCCTTGTACAATGTATACTACATCGTGATGGACCGTCATTGTTGTGAATATTTCATCCGCGTTGTTTATAGTTTTACGCGAATGTACGATTTCATATCCAGTATATTTGATTCACCAGAAAAATAGTTGCCAAGGGTGTGTTACTTCGTACGGCTTAATACAGAGTCGATAAAGGCATTGGAACGTTTCATGGACAAGAGGAAATGCACAATCTAAGCTACAGAAGGAAATTATTTAAGAAAGATTGGTGATGAAGTCTTCGGGTTTCTTCAGACGCTAAAACCATAAGATTTTGTTTATATGTGTTAAATAAAGATATGGGAAATACGCAATCACCATTCTTCGAAGAAATATATGATCAACTCGTTAAGTACAAAGACAATCTATCTATTAAAATTGCAATTGATGGCATTGTTCTTAAGGATTACGCTAAAAAGTTCTCAGCCAGTGATGGCTTGTTGATTTCCAATTTTATGAAATTTGTGAGTCGATTTCACTACTCTGTTTTTAATAACTTTTAATAGTTTTTAACTACCAAATAGTTGAGGAACTTCTACTTATCTATAAAATTTTTATGGCCTACGCAATCTATCTCCGGATTATTCCGCATTCGCGTAAAAGTTTTTAAACCAACACTAATCTAAAAAATATTTTTTTCTCATTCCACTTTTTAACGAAATTAAAAAAAATAATAATTTTTAACAGAGACTCCTTCGAAAGCCAATTTTTCTTGAAAAACAGAGCTTAACATCTTTCTGCTGAGTTCGTTTCGATTGCGTTTTTCAAAGTTTGGAAGTTCATTAAACTTCAATCAGCTAAAAGTTTTATTAGAGAAACGTGCCGCACCACTCTATCCAAAAAGTCAAACAGTTAGAAAGAAATTGCGAGCATTTAGCCAGTTTGAATCTGAACATGGATCTACCTGAGAACCTACATACCGCGATTGTCCAAGGCCAGATAGAAATTTTAGAAGCCTACTTAAATAGTGAAAATGCGGACGTGATAAGCGCCAATGCGCAAGGTGAATCTCTGGTGCATACGGCTTGCGCACATGGACGAATCGAAATCGTCGAGTTACTGATAAATCATGGTGCCCCCTTTAATTTACAAGATCAAAATGGTGATACTCCCCTGCATGTCGCCGTCAGGACGGGGAATCTCGAGCTTGTTCAAGGGTTAAGCTTCGTAGGTGCAGATCACAATCTCTCGGACAGACATGGTTCTACTCCGTTGCATAGTGCCGCGTTGAATGGTCTCGCGGACATAGTCCAATTGTTAATTGAGATTGGAGCTGACATAAACGCCTCAACAACCGATGAAAACCGGCCCCTTCATATGGCTTCTTCCGAGAATCATTCCTTGGCCCTCATGCATTTATTGGAAGCTGGTGCAGATACCAAAGTGAAAAATGGTGCAGGTAAGAGGTGTTATGCTGAGGAATACGATTGCAATATTTTTTCTATGTGTGGTTACCTATGCGCTGATGGTTTGTGAGTGTGTGTGTAATTCTGACCGGGGTACGCCATGAACAAGTGTGGCTAGAAACCGATTAAACAAGATACGCTACCACATTGGAGCTTGTAATGTTACAGAATTGCAAAAAAAGTACTACATTAGTTCTATGGTATGAGTTAACTTCGGACGGACGTCAAACAAGTTGGATTGGACCCTTGTTAAGAAAAGAACCTCTTCCGGCTCTTGGAAATATTGGAAAGGAAAAACATTGGTATTATTATTGGTTATATTGCGGTAACCCTCTAGTTTAAGGTTAATTTGATTAACGGCTGCGAAGCCGATTTATTGGAGCGTCTATGAAGGGAAATATTTTCTTTATAGACCGGTCTGTAGGGTTGGACAGGAAGATGGGGAATGTGGTCACGGTAGATAGAATAAGAGATTGATTTTCATACGGAAAGGGCACTATGCGTAAAGGCTGGGTCGCTGTTATTTATTTATAGTTGTCGTTATGGTTGTGGTCACTGGTTTGTTTGTGGGCGCTGGATAGACGAAAAGACCTTTTCAGTTAGATGTGGTAAGACCTTAATGTACCCTAACCGTTGGGCCATCTCGAATATTACATTAGCGAATTAGGAAACATGAATACTGTACTACATTAGCACATTCAGAACTAACACGCCCTCCCCACCCCAACCACGCCTAGCTAATACGTAAATTGTTTTACGTGACGTGTTATGGAAGAGTCAAGTGTTAATGGAAGGCTTTTATTATTGATAAAAATTACATTTCATTCCCTTCTGTGGTGATTATAGGTTATACTGCGGTGCATATTGCTTTACACGCCTGTCTGCTTTACTGGCGTGCGGAGCTGATTTTAATTCAATAACGGATAACGATGGTGATACCGCCTTGGACTACGCCGTTCAGAGAAACTTAACCTACTTCATAAATCTCTTTAACGCTGTCAAAGTCCAACGTACGTGCGTAATCCAGGCAATCGAATCCGGAGGAGTTGTTAAGGACATTATGAAGTTATTGGACAATATGCAAATCCGTGCCATTAATATCCGTAATATTCATCACCATTACCAACTAGTAATTTCTGAGAGGACAAAAGAAATAATGGACAAAGCGGATGTCGAGATCGAGGAGTGGAAAAAGATTAATCCTCAAGTCGAACATATTATTATTAAACAGCCACTTGCATCCAAAAGACAAGATCAAGCACCTAAGCCAGGACCGTCATCGCCTAGGTCCGCGCCCCCGACTGGCGACGGAACCTCCGCGCCCCCGACTGACGCCGGACCCTCCGCGCCCCCGACTGACGCCGGACCATCACATACCGAACAAGAATTCGAAGAGCCCATTGGTACTCCACCAAAAAAAAGTTGAAAACAACTGAGATGGAACCACCAGAAATGAAATAAAAACCTAAAGCAGATACGATGAAGTCAGAATGAAATACACTAAAGTTTTAGAAAAACAACTTAAAAATATTATTATTACTAAATATGAGACTGGATTCTTGTATCTTACCGCTGTAAAAACTTTACTTTCGTTCGATTCCACTAGTGAAAGAAGATATTTTGAATTAACATTTTAATACTAATATTTTATGAAGTAGTGTATATTTAAAAAAAAATATTTGAACTATTCATACATGAAATTTAGCGATTGCAACATATCTATGTTTCTTGTAGATGAGAATTTTAATAATTTGTATTTTAAAGTGGTCCGAATGAAGTAAAATTATTTAAAAACTACTTTCAAAATCTTTTATATTGTTACCTCTCCGAGTGACGATGACGTCACGGAGAGGTATTGCACTGGCCGTGTCTGTCTGTCTGTCTGTGTGTGTCTGTCAGACCCCACGTGACCGCGTTCGCAGTTTACAAATCGGAACGCGTTCGCGGTTCACGGAAATTTGGCCATTCATCTACCAACACCAGTCTTTACTAACTGGCTTCTAAGGACCACAATCTGCTAGTCTTTGTCCATCCCACATGGACACTAGTCTGAACTTGCTAGCTTCCAAGCACAACCATCTTCTGTTCTTCGTCAATTTCACCTTGACACCAGCTTCTATGCACCACCATCTTCTGTTCTTCGTCAATTCCACATTGACACCAGCTTCTATGCACCACCATCTTCTGTTCTTCGTCAATTCCAAATTGACACCAGCTTCTATGCACCACCATCTTTGGGTCTTTGTCCATTCCACATGGACGCCAGTCAGTCCATTCTGGCTTCTTTTCCTACGTCATCGTTTGGTTTCAAGACATACGCGGCGGTCGGCTAGGGTTACGAGAAACGTCTAGCCTCCCAATGGCAGGGCTTCCACCATCGGTTCACGCGAATGCGTTTTTATCTATTATTGGTTTCAAGATATACGCGGCGATCGGCTAGGGTTACGAGAAACGTCTAGCCTCCCAATGGCAGGGCTTCCACCATCGGTTCACGCGAATGCGTTTTTATCTATTATTATAATGGAAACGAATCGTATATATACCCCAAAATTTGAAGAAAGCGGGCAGGAGGGGCACCCTTCACTTTAAACGTCAATATTAGCAAAGTTTCGAAAGATAATAGGAACAACTTTATTTTAAACGATTTAACTATTTTTAAAGTTATTTACTGGCGATTAAAATAATTAATATCATTTATATTTAATTAATTATTTAAGATAATCTTATTTCTACGTACTGACACAAGTGAGAGTTAATATAGAACGAGTAATGAAGATTGCATCTGAATCGAAACACTACACGCATATCAAAGTTAATATAAAGCGAGTAGGATGAAAAGATCTCTTACAAAACGATAACATTTTCTTTTTGCAGAATATTAATTGGAAATACTTAAATATTTTTCGGCATTACGATTCATTTAGTAGTTGTGTAGGTATAAAGCTCTGTTTCATCTCAATATTCCAAGAACATCTTTTGATATTAACATTTAAAATTTGGTGTTTACTTTTTAATTCATCTTTACTACATTTATATATAGTGTAAACGTAACTTTTGGCTTCATTAAATAATAAGGATGTTAATACTTTAACTCTCCATACGTGTTGAAACGGCTAGGTCCATGAGATAAGAATTGACCTTGTTTCATGTCCTCTTAAAGGAGGTCTTAACGGTTCAGAGTGAGTCGAAAGTTAAATACACATTTAAGTGATAGATATTAGGTCCTCATTAGAATTATTGAGGATACGCAGGAAATTATTAAACGCTTTAGACTTTACAAATGATCATGGCAATATCTCGCCGATTAGAACAATGTATTTCCGGTTTGTCTCATTGGCTGGCGGATCTGTGTTTGGAAAGTAAATTCGTCTCGGCTCGGAGAGGTTTATTTTGGTTTCCCAACTTGTTTACCTCTCCGAGTGACGTATGTCACGGAGAGGTTCTGTAACGATCGTGTGTTTGTCTGTGTGTCTGTTGTTACACCCACGTGACCGCGTTCGCAGTTTCCAAATCGGAGCAAACGTGTTCGCCATTTCCGAACTGCTTTCACAGTCACGGAAATGGCTCCTCTACTTGAGTTCTCACACCTCCATCTTCTGGTCTTTGTCCATTCCACACGGACACCAAACTGTACATACTGGCTTCTAATCACCATCATCTTCTGGTCCTCGTCCATTCCACTTGAACACCAGTCTGTACACCTGGCTTCTCCACCACCATCTTCTGCTCTTTGTTTTTGTCCATCCCACATGGACACCAGTCTGTACACCTGGCTTCTACACCACCATCTTCTGGTCTTTGTTTTTGTCCATCCCAAATGGACACCAGTCTACACCTGGCTTCTACTCCATCGTCATCGTTGGGTTTAAGACATTCGCGGCGATCAGCTAGGATTACGAGAAACGTCTAGCCTCCCTAGGGTGGGTTGTCCACGATAGGTTTTCGCAATTGCGGTTGTTCTTGCTTTTAGCTGTAGTTCGACACCCTTATATACTACCTATTTGAGTAAGGCGAAGCAACCGGCGTATGCTTCATTTCAAACGCCAATATTAGTCAAGTCTCTCAAGAATGATTAATTGTTCTTTTTTAAAACGATGTAACGTTCAATAAGGCGAATAACTAACGAAGAAAATATTAAATATAAATTATATTTATTTTAATATTTAAGATAATCTTGTTTCTCAATTCAAAATTAATACGGAAAGAGTTAAAAAGCAGTCTATGTTTTTGTCTGTGTGTGTCCGTCCGTTGTTACAGTAGTGCGCTGCGTTAGAAGTTTGTTTTGTTTTGATCCTTAATATAAAGTGAATATGTGGAAATATTTTTTGTAATTATGATGCATTTAGTACTTTTGTAGCTTTAAAGCTCTATTTCATTTTGATATTCCAAAGATTTTTTTTAATATTATTATTTAAAATGGATGTTTATATATTACTTAAGCTATACTACATCTGTTTATAGCATAATCCTATCTAAAGTGATTACAAGCACAACGTTACTATGTTGGTCAAATGCACTTTTATTTGTCAATAGGAATAGTGAACCAAAAAGTAAACGCTTGGGTTTGGTTTCGTTTCTGTAATGCAGAGACGTTAACGGTTCAGTGTGAGCCGAGAGTTAAATACACTTTTAAATAATAAGGCTTAGGTTTTATAATCATGGAGGAAATCTGGGTCGCGTTCAGAAGAGCCCAGCGCTGTTAGCAGTGTCCTACATAACGGGATTAGAATTTTGACGTCACGGTGCTAAGCGCTGAGCTAGCGCGGTCTTCAAAGAAAATAGTCGGCTTTTTGGATGACGTGACGTAAAACGCGTAGTTCTCAGCTTGGCGAAAAAACCATGGGGGAATTAAAACAAATAGCTCTATGGGACTATATCTATTTAATTGGCGTGAAACCAGTTGATTACGCGAGAATTTTAAGAGATATGTTAGTTTCTAATTTTAATTATAAAAATTGTTATCTATCTATATAAATATGTTATCATACAATTTTTGTTAAGCCTTGATGCCTTGCACGCTTCATTGCGCTAGCGTCATTTATAAAACGCCGATGACCGGAGAAAAGCTATGACGACTGACCTCACCGGTAAACATTTCCAAAACCAGCTGTCTTTTTTGGTGAGCTCTGCTGAACGCAGCCCACACCAGTGAAAGGTCTAATTGTAATCGGATAATAGCTTCGTGTTTTCAGGCTTTTTATGGTACGCATTTACTTTCAGTGTGTGTAGCCACAAATAAGCTTTGGTGTAATGAAACGTTAACAGTCATGTTGACAAACTAAGAAAATCGTTGAGATGAAACGAGAGGATAGTTTTTACATGGCAACCCTGTTGTGAATATGGCTTTGAACATAGAGGGCATACAGTTGAGGAGTAGAAAATTGGGCCTTTACAAACACGTAAAGGTAATATCCCTCCTAAGTTCTATCTCTTCATTTCCCGTTTTTCCCCCATCGGATGATTTTAATGTGTTCAAGTATATCATTATTGGATGTAAAATGTCGTCTGATTTACAGTATATTTGCTATGCTTTGTATACTGCTTTAATATTTCATAAATTTTATCTTAAGAAACATTTCCATATCTGGTTAAATAAGTTTGTAAGTAGTCGTCTTGACTCGGAGAGGTAATATTTTGGTTTTCCCAACTTGTTTTAACTACCTTTGAGAAACGTCTTCGAAAACCTTTTTTTTATTTCTTCGTATCTATATAATTTTTATGGATCATTCAGGGCCTACGCACTCTATCTCTGCTGTCGGGGAAATGTTTTTTACCTCTCCGAGTGACGTATGTCACGGAGAGGTTCTAATTTCGACGTGTCTGTGGGTGTGTGTGTGTGTGTGTGTGTGTGTATGTGGGTGTGTGTATCTGTCTGTTGTTACACCCACGTGACCGCGTTCGCAGTTTGCAAATCGGAGCAAACGTGTTCTCAATTTCCGGAAATTTCGAAAATTGTATTACACTTACAGGCTATTACTCCATTGCCTGTCTAACATCACCAGCCTCTGGTCTTTGTCCATCCTACATGGACACCAGTCTGTACACACTGGCTTCTAATCACAATCATCTGCTGCTCTTTGTCCATCCCACATGGACACCAGTCTGTACACACTGGCTTCTAATCCCCAAACTCTTGTGGTCTTTGTCCATCCCACATGGACACCAGTCTGTCCACACTGGCTTCTAATCACCACCGTCATCTGCTCTTTGTCCATCCCACATGGACACCAGTCTGTACACCTGGCTTCTAACACCACCATCTTCTGGTCTTTGTTTTTGTCCATCCCACATGGACACCAGTCTGTACACACTGGTTTCTACAGACCACCATCTTCTGGTCATTGTTTTTGTCCATCCCACATGGACACCAGTCTGCACACCTGGCTTCTACTCCATCATCATCGTTAAGGTTAAGACATACGCGGCGATCGGCCAGGGTTACGAGAAACGTCCGGCCTCCCTAAGGTGGTGCTTCCACCAAAGGTTCACGCAATTGCGCTGTTCTTATCCATGGCTGCGATTCGAAACCCTTATATACTACCTATTTTAGTAAGGCGAAGCAACCGGCGTATGCTTCATTTCAAACGCCAATATTAGTCAAGTCTCTCAAGAATGTTCAATTGTTCTTTTTTAAAACGATGTAACGTTCAATAAGGCGAATAACTAACGAAGAAAATATTAAATATTAATTATATTTATTTTAATATTTAAGATAATCTTGTTTCTCAATTCAAAATTAATACGGAAAGAGTTAAAAGCAGTCTATGTTTTTGTCTGTATGTGTCCGTCCGTTGTTACAGTAGTGCGCTGCGTTAGAAGTTCGTTTTGTTTTGATGTGTAAAGAAATCCAACACAACCATAATATTCCCTTTATCCTTAATATAAACTGAATATGTGGAAATATTTTTCGTAATTATGATGCATTTAGTACTTTTGTAGCTTTAAAGCTCTATTTCATTTTGATATTCCAAAGATTTTTTTTAATATTATTATTTAAAATGGATGTTTATATATTACTTAAGCTATACTACATCTGTTTATAGCATAATCCTTTCTAAAGTGAATACAAGTTCAACGCTACTATGTTGGTCAAATGAACTCTTATTTGTCAATAGGCCTAGTGAACCAAAAAGTAAAAGTTTGGGTTTGGTTTTCGTTTCTGTATGCAGAGACATTAACGGTTCAGAGTGAGCCGAAAGTTAAATACACTTTTAAATAATTAGGCTTAGATTTATAATCATGGTGGAAATCTGGGTCGCGTTGTGCAGCGCCTCGCCTTGCTGAACGCGGCCCAGGGATTTTGTTTTTGAATTTTGACGTCACGGTGCTTAGCGCTGAGCTAGCGCGGTCTTCAAAGAAAATAGTCTGCTTTTTTGATAACGTGACGTAAAACGCGTAGTTCTCAGCTTGGCGAAAAAACCATGGAGGAATTAATACAAATAGCTCTATGGGACTATATCTATTTAATTGGCGTGAAACCAGTTGATCACGCGAGAATTTTAAGAGATATGTTAGTTTCTAATTTTAATTATAAAAGTTGTTATCTATCTCTATAAATATGTTATCCTACAATTTTTGTTAAGCCTTGGTACCTTGCACGCTTTATTGCGCTAGCGTCATTTATAAAACGCCGATGACCCGTTTTTCCCCCATCGGATGATTTTAATGTGTACAAGTATATCATTATTGGATGTAAAATGTCGTCTGATTTACAGTAAATTTGCTATGCTTTGTATACTGCTTTAATATTTCATAAATTTTAACTTAAGAAACATTTCCATATCTGGGTAAATAAGTTTGTAAGTAGTCGTCTTGACTCGGAGAGGTAATATTTTGGTTTTCCCAACTTGTTAAACCATAACTTATCTAAAAAATGTTTTTTCTCATTCCGATTTGTAGCGAAATAAAAAATTAATAATTTTGAATGGAGACGCCTTCAAAAGCCAACTATTTCTTGAAAAACAGAGTTTAACATCTTTCTGCTGAGTTCGTTTCGAGTGCGTTTTTCAAAGTTTGGAAGTTTCCATTAAACTTCAATCAGCTAAAAGTTAAATTACAGAAACGGGCCTCGCCACTATATCCAAAAAGTCTAACAGTTAGAAGTAAATTGCGAGAATTTAGCCAGTTTGAATCTGAACATGGATCTACCTAATTGCCTACATACCGCGATTGTCATACATGCCGCGATTGCCCAAGGCCAGATAGAAATCTTAAATAATTTTTTAAATAGTGATAATGCGGACGTGATAAGCGCCAACGCGCAAGGGGAATCACTATTGCACACGGCTTGCCTACATGAACGAATCGAAATCGTCCAGTTACTGATAAATCACGGTGCCCCCTTTAATATTCAAGGACATAATGGTGATACTCCCCTGCATGTCGCCGTCTGGACGGGGAATCTTGAGCTTGTTCAATGGTTACACTTCGTAGGTGCAGATCACAATCTCGCGGACAGACATTGTTCTACTCCGTTGCATATTGCCGCTGAGAATGATCTCGCGGACATAGTCCAATTGTTAATTGAGATTGGAGCTGACGTCAACGCCTCAACAACCGATGAAAACCGTTCCCTTCATATGGCGGCTTCCGAGAATCATTCCTTGGCCCTCATTCATTTACTGGAAGCTGGTGCAGATACCAAAGGTGTTATGCTGAGGAATACGACTACAATATTTTTTCTGTGTGGTTACCTATGCGCTGATTGTTTGTGTGTGTGTGTATGTTTGTGACAGGGGTACGCCATGAACAAGTGTGGCTAGAAACTGATTAAGACGAGAACCGCTACCACATTGGAGCTTGTAATGTGAAAGAATTGCAAAAAAAGTACATTAGTTCCATGGTATGAGTTATCAACAATTTTCCGACTTCGGACGGACGTAAAACAAGTTAAGTTGGACCCTTGTTAAGAAAAGATCCTCTTCCGGCTCTTGGAAGTATTGGGAGGGAAACAAAATTGGTATCGTCAAAGAATTCACCCGGTTATTAGTTTAAGGTTAATTTGATTAACGGATGCGAAGCCGATTTATTGGAGCGTCTATGAAGGGAAGTATTTTCTTTGGTTTGTTGGGTTGGACAGGAAGGTGGGGAATGCGGGCAAGGTAAAGAGTCAGAGATTGATTTTCATACGGAAAGGGCACTATGCGTAAAGGCTGGGTCGCTCTTATTTATTTATAGTTGTCGTTATGTCTGTGGTTTGTCTATGGTTTGTCTGTGGCGGCTGGATAGACGAAAAGACCATTTCAGTTAGGTGTGGTAAGACCTTAATGTACCCTAACCGTTAGGCCATCTCGAATATTACCTCAGCGAGTTAGAAAACAAGAATACTGTACTACATTAGCACATTCAGAACTAACACGCCCTCCCCACCCCAACCACGCCTAGCTAATACGTAAATTGTTTTACGTGACGTGTTATGGAAGGGTCAAGTGTTAATGGAAGGCTTTTATTATTGATAAAAATTACATTTTATTTGCTTCTGTGGTGATTATAGGTTATACTGCGGTGCATATTGCTTTACAAGGTGGACATGAAGAAAGCCTGTCTGCTTTACTGGCGTGCGGAGCTGATTTTAATTCAATAACGGATAACGATGGTTATACCGCCTTGGACTACGCCGTTCAGAGAAACTTAACCTACTTCATAAATCTCTTTAACGCTGTCAAAGTCCAACGTACGTGCGTAATCCAGGCAATCGAATCCGGTGAAGTTGTTAAGGACATTATGAAGTTATTGGACAATATGCAAATCCGTGCCTTTAATATCCGTAATATTCGTGACCATAACCAGCAAGTAATTTCTGAGAGAACAAAAGAAATAATGGACAAAGCGGATGTCGAGATCAAGGAGTGGAAAAAGATTAATCCTCAAGTCGAACATATTCTTATTAAACAGCCACTTGCATCCAAAAGACAAGATCAAGCAGCTAAGCTAGGACCGTCATCGCCAAGGTCCGCGCCCCCGACTGGCGCCGAACCCTCCGCTCCCCCGACTGGCGCCGAACCCTCCGCGCCCCCGACTGGCGCCGAACCCTCCGCGCCCCCGACTGGTGCCGAACCCTCCGCGCCCCCGACTGGTGCCGAACCCTCCGCACCCCCGACTGGCACCGAACCCTCCGCACCCCCGACTGGCGCCGGACCATCACATTCCGAACAAGAATTCGAAGAGCCCGTTGGTTCTCCACCAACAAAAAAGATGAAAACAACTGAGTTGGAACCACCACAGTTGGAAAAACCCAAAGCAGATAAGATGAAGTCAGAATGAAATACACTATAGTTTTGCCTTAGAAAAACTACCTCAGAATATTAATATTACAAAATAAGAGACTGGATTCTTTTATATTACCGCGGTAAAACCTTTACTTTCAATCGATTTCCACTAGTGAAAGAAATTTTGAATTAATATTTTAATTCTAATTTTTTATAAAGTAGTGAATATTAAAACAAAATTTTAACTAATCATAAATGAAATTTTGCGATTTTTCATGTAGATGAGAATTTTAATATTTTATTGTATTTTGAAGTGGTCCGAATGAAGTAAAATTATTTAAAAATTACTTTCAATATCTTTTAAATTATTTTCATTATATGGTTAATAAGTGCGTTCGTTCTTTAGGTTGCAATTAGTTTATGAACAAAAGTTTCATAACTTGAAGTACCAATGTCTTAATGTCATCTTCCGAGGATATCTTTGTAGAATGCATGTTAAATGGTGAATGGACGTCTTTTGTTTCGAAATTGGAACAGTGACATTTCTCCTTAATAATTTAAGTAAAAGCAGACATTGAGGTATTGGATATTTTAAAATAGTCGAGTCACTTTTAATTGCAATTTAAGTCCTCTGTTTTTCGAATTCTACTGAGCGCAGAAAGAATTCTACGGAAGTGTATGATTTCATCTCCAGCATATTTGATCAACAGAAAAAATACTTGATTAGGATAAGTTACTTTGAATGTCAAAATACAGAGTTTCAAAATTTATTGGAATATTTCATAGACAAGGGGAAATGCACAATGTAAGCTACAAAAGGAAATTATTACACAAAGATTGCTGATGATGTCTTCGGGTTTCTTCAGACGCTTAAACCATAAGATTTTGTTCATATGTGTTAAATAAATATATGGAAAATCCGCTTTCACCATTCTTGGAAGAAATATTTGATCAACTTGTTCTTAAAGACAATTTGTCTATTAAAATTGCAATTGATGGCAAGACGTTCTTAGCCAATGATAGCTTGTTGATTTCCTATTTCATGAAAAAACAAATGGTTATTATTGAACTAAAATTTAGATGAGGAACTGCTACGAAAACCCTCTTTTTAGCCACATCGCTTTCGTAACCTTTTAGCTTAAAAGAAACTTCATATTATCACCACAACCCACCCATAGGGGTAACTGGGCTCGGTTAGAGATTTAATTTTAATTAAAATCTTTTCATATCGCAGCTGGGAATCGAACCCGGGTCGCTTACGCAGTAGACAGACATTCTACCACTGAACCATAGAGACTATACAGAAATCCCGAGTTTTTATCTTTTAGTTTTATCTCTAAAATGTCGGGGTGATAATCTGTGGGGTCGGTTACTTGTGAATTTTTATCTGTGGGGTCGGATACTTATGAATTTGTATGTTTGGGGATTTTATATCTATTTCCTCTTTATTTATGTGCTAATTAAATAGATAACGATTTTCCTCGTTTCCTACCGCGCTCCTCATGTGTTTCGTTCTCGTTTGGTAGCTATCGCCATCTATGTTATGTTTGACTGGAACTTTTTGCGGTTAATTCAAATGTGGGTTTAGTGTTAAATGAGCATTATGCATTTGATAATTTTAGCATTGCTAAAGGTAATTCGAGGGGATAATCACTAAAATGGGTAATTACTATAACTAAACTTTCTCTTTCAAAAGTTTCTGGGCATAAGTCCTTGTTAGAAATTTATAAGATGCGATAAGTGTGCATCGGCATAAGTCTATGTTGTAAACTCATCGAGGGGATTATCACTAAAACTATCTGTTCTTCGATTCGCCGGAATATTAGAATTACAGCATAAGAAAATTTATGCGGTTATAATTTTATCACTGTTTAGACTAGGGCATCGAGGGGCTATTAACTCTGATTTTATGCACGGTAAATCATTCAAGCATCATTAGGGTATAGTATAGAGGGGTTATACACTCATTAGGGTAGGGTATAGAGGGGCTATTCACTCGTACGATGTGGCTACTATTACGAGCCCTTGGGCCGTCTTGTTTCATTTCTACTCATCTATAAATTTTTTATGGATCATTCGGAGCCTACGCAATCTATCTCCCGATTATTAGGGCTGCGTTCAATAACCGGCATCAAAAACATGGATGATTAAAAGATGACATCGATGTCTTACTGAACGGTTATCCGCGTCTTTGGGCGTGACGTCATGATGCACATCGGATGCCCATCAGAAAAATCAGCTGTGTGAGGAGGTTTTTTTGATGAGCATCGGATTCATGATGTAAATATCGTCATTTTGCGCCGCGACAAAAAAATTAGGGGAACTACATCCCAATCTCCACCAATTGAAAATAATGAAGAATTGACAAATATTATCATTATGGATAATAATTCTAAAAAGCAATATATTAGGCCAGGACAGATAGGCCAAAAAAGGGCTTGACCTAGAACATTTTAACATAAAGATGAAAATTGGTACATGGGTTGTTTTTGACCCCACAAAAAATATACTAAAAGTCCCCTGCTGTAGAGCGCGAGCTTTCGCCGCCATCTTGGAAAATGGCCGCCGGGAATGGCAGCATCAATGTATTCTACATTTTTCTTCAAAAATTATGAAAATTGGTACGAATTATGAATGGAACCATATGAACTTCATGGCAAAATTTTACAGCTCTGTGTTCAATAGTTTGGTCGCCATATTGGACAATGGCCGCCGTGAATGCTAGGTACAGTATATTTCACCATGTTGTTGGAAAATTATGAAAATTGATAGGTATTATAATCAGAGCTGTGTGAACCTCATAGTAAAATATTGAAGCCATTAGTCGGTTAGTTTGGCCGCCATGTTGGAAATGGCCACCATCAATGTCATTTAGTTACAGTATATGGTTCAAAAATTACGAAAATTGGTAATAATTATGTTGAAGACCGTTTAAACATCATACTTGAATATTGAAGACGTGCTACTGATAGTTTGGGCACCATCTTCGAAAATGACTGTTTGAAATGCCAAATATATTACCGATATATTAATTTTTTTCAATATTTTTTTATTGAGTAGATGATTTTCATGAACGTATTAAATGTCATAAAATTAACTATCTTCGAGTCTAAATTATTGACCCATCTTCAAAAATGGTCGCTGAAATATTACTATCCTAAATTCTGCCATATTACTCGGATTTTGGTTAGGAAAAACCATTTTATATGGGGTGTAAACATTCTAGTGTCGTTAAGGATTAGATTTACGACACATTTTTAACATTTCGTTCATATTTCTCTTCATCCTGAAGATTTTTTTATTACGGCTTATACCTTGCCAATGACCACACATGGCCCAGCAAGCTAATCCAGATCGTCTACATTCACAGTTCTTTATACAAGATGTTCTGCAGACTGCAGGTACAAATAATGAGTGTTATAAGTTCATCTGATGCCGGAAGGAGAATGGTGTGAATGGGTCTTCGACTTTCGCGATCGCGAACCAATCCCCACTGTTCAGGAATAAATCGTTTCCCAGCTATTGTTGGACTTGAAGATACCTCGGAAAAAATGCAGTTTTGCGGCGTCTGTTGTTGGATGAAACTTAGCGAGATCAAATTAGGACCTGACAGTATGTTTGGCAAGGGTTCCATTATACGTCTAATATCTACATAGTTGAAGCTTGGACGTGTCAATTATCACCCTAAGAAAAGCAGCAATGGCTTCCTTAGATGCAATATGGTCATTAAAAAAGCCCAACAAATTAGTAAAATGTTGATTATCTGTCATTACTTTAAACCACGCCTTATCATAACCACCTCCAATTACAGCACGTAAATGAAAGAAGTGTTCTTTTAACCTTTTTAACTCGAAGGACTTGTCGTGGCGGAGGGGGCCTGAGTTCGTTGTGACGGTTCGGGAGTTCCTTGGGTTCGCCCTTGGTTCAGACCGTTCCTTATCCCAATCCGTGAAGGTTTTGCCCGGCCGCTTCGCCCACGCCCAGGAGTTGTCTTGGCTCGCCCCCGCTATTTGCAACCCTCTAGGGGTCGCGCATACACTATTTGTTTGGGCCGTATGGCACTGTTGTGCTTGGAGAGAACTCCCCCGTCTCCTCGAGTCTTCTGCTGCCTTAATCCTTCCCTGTCACCGACCACCTTATGACTGGGCTCGACGTTGACGGTGTCCAGCTTCTGTCACCTGCTCAAGTGGCGTTTGTCGGGCCCACTGGCCGATCCCGTGTGCCATGACGGCGGTTCCGCGGGTTCAATTTGGAATATGATGGGGAGGGGCGCTGATAAGGCCCCCAGCTAAGTGTAGCGCCTAATCAAGGGTTCTGACATGCAATTATTATGAAAAATCTTCAGGATGACGATGAATATGAATGAAATGTTAGAGATTTGTCTAAAATCTAATCTTAAACAACACTAGAATATATAAACCCTATATTAAAGAATATTCTCTAATCAACATGTTGAGAATAAGAGCTTTGAATAACTTTTCTTTCTTTCAGAATTTAGGGCAATAATTTTCGTGTGGCCATTTTTAAAGATGGCGTCGATAATTTCAACTTCGAGATATCTATTTTTTGTTGCTTATTACGTTAATAAAAATCATCTATTCAAAATAGGAATTTCAAAAAGATTTATATATTTGAAATATATTTAGCATTTCCAGAAGTCATTTTCGAAGATGGCGCCCAAACTAACAGTAGCACGTCTTCAATATTCAAGTATGATGTTTAAACGGTCTTCATAATAATTATTACCAATTTTAATAATTTTTGAACCATACAGTGTGGAAGAGATCAGAGCAACCCCTACCTTTGTGGAAAACCCCCAAAACCCCTGACAGACTACTTCACTGCAGTACATTTTCGAGCTCGTATACAGGGTGTGACATGTGTCATTGTATGCAAATGAGAACGTGCAACAAGTATCATAGTGAATATCGTTTAATGATACGCACTTTGAAACGTTAAAGACCTACGATTAAGCTTAGGAACCAAGGCATCACACTACAAATTAAAGGGCTGTTTGGTAAACCCATCAGCGTAAATGTTCGATGTGCCTACCGTCGTGGTGTAGGCACTCTTCAAGACGATTTCCATGCCTTGTATTACGTTTTCTAGCATTTGAGGAGTGATTCTTTCAATTGCGCTTCGAATTCTGGCCTTCAAGTCGTCTACATTTAAAGGTTCTGTTGCAAACACCTTCTTCTTAACATATCCTCATAAGAAGAAATCAAGTGGGGTTAGGTCAGGGGATCTTGCTGGCCACGGAATTGGGCCACCTCTACCGATCCAACGGTTTGGAAAGTGCTCAGTTAGCCATTGGCGAACATTGACCGCCCAATGTGGTGGCGCACCATCCTGCTGGAACCACAGGTCCCGCATCACTGCTAATGGTAATGCGTCTATCGCATCACTAAACTCGTGGCGCAGGAAGTGCAAATACCTGTCACCAGTAATGTTGTCCTCGAAGAAGAAAGGTCCGATGATTCTGTTCCCCAGAATGCCACACCAAACATTTATCTTCCATCGAATTTGATGATAATGTTGCCGTAACCAGTATGGATTTCGTTGGGTCCAGTAATGTAAGTTATGTCGGTTTACCGTACCATCCCTGTGAAATGTCGCCTCACCAGAAAAAAGAACCTTTCTTAAGAACAATGGATCGGCTTCAATTAGCTCGCGCATGGTAAGACAGAAGTCTTGACGTCTTAGGTAGTCATCGTCCGTTAAGGCTTGATGGAGGTGGATATGATTGGGCCGGTAGTGATGCCGATGTAAAATGGTAAGAACGGTTGAATGGCTTAGACCAACCTCTTCTCCGACCGCTCTACTACTAGTATGAAGATTGGCTTCAAAACGTGCTAGAGTGTCGACTTCCCTATCATGATTACCAATTATACGGTCTCTTCTACGTTGACGATCTTGCACGACGAAACTCCCGAAATCTCGTAGGTTGTCTCTAATGTTCGTGAAGGTTCTTCGAACCGGCCTTCGTCGGTTTGGGAAGCGTTAGGCATAAAGCAATGCCGCTTGTTGAACGTTACCGCGACATTCACCCAAAATAAACGTCATGTCCAATTTTTCTCGGTTGGAGTTGGCTGCCATTCGTCTACGACACAGGACTTACAACGTTTATACGAACTAAGCTGCTAGTAACGACGCGTACGTTTGATTGAATAATGTGCCGAATTCTCAGTGCCGTGGAAAATTCTGACCTTCGTAACCTCGTATGGATTCCTTATCTAAGTAGGCCAAAGCCACGAGTTAAGTGATGCGATAGACTCATTACCATTAGCAGTGATGCGGGACCTGTGGTTCCAGCAGGATGGTGCGCCACCACATTGGGCGGTCAATGTTCGCCAATGGCTAACTGATCACTTTCCAAACCGTTGGATCGGTAGAGGTGGCCCAATTCCGTGGCCAGCAAGATCCCCTGACCTAACCCCACTTGATTTCTTCTTATGGGGATATGTTAAGGGGAAGGTGTTTGCAACAGAACCTTTAAATGTAGACGACTTGAAGGCCAGAATTCGAAGCGCAATTGAACGAATCACTCCTCAAATGCTAGAAAACGTAATACAAGGCATGGAAATCGTCTTGAAGAGTGCCTACACCACGACGGTAGGCACATCAAACATTTACGCTGATGGGTTTACCAAACAGCCCTTTAATTTGCAGTGTGATGCCTTAGTTCCTAAGCTTAATCGTACGTCTTTAACGTTTCAAAGTGCGTATCATTAAACGATATTCACTATGATACTTGTTGCACGTTCTCATTTGCATACAATGACACATGTCACACCCTGTATACGAGCTCGAAAATGTACTGCAGTGAAGTAAACCGTCAGGGGTTTTGGGGGTTTTCCACAAAGGTAGGTGTTGCTCTTATCTCTTCCACACTGAATACAGTATCTAAATGACATTGATGGCGGCCATTTTCCAACATGGCGGCCAAACTATCTGACAAATGGCTTCAATATTTTAGTATGAGGTTCACACAGCTCTCATTATAATACCTATCAATTTTCATAATTTTCCAACAACATGGTGAAATATACTGTACCTAGAATTCACGGCGGCCATTTTCCAATATGGCGACCAAACTATTGAACACAGAGCTGTAAAATTTTTCCATGATGTTCATGTGGTTTCAATCATAATGTGTACCAATTTTCATAATTTTTGAAGAAGAACGTGGAATACATTGTAGCTGTAATTCCCGGCGGCCATTTTCCAAGATGGCGGCGAAAGCTCGCGCTCTACAGCAGGGGACTTTTAGTATATTTTTTGTTGGGTCAAAAACAACACATGTACCAATTTTCATCTTTATGTTCAAATGTTCTAGGTCAAACCCTAAAAGTCCTGGGCTATATCCCCTGCAACAAAAATCAACTGCGGGGACAGTACGAATTTTAACTAGCTGGACGGTTTTTAGGATCGCCTGATTTGTGACTTTAAACCCTACCCTATAGTGCGAAATGTCCGCCCAGATAAGTGTCTTGCTATCCCAACGTTTACTACGGTTGATTGCAAAATGCACATTTTGGATACAACATCGGTAAGCGAATGGACAAGAAATTTGCAATCAATTGGTCAGAAAATCAGCTGGCGAAAATTGGTAGTCTAGTGGACACGAAATTGGTAGTCTAGAGGACAAAAAATTTGCAAGTAAACGGTCAGAAAATCGGCAAGCGGATGGAAACGAAACCAACTGGTAAACGGTTATGAAATCGCAAGGTGAATAGACGCAAAATCGGCTTGCGGATGGACAACATAACGGCTGGTTAATGGACACGATATCGGCTGGCGAATGGACACGATATCGGCTGGGGAATGGACACGATATCGGCTGGGGAATGGACACGATATCGGCTGGGGAATGGACACGATATAGGCTGGGGAAATGGACACGATATCGGCTGGGGAAATGGACACGATATAGACTGGGGAAATGGACACGATATCGGCTGGGGAAATGGACACGATTTCGGCTGGGGAAATGGACACGATATCGGCTGGGGAAATGGACACGATATCGGCTGGGGAAATGGACACGATATCGGCTGGGGAAATGGACACGATTTCGGCTGGGGAAATGGACACGATTTCGGCTGGGGAAATGGACACGATTTCGGCTGGGGAAATGGACACGATTTCGGCTGGGGAAATGGACACGATTTCGGCTGGGGAAATGGACACGATATCGGCTGGGGAAATGGACACGATATCGGCTGGGGAAATGGACACGATATCGGCTGGGGAAATGGACACGATATCGGCTGGGGAAATGGACACGATATCGGCTGGGGAAATGGACACGATATCGGCTGGGGAATTGGACACGATTTCGGCTGGGGAAATGGTCACGATATCGGCTAGGGAAATGTAGACGATATCGGCTGGGGAAATGGACACGATATTGGCTGGCAAAATCGAGACGATATCGGCTGGCAAAATGGAGACGATATCGGCTGGCGAATGGACACGATATCGACTGGTAAATGGACGGTTCCAAACCATTCGATCGAAAATTAATTTGGAGGCCCCATTCGACCGAGCACCCGCACTTTTGGCGACTTTCGTAAAGTGGTAAATAGCTACAAATGACTGCACTTAACGAAAGTGTTCATTGCTATTTAATCTCCGATAATAACAGAGAAGCAAAGAGATATGTTTTAGAACGATTTGAAGGTTTATCTAAATATAAGGGAAAGATGAAGTTAGCCATAATCCGTAACATTTTCTTTGATATTATTGTAAAATCATGCTTATAAAGATAAATTTATATTTAAATCTGGGTAAATTAACATGTTACAGTTAGATGTTGAGAAATAATGGATTTTCAAAAAAGGTTTTGCTTGTAGTTCAAATTTACATCAGCAGAATCGTGGAACTTTAGTGGAGAATAGGTTTCGTTATTATTTGGATTTTCCTTAATTTTAACCGAAATCCTACACTTTAATTGGGCCGTTCACGAAGAGTGTGGGGGTCGTGATCACTTGACGAGCCTGCCGCTATCCATTGGCATTAAAGGAAACCATAAATTTCCATAAACCTTTATCATTTAAATAAAATAACAGAAGTTTAGAATGAAAAACGGAAAAAATTGAACAAGTCAAACGTTGACATGATATAGATACAATTCAGATAAATTCCAACAAGCTCGACGACGTTGGAAACTCAAAAATAGAGCAGCCGGCAGATGTTCCATTACAAGTCTAAATTTAGCACGCGCGAAGCTTAAAATATCGTAACTATTGGACTGTCTGATTAGAGTTCTGAAATAAGGAAGTCATAGACTTATTATGGGAGAGTTAGGGGAATGTCTCATTAAAAGATAAAACCAAGGAAGTCAGGGACTGAAATAAGGAATAAAATAAAGCAATGACACCTAAAACATCTAATAACAATACTAATAATGGATATCAGATACTGAAATGTAGAGAAGCCGGCGGACTGTCTCATGACGATCGTCATGAGACAGTCCGCCGGCTTCTCTATATTAAGTCGCATTTTCAGTTTCAGTCTGGTTATGAGACAGTCCGCCGGCTTCTCTATTTTAAGTTTCGCACTTTCAGTTTTGTCTGGTTATGAGACAGTCCGCCGGCATCTCTATATTAAGTCTCGCACTTTCAGTTTCAGTCTGATTATGAGACAGTCCGCCGGCTTCTCTATATCAAGTCTCGAACTTTCAGTTTTAGTCTGGTTATGTGACAGTCCGCCGGCTACTTTGTATTAAGTGTGGCGCGTTCAAGTTATACTCTTGCATAGTGCGAGACTTAGAGAAGCCGGCGGACTGTCTCATAACAAGACTAATACTTGAAAGAGCGAGACTTAATATAGAAAAGCTGGCGCACTGTCTCAAAACATAAGTATAACTTGAACGCGCCACTCTTAATACAGAGAAGCCTGCGGACTGTCTCATAACCAGACTAAAACCGAAAATGCGAGACTTGATATAGTAAATCCAGCGGAGTTTCATAAACAAACTAAAACTGAAAATGCGAGGCTTAATATAGAGAAGCCGGTGGACTGTCTCATAACCAGACTAAAACTGAAAATGCGAGACTTAACAAAGTCAAGCCGGAAGATTGCCTCATAACCAAACTTAAACTGAAAAGGTGAGATTTGATATAGTAAAACCAGCGGACTGTCTCATAAACAGACTAAAACTGAAAATGCAAGGCTTAATTTAGAGAAGCCGGCGTACTGTCTCATAACAAGACTAAGACTGAAATTCCGAGGCTTAATACAGTCAAGTCGGCTGACTGTCACATATCAAGATTAAAACTTGATCGTTCCAGAGTTAAAATAGAGAAGCCGGCGGACTGTCTCATAACCAGACTGAAACTGAAAATGCGAGGCTTAATATAGAGAAGCCGGCGGACTGTCTCATAACCAAACTTAAACTGAAAAGGCGAGATTTCATATAGTAAAACCAGCGGACTGTCTCATAAACAGACAAAAACTGAATATGCGAGACTTAATTTAGAGAAGCCGGCGGACTGTCTCATAACAAGACTAAAACTGAAAATCCGAGGCTTAATATAGTCAAGTCGGCTGACTGTCAAATAACAAGATTAAAACTTGACCGTTCCAGAGTTAAAGTGGAGAAGCCAGCGGACTGTCTCATAACCAGACTAAAAATGAAAATGCAACTCTTAATACAGAGAAGCCAGCGGACTGTCTCATAGCTAGAATAAACCTGAAAATGCGAGACATAATATAGTCAAGCAGGCGGACTGTCCCATATCAAGATTAAAACTTGATCTTGCCAGAATTAAAATTGAGAAGCCAGCGGACTGTCTCATAACCAGACCAACACTGAAAATCCGAGACTTAATATAGTCAAGCCAGCGGAATGTTTCAAAACAAGACTAAAACTTGGTCGCGCCTGATTTAATATAATCTAGAGTAAGAAAAACAGGCTAAATTTAGAGCATTCGGAAGACTGTCAACCGAATTATAAAATTAGTAATAATAATGGACTGTATACATTATTGCTTTTTGGCTTGTGTTTAAGTGTATTATCAGTCCCGAGTTTTTAGGACACCTAGCGAACACACGGACTGTTAAAAGACTGTACTGTGGAGCCCATGTGCTACTGGGGATTATTTCAGTAAAAAACTGGATTCAGAATTTTTATTTAATTGATAAATTGAAGTACAATATATTTGTCAATAGTTCGGATTTATTATTTAAGCCTCTGCCGTAACGTTATCATAATATCGTCGCCATTTTGAAAAGCATCGATTACACAAAATTGTGCCGTTCAACATCTGCAACGTCATAATGACGTCAAAAAAACACCGATTTCATTTTCCGAAACATCGATGTTTTTCCTGATGAGTGTTACTGAACGCAGCCTAGGCTTTCCGGTAATTTTTTTTAAACCAACACTTATCTGAAAAATATTTTTTTTTATTCCGACTTGTATCGAAATTAAAAAATTAATCCTCTTTCAAAAGCCAATTTTTCTTGAAAAACAGAGATTAACATCTTTCTGATGAGTTCGTTTCGATAGCGTTTTCAAAGTTTTAAAACCTTCATTAAACTTCAATCAGCTAACAGTTTTATTTGAGAAACAGTTAGAAGGAAATTGCGAGAATTTAGCCAGTTTGGATCTGAACATGGATCTACCTGATGACCTACATACCGCGATTGCCCAAGGCCAGATAGAAATCTTAAATAATTTTTTAAATAGTGAAAATGCGGACGTGATAAGTGCCAACGCGCAAGATGAATCACTGTTGCACACGGCTTGCGCGCTTGGACGAATCGAAATCGTCGAGTTACTGATAGACAATAATGCCCCCCTTAAATTCCAAGATCAAAATGGTGAAACTCCCCTGCATGTCGCCGTCAGGAAGGGGAATCTCGGGCTTGTTAAAAGATTACTCTCCATTGGTGCAGATCACAGTCTCACGGACAACCATGGTTCGACTCCGTTGCATAGTGCCGCGGAGAATGGTATCGCTGACATGGTCCAATTGTTAATTAAGTTTGGAGCTGACATCAACGCCTCAAGAATCGATAAGAACCGTCCCATTCATTTGGCAACTTCCGGGAATAAATCCGAGTCCCTCATACATTTATTGGAAGCTGGTGCAGATACCGAAGTCCAAAAGTTTGAAGGTAAGGGGTGTTATGCTAAGGACTACGGTTTTAATAGTTTTAACGAATGATCTAGTGTTAATGGAAGCCTTTGGATGTAGAAAGATATTTTCATTAAATGTTTGATTAATATCTAAATATGTTTAAAATCTAATTTGAAGTATTTTTAATTTCAATGTATCTAAATTTTGTAAACGTTTTTTTACTCTTTATATTTGCATTTCTTTATTCTGTACACTTTAAAGTGAGTCACCGGTTTTCGTGGGGTTTACCCCTTTAGGAGAGAGGACTCTAGCTCCTCGGTGGCCAGGAATGCGAGACTCTCAGTCAAGCGCTAAAAATATCTCCTTATATGGAGTTTTGAAACTTTTACCTGGGCATTTCTGGCCAATAGGGATGAGCCCAAAATTCACCCACGAAGAACCCTGACTTTCACTTTTTAGTCTCTACTATACCTCGACTCGAGAGGTCCAAATAACCTCTCTGTCCCGCCTGTGGGAAACTTTCGTTACGAAGAATGTAAATCGTAAATTGACCTAGTATTTTTTACCTTAATAATTAAAGTTAATTTGTTTTATTTCATCTCGTCTCTGCGTACATTCTTGCGTAAATAAGCATTTAGTCCGAACCACACTGGATTTAATTAATTGCCCAAAATTAATTAAAGGCTTTTAGACTTTTTCAGTCGGGTCCAAAAGTCCTACCTCTCCGTTCTCCCGCTTAAGCACCCTGCTTAACATTTCGCCATAACATTTTGGTGCGATAAACCCGGGACGGTGTTTATTTTACGCGAGTAAGTGTAACTCTGAAATATAACTTCGTTAATTAAAAACATGCCTGTGGACCCTGAACTAGCGCGTTTACGCCGAAAACGGGCTCCAATTCGCGCCGCTGTAACTAAAATATGCGCGATGGTGGAAAACGAACTTTTACCGGAAACACTCAACCCTAATATTGAGAAACTTGAAGACGCTCTTCTTCAGTTTGAATTAAGGGAGCCTCAGCTGGAGGCCCTTAACAATCAAATCGAACCGTTTATAGACAATGTAGGAGATCAAGATCAAGAAGAAGAATTTGAATCTGTGAAAAAATATTCTGAGGACTTAATCAGATGGAAAGGAGCAACCTCGCGGCGCCTGAAGCATCTTCGAGAACAACAGAACCTATCTATCTTCGCCCCACCCTTCGTGGGACCCTCTACTAGCACAGCACCCTTTCCGCCAAGCCCTGGAACTCCTAACAGCGTCTTGCTAAATCCTGCCGTACCTACTGTGGTACCGCCCAACCCTACAACTTCTACCAGCGGTATACATCATCCTGCTCTATCTACCACAGGAAGTGCTGCTGGGACATTATCCGCAAGTGGTGTTCGCCTTCCGAAACTTGAAATTGAGCGTTTCAACGGCGATGTGGAGACATGGCTATCTTTTTGGTCTCAATACAAGATCAGCGTACATGACAACAGTAGTCTGCACAAACAAGCTAAGTTTACTTATTTAAAATCGTATTTAGAAGGCGCAGCACGTGTTGCAATCTCGGGAATGCCAGTAACTGACCTTAACTATGACGCGGCCATTAAAATTTTATATGATCGGTTTGGAAATCCAGAAGATATCGCTAGCACGCATATGAACATTTTAACTAATCTCTCGCCTGTTCAACGAGCTAACGATATAGAAGGTCTTAAGAGTCTCTATGACACATGTGAAGTCCAAATTCGCAGCCTTCAATCGTTAGGCGTAGTTACCGGTTCTTATGGGGTTTTGCTATGCCATGTTTTGACTAAAATGTTGCCAGTAGAATTAGTCGTGAATTTTAATAGAATTTATGATAGTAGAGCGTATAAAGTAGATGATCTTTTAACCTTTATTCGTAAAGAAATTACTTGCCGAGAGCGTGCCTATAAGCTAAACGTTAAAAAAGATTATGAACCTAAAAATCCCGTTAAACCCCACGTTTCTAACATCCGTCACGATAACCGAAGCCAGAGATCTAATTTTAAAAATCAGCCTTCTACTGCATCGGCCTTAAACGTAAGCGCTACTAATGAGTACATTAGAACTTGTTTCTACTGTAACCAACCCTCCCACAAAACGTCTGAATGTAAAGAATTAACTCTCGCCGAAAGAAGAAACATGGTCAATTCAAAGCAGCGTTGTTACATATGTCTCAGGAAGCATTTTACCCGAAATTGCGACTCCCGAAGCAAAAAATGCCCAAAATGCGATAAGAAACACCACGTCACACTCTGTGAAAGAGAAATCGACCAAGATCAAGAAGCAACCGAAAGGCGTAACGAATCTCACAGCTGCAACGTTGGAACTTCAGACGATGACAAACGTATTGTCCTACTTCAGATGGCCCAAGCCTTGGCAAAGAATCCTAAGAATAACTCCACTCAAAGATTACGATGCCTTCTTGATAATGGGAGTCAAATTACTGTTATAAAACAAAGCGTTTCTAGAAATCTCAACCTGCCAATCATCAGTGAAGAAGAATTCAATATTTATCCCTTCGAAGGCGCCATTCCCATTAGCACGAAGAGGAGGAAAGTTCTCGTGGAACTAATCAACGTTTCAGACCCCACGAAACGAATAAAAATCGAAGCCATAGAATCTCCTAGCATCAGCGGCGCGGTTTTCTCTGTTCCAAGCCACGGTGTCGTTGCTAAAATGAAGGAGCGAGGTCTTGAGTTGGTTGACTCCATCACTGAAAACGAGGAAATAATCACGCATCCTCAATTGATCTTTTAATTGGCTCAGACGAGTACTGGGGCATTGTCTATCCTAAGTTCGAGCGCCTTGGACCAAAAATAGTAGCTCAAGACACTGTTTTTGGATGGGTAGTTAACGGCCCAGAAAAGGTCACGTCATCCTCTTATGGAATAAACACGGTGACTATCATGATGGCAAGCTCTGAAAACGAAGATACTACTTCTTTATCAAAACAAGTCCGCGCCTTTTGGGAACTAGATTCCATTGGAACCCTAGACTCAAACTCAAACTCTTCGGACGGAAGCGACGTATTGGACCTTTTCAAGAAGACTATAAACTTCAAAGACGGTCGGTATGAGGTCTGTTTCCCATGGAAACCTAACAAAGGTCAACTCGCTAGTAATCTCCAAGCCGCTAAGAAACGAACGAATACAGTTCTAGAGAAACTAAGAAAGAATCCAGTACGGTTCCTCAACTACAATGACGTTATGAAGGATCAGCTCGACGCTGGAGTCATTGAAAGGGTAAAAGGACCAAACTTAAAAGATGAGGAAACTATCTATTATTTACCTCATCGGGACGTCATTCGCGAATCAAGCGAGACCACGAAGGTTCGCATTGTCTACGACGGCTCATCGCACGCAACCAACGTTCCCTCCCTGAACGACTGTCTGGAAACCGGTCCAAACCTAAACCCTGAGATTTTCGACGTGCTCATTCGCTTCCGTGAGGGAAAAGTGGCATTCACGGCCGATATCTCCAAAGCCTTCCTCCAAATATCCATATCCGAAGAAGACAGAGACGCTGTACGTTTCTTATGGATAGACGTAAACAACTTAAAGTCGGATCTGGAGACTTACCGAATTACTCGGGTACCATTTAGCATAACGAGCAGTCCTTTCCTGCTATCCGCAACCGTACGACACCATCTCAATGGTTATAATGAAGACTCTGAAACTTGCGAAACAATAGATAGAAGTCTGTACGTGGATGACTTAGTCTTAAGCGTCGACGACGTCAAAAGAGCTTACGAGGTTTCCACTAGAGCAACTGAAATTCTGAAGGAAGCAGGAATGGAACTAAGGAAATTCAAAACCAATTCTCCAGAGCTACGAGAACTATGGGGCGCTGAAAGCCCCGAGCTTGGAACTCAACCAACTCAAAGCTTGGCAAAATCAACCACTCTTAAGGTTCTTGGCTTGTCTTGGGACACCAAGAATGATTCTTTGATTTTCGACATGGAAGCGCTGCTGCAATTCCTGCTCACAAAGGAAAACACTAAAAAATGCGTGCTTAGCGCTGTCGCCAGAATATTTGATCCTCTCGGAATGCTCGCACCATTCACCATTCGAGCAAAGTTCATGTTTCAAGAACTCTGGCAGAAGTGACTTTCTTGGGACGAAGAACTCCCAAGTGAACTGGCCGTCCTATTTAATCGCTGGTGCGCCGAACTCTCGGATCTCAGGAAATTGAGAATTACGCGTTTCTACTACGCAGACATCGGAGCAACAAAACCAGCAGCGACACAGTTACACGTTTTCGTTGACGCCAGCGAAAAAGGTTATGCAACAGCAGCCTACCTCCGTTTCGAAACCATTGATGGTCAGATTGGAACAGCTCTGGTAGCCTCAAAGACTAGGGTTGCGCCTTTGAAGAAACTCTCCCTTCCCCGCCTTGAACTGATTTGAGCGGTACTTGGTTCAAGACTAGCTAACCATCTTACCAAGACCTTTTCTTTTGCCCTATCAAACGTTAAAATGTGGACAGACTCTACGATCGCCCTACAGTGGATAAAAGGATCAGTCTCTCAATGGAAGCCCTTTGTTTCAAACCGAGTGAGAGACATTCAAACACTAACAAGTCCAGAAAATTGGAACCACTGTAGGAGCAAAGAAAACCCAGCCGACTTGCCTACGAGAGGCAGGACTATTTCTGATCTAGCCACCAACGAACTCTGGTGGAAAGGGCCACCTTGGTTAAGCCTTGAAACCGGAAAACACCCTAAGAAAATCTCAGTCAAAACTGAAATTGATGAAGAAACCAAATTGGAATTACGGAAGTCATTCCAATCAATCTCGCAGGCAATTTGCATAATTACGCCAACCCCTGAACCACTTCTCGACTTGAAGAGATTTAGTTCCTGTTTCTTGCTTTCGGTCTATCGAATCACTGCGTATATTTTTCGGTTCATTGATAACTGTCGAAGAGCAAAGGCAGAACGATCCACTGAGAGCCTCAATGCAATGGAGATTATCCGTGCAGAAAAATATTGGATAAAAGGTTCTCAAAGGGACAGCTACCCTTCCGAAAGGGCTAGTCTCGAAAATGGCCAACCCATCTCAAAGAAGTCGCCTATTTACTCTCTCCAACCTTACTTGGACGATGATGGACTTATGTCAGTGGGTGGTCGACTTATCTCAAACTCCCTATCGTACAGAGAGCGTCATCCATGGCTTATTGCGTCTCAACACCCGTTGTCAGAGCTTATCACCTACAACCGACACGAAAGACTCATGCATGCCGGCGTCAACGACACACTTGTCGAGACCAGAGAAGAATTTTGGATCCCTCGAGGACGCCAACTTGTAAAAAGGGTTGTGGATCACTGCTACCATTGCAAATGTTCACGTGCTCAAAGAACGGTCGCCGCTATGGCACCCTTACCCTCGTTTCGCACGACTCAGTCACCCGTTTTTGAAATGACGGGGCTTGATTTCGCCGGCCCGTTATACACCAAGACTGGCGAGAAGTGCTATATAACACTTTTCACTTGCGCCGTGACCAGGGCCATCCATCTTGAACTGGTCCCGGACATGTCCACTGAAGCTTTCCTACTCGCTTTCCGCACATTCATTGCCCGACGTGGCATAGTAAAATCTATTTACTCGGACAATGCCAAGACGTTCAAACGGGCTGAAGCCGACTTAAAGGCACTCTTACAAAATGTTCGACATCCAGAAGTTTGCAAGTACTTGGGCGAACATAAAATATCATGGAATTACATTGTGGAACGAGCGACATGGTGGGGCGGTTTTTGGGAGCGTCTTGTCCGATCAGTAAAGAACTGCCTCCGTACGGTCATGGGAAAGGCTCGTCTCACTTATGACGAGATCAATACCCTTTTAACTGAAGCCGAAGCCGTTATAAATTCGCGGCCGGTCACCTACGTTTATCAAGACGCGGGAGAGACAGTTCCTCTCACCCCCGCCCATTTCCTTGTCGGAGGGCGTCTCACGGCATTACCTTCAAGGTCATTCACTGAAAATGAACCCAATACAGCTACGCGACAACAACTAACAAAACGCTTCAAATTAAGGCAGAGACTAATGGACAGTTTTTGGTCCAGGTGGAAAAAGGACTACCTCCTTGAGCTACGATCAGCTCACCATCGTTTGGTAAGCGACCCCACCAAAGAACTAAAAAAGGACGACGTATAGTACAGTCATTTTAGCCCAAAAATAGAGGGAACCCGCAACAAATTGAAACAAAGCTGAAAATTTCAGATCTTATAGATTTTTGGGCGCTCTTTAACGTGGTGTGGTCTCCCACACTCTCCCATTGGAGGAATTTCCGCCATATTGGAAAATGGCGGACAAAATCGAGAAAACGTTTAATAACTCCGGTTTTACTTAACCGATTAACACGTAATTAGGCTTCAATTGTAGAGCGCCTTCAAACACATAATTCACCTCTTAAAATATTTTGTCCTACAACTAACCGGAAGTTCACAATCTGACTCTGAAGATTAGCCTCATATAAAAATGGGGATTTAAAGCATTTTATGGTTTCTATATTCAGAATACATTTCCAAAATCGAGAAAAAGTTTAATAACTCTGGTTCTACTAACCCGATTAACAAGTTATTAGGCTTCAATCGTAGATTACTTTCAAACACATAATTCATCCAAAAGATATGTTGTCCTACAACTAACCGGAAGTTCACAATTCAGCCCGGAAGGTAAGGCAAATCTAACTTTTGAGTATTTCGAAATGGTTTCAAGCGAAATAAATGCAAAGAGGGTTTTAAACCTAAAATATATTATTCCCACTATATTTTTACCTCTATAAGTGACGATGACGTCACGGAGAGGTATTATACTGGACGTGTGTGTGGGGGGGTGTCTGTCTGTCTGTGTGTCGGTCACCGCGTCCGCAGTTGGCAAATCGGAGCAAACGTTTTGCTTCTACTCCCAACGTTAGGATCAAGAAGTGCGTGGCGATCGGCTAGGGTTACGAGAAACGTCTAGCCTCCCAATTGCAGGGCTTCAACCAAAGGTTCATGCAATTGCGGGGTTTCTTATCATTTACTGTTAATCAATCGCCTTATATACCCTAAATTTACAAAAATTGTTAAAAAGGCATACGCTAGAATTCAAACGTCAACAATAGCTATGTTTAATATTATTCTAGGAATTAAGTTTCTTAAAACTACTTCAGTAGAATTACGTTAAACTACCGACGACTAAAGCAATTAATATCAATTATATTTTCTTAATTATTTTCTTAATATTATTAATTGCGTCTCGTATCGGAGAGGTTTATTTTGGTTTAGAAAAACTTGTATATTAGTATATTTATCAATAATGGTTAAGCTTAAGTTTAATCATAGTCCTCTACTTGGGGTTGAGCCTCAAAATCTCTATGTTCATTTGAACAAGATACTCCCTTGCATTGTCTACAATTTTACCGCATTCACATTTCAAATCACAGACTTCCTTGCATTTACGAGGGATCATCTGCAGAAGCTCAGCTGGAGCAGGTTGTAGAGTGGTAACGATTGGTATGACTTCAGATCCTACCTGTCTCCAACCCCATTCTCTAGCATTTAGGCTGCTTCCAAGCCACGTTTGAACTTGGTGATAAACTCTATTTGAATGTTGCTTTGCTGCCGCACTTGTTGGTGGAAGAGAAGCTAATTCAAAAGCTCAATTCCATAATCTTCATTTAAAGTATACACTTGGTTATGTCAACTTTGTTTCACACGCTTTAACTCAACTTTAGCCGTATTGACAAGTGTGGGCGAACAAAGTATATATTAAAACATTAAGTTCTATGATGGTAAAAAGGCTGTTTTACCATCTCCCGTACTATACATTATAGCTCTTGTCAGAAAATAAACAAAATTTGTCAGTAATAGGAACTATATGTTTAATTTTGGAAACGTATTCTGAAAATAGAAACCATAAATGCTTTAAATCCCCATTTTTTATATGAGGCTAATCTTCAGGGTCAGATTGTGAACTTCCGGTTAGTTGTAGGACGAAATATCTTAAGAGGTGAATTATGTGCTTGAAGGCGATCTACAATTTAAGCCTAATTACCTGTTAATCGGTTAAGTAGAACCGGAGTTATTAAAAGTTTTCTCGATTTTGTCCGCCATTTTCCAATATGGCGGAAATTCCTCCAATAGGAGAGTGTGGGAGACCACACCACGTTAAACAGCGCCCAAAAATCTATAAGATCTGAAATTTTCAGCTTTGTTTCAATTTGTTGCGGGTTAAAACCTATTTTTCTTGTACTAGTAGTTCTCATCGAAGAACCTAAACTTCCACGATTATGTTGGCGAATGGCTGTGGTGGAAGAGGCTTATCGTGGACGGGATGGAAACGTTCGATCTTGTCTGCTAAGATTGGCTAATGGTACTAAGCTTAAAAGACCCGTACCCCTCCTTTTCCCTTTAGAACTGAATTAATTTTACTTTGAACGCATGGTTCAAAAGGGGGGGAGCTTGTGTAGAAAGATATTTTCATTAAATGTTTGATTAATATCTAAATATGTTTAAAATCTAATTTGAAGTATTTTTAATTTCAATGTATCTAAATTTTGTAAACGTTTTTTTACTCTTTATATTTGCATTTCTTTATTCTGTACACTTTAAAGTGAGTCACCGGTTTTCGTGGGGTTTACCCCTTTAGGAGAGAGGACTCTAGCTCCTCGGTGGCCAGGAATGCGAGACTCTCAGTCAAGCGCTAAAAATATCTCCTTATATGGAGTTTTGAAACTTTTACCTGGGCATTTCTGGCCAATAGGGATGAGCCCAAAATTCACCCACGAAGAACCCTGACTTTCACTTTTTAGTCTCTACTATACCTCGACTCGAGAGGTCCAAATAACCTCTCTGTCCCGCCTGTGGGAAACTTTCGTTACGAAGAATGTAAATCGTAAATTGACCCAGTATTTTTTACCTTAATAATTAAAGTTAATTTGTTTTATTTCATCTCGTCTCTGCGTACATTCTTGCGTAAATAAGCATTTAGTCCGAACCACACTGGATTTAATTAATTGCCCAAAATTAATTAAAGGCTTTTAGACTTTTTCAGTCGGGTCCAAAAGTCCTACCTCTCCGTTCTCCCGCTTAAGCACCCTGCTTAACATTTCGCCATAACATTGGAAGGCTATTCTTATTCATAAAAATTACATTTGATGATAATTATAGGTTATACTGCGGTGCATATTGCTTTACTAAGTAGATATGTTGAATGCATGTCTGATTTACTGGCGTGCGGGGCTGATTTTGATACAATAAAGGATATCAACGGTGATAGCGCCTTTGAATTAGCTGTTAAATTAAACTCAACATACTTTACAAATCTCTTTAACGCTGTCCAAGTCCAACGTAAGACCGAAATCCAGGCAATCGTATCTGGTGAAGCTGTTCCGGATATTTTGAAGTTATTGGACATAATAAGAGTCCGCGCCGTTAATATCCGTAATATTCATGCCCAGTACCAGCGTGTAATTTCTGAGAAGACGAAAGAAACAACTGACAAAGCTGATGTCGAGATCGAAGAGGGGACTCAAGTCGAACAAATCCTTATTAAACAGCCACAATCATCCGAAAGTCAAGTTAAAGTACCTAAGCCAGGACCGTCATCGCCTAGGTCCGGACCCTCGACCAGCTTCGGACCTTCACATACCCAAAAATAATTGCTAGATCCCGTTGGTATTGCACGAAAAAGAAGAAGAAAACGCCTTAGATGGAACCATTATACTTGTCATCAAAACCCGAAGCAGAAGTCAGAATGAAATCTTGGAAAAACTACTTCACCATGTTAATATTACTAAATATGAGATGACTTTACTTTCATTTGATTTCCACTAGTGAAAGAATATATTGTGAAGTAATATTTTAACACTATTTGTTTTAGAGTTGTGTATATTAGGAAAAAAACATTCAACTATTTATGCTTTAGATTTAGCGATTGAAACATACCTATGTTTCTAGTAGATAATTAGAATTCTAATATTTTATTGTATTTTAACGTGGTCCGAAAGAAGTAAAATTATTTAAAAATTACTTGAAGTCTTAAAATATTTTTTATATTGTTTTCTTTTAGACGGTTACCCACCATAATGTTCACGAGAAGTTTGGTTCTCAATCCTTGACCAGGATCAGGTTAATCTCCCTTTGTGTTCTTTAGTTTCAATAAGGTAATGGATGGTAAGATGATATTCAGACATGGATACTTGAAGTATCCATGTCAGAATATCATCTTACGAGGACTCTTCTGAACCCTGCAGCCTATACTTCGTCGCACCGCAATTTGTTATTTAATGAATCACTACCGCCGGGAAATCCTTTGTTTACTCTTAGTATGAAACAAAAGAATTGAGTAAGAAACATTTCCTCAAAAAATATTAAAATAAAAGATGTTGGGAAATAACCATTTGTATTTCTGCAACTCTGGAATGCGCATATACAACTCAAAGTGATTTAAGAAATAATACATTTATATCCCAAAGACAGCCGTCACAACTTACTCCCATGAATATAAATTTATAATAATGCAAAACTCATGAGCTTGAAGATATTCACCTTTATTTTTTTAGTATTAACAGGGATAGATTTAATTTTAGACGTAGGAATGGAGAACGGTTAGTATTTACTTCAGTCCGACTCATAGCCCAGTAAAGAGCTCATGCCTCCAACGCGTAACGAAAATGTTAAATTTTCTGATAGGCTCACTTAAACTACATTTTGATGACGGCGAAAATATTTTTACATGACTTGTTATTCTAAGGGAGTGGTAAGTCCTTAGATAAGACTTAATACTGCCTCTGATTAACATTTGAAGTAACAATGTCTATAGTAAGGGGCCGTCCATAAACTACGACACGCAAAAAATGCCATTTTCTGACCCCCCGTCCCCCCCAAAATCACGCTTCGTCACGTTATCTAAGAGACCTCCCATGAAAACCACGTCACATTTCTTTAACCCCCCCCCAACGGACTATGATTTGTCTTAATTTACCAATTTAATTTGATTAATTTAAAAAGAGATTCTTTCTTCTTTTCCACTCAGAAATTTTTTTCTCGACTTGAAAGTCAAAGTCCATTTCCGTTTTAAGCTTTTACAAATATCGTTTGCCTCTGATTGAGCTTTAGAACATTATTGTCTGGGTGCGCTTTTTTATAAGCTTCCAAAATATTTCCATGAAGCTTAGTTAAAGGGGAACACTTAATAGTTTTCGACATTGTCACATGGCTAATCGAGCTTGGGATTCAGATTTTAAAAATGTGGGGAAAGAAACTAAACCATTTAAATCGGATGGAGTATCCGATTCATCCTTGCTAATCCTAGCAAGGATGATAGGGGTTGGATACGAATTCTGAGAGAAATACGCGCCGTAACTTCGGAAGCGATTGGGTCTGGTGGGACGCTAAAAACGGGGGAGGAATACTCGGGACGAAAGGCAGGTGGGCCACTTCAAAACTAGACAATTTTTAGCGCCATCGTGCCGGCCTAATTTTGCTTACATAAGCCAAAGTTTTTTTAAACTGTTTCGCTCACAAATAAAATTTGCAATTGAAACACTAAATTTCATATAGAGTTAATATTTAATAATTATTGCTTCGAATTTGTTGCAAAAATAATATTGTACGTAGATGACGCTGCAATAGGGAAAAGCCGGTAGAGATTTATTTCAACGCGCTAGGTGTCACCTAGAGTTCCGCTTTCAAGAATGATTGAAAAGATTTATCATTTGATTAAAAGAAATGGAATTTAACTTCTAACGCATAGTGAAAACCAAACATGATTTTACTATGTTTGAAAAACTTACATTGATTATTAAATCTTTTCTTCTTTCACGCATAAAAATGATCATTTTACGCCATAGTTAGAAGTTACAACATTATTTTATCAAATGTTTGATCTTATAATTTTTTCAGTCCCCCTTGAAAGCGGAAGAAAGAACTCGAGCAGACGCTAGTGCCTTCAAATAAATTCCTACTGGCGTTTCCCTATTGCAGCGTCATCTACGTGCACTATTATTTTAGCAACAATTTCGAAACAATAATTATTAAATATTAACTTTATATAAAATTTAGTGTTTCAATTGCAAATTTTATTTGTGAGCGAAACAGTTTAAAAAAACTTTGGCTTATGTAAGCAAAATTAGGCCAACACGATGTCGTTAAAAAGTTTCTAGTTTTGAAGTAGCCGACCTGCCTTTCGTCCCGAGTATTCCTCCCCCGTTTTTAGCGTCCCACCAGACAAAATCGCTTCCGAAGTTACGGCGCGTATTTCTCTCAGAATTCGTATCCACCCCCTATCATCCTTGATTTTAGTGGCGAATAAACAGTGACATTTGAGTAGGGCTGTGCGAATAGTGCTTTTTCAAACCGAATCGAATACGAATCGAATAGTAAATCTCCTATTCGAAATCCGTGTCGAGTACTCGTTTAAACGAATATTATTCGTTTTTAAAGAAAAGTAGTTCGCGCACAAGGAAGTGTGTTGTAGAACGAGTAGAGACTCATAGCTTCCCCTCTACTAAAAAGCTAGACCTTATTTCTCCTTAAAAAGGGGTATGCATTTTGATCCTCCTTCCGTAACTAGACGAGCCCTTGTAAACATGAAAGATGACCGCGAGCCAATGACGTTGAAACCGGTTTTCGATTAACCAATTAATTTAAATGGCCGTTTTAACCGCTCCAAAAAACTGGACAAAAAACTGGTTTGTCAGAAAACCGGTTTTTATCCGGTCGTTTATGATAGATTTTGAAAAATGCTATATTCCAACATAGACCCGAAGACCGAATTTTGTGTGCAAGTTTTGCTTAATTGGTTTGCTTATTAAGTTGTGCAAGTAGTATGGGGTGGGGTGGGGTGTTGTTGAAAGGTGTGCAAGGTTTTTGTAATCAGTTTGCAGGCGCCAGGTGTTCAAACTAGTAGGAGTTTTGAAAGGTGTGCAAGGTTTGTAAAATCAGTTTGCAGGCGCCAGGTGTGCAATCTTGTAGATTTTTTGAAAGGTGTGCAAGGTTTGCATAATCAGTTTGCAGGCGCCAGGTGTGCAAACTAGTAGGACCCGTTTCAAACGCGTTTAGATTGAAAAAGTTTATGTTTCAAACGCGTTTAGATTGAAAACGTTTATGTTTCAAACGCGTTTAGATTGAAAACGTTTATGTTTCAAACGCGTTTAGATTGAAAACGTTTATGTTTCAAACGCGTTTAGATTGAAAACGTTTATGTTTCAAACGCGTTTAGGTTTGAAACGCCTTTAGATTGAAAACGTTTATGCTTCAAACGCGTTTAGGTTTGAAACGCGTTTAGATTGAAAACGTTTATGTTTCAAACGCGATTAGATTGAAAACGTTTATGTTTCAAACGCGTTTAGATTGAAAAAGTTTATGTTTCAAACGCGTTTAGATTGAAAACGTTTATGTTTCAAACGCGTTTAGATTGAAAACGTTTGTTTCAAACGCGTTTAGGTTTGAAACGCGTTTAGATTGAATACGTTTATGTTTCAAACGCGTTTAGATTGAAAACGTTTATGTTTCAAACGCGTTTAGGTTTGAAACGCGTTTAGATTAAAAACGATTGTTTGAAACGCGTTTAGATTAAAAACGATTGTTTGAAACGCGTTTAGATTAAAAACGATTGTTTGAAACGCGTTTAGATTAAAAACGTTTCTGTTTGAAACGCGTTTAGATTGAAAACGATTGTTTGAAGCGCGTTTAGATTGAAAACGTTTCTGTTTCAAACGCGTTTAGGTTTGAAACGCGTTTAGATTAAAAACTAATGTTTGAAACGCGTTTAGATTGAAAACGTTTCTGTTTGAAACGCGTTTAGATTGAAAACGTTTATGTTTGAAACGCGTTTAGATTTAAAACGATTATGTTTCAAACGCGTTTAATTGAAAACTTTTCTGTTCCAAACGCAATTAGATTGAAAACGTTTAGGTTTCAAACGCGTTTAGATTGAAAAGGTTTATGTTTTACCCGCATGTAGTTTTCCAACTTTTATATACAGACGTTGTATAGCTTAAGTAATATATAAACAACTATTTCAAACAATAATATAAAAAATATACGTAATTTGTCAAATGATTTAGGAATGTGGGCGTGTCTATTAAGAAATTTAGTATAAAACCGATTAAGGAAAGGATCAAAATACACAGTCAATCTTCAAACACCGAGAGATAAACATGGATCCTGAAACTCTTCGCACAACGTTGAACGAACTGACTATAAATACGTTTAATATATGAGTTTTATTTCTTCCTGCGAATAGATCCGTTGTACGGACCCCAGACTCTACCACAACTCGTAGTGCAAGGTGACTTAAATGCTATTCAAGCTTGCCTCGACTTACTCGAGTATATGAAAACAGTTGCTAGAGGACCAGAGGACTGTAATACCTTAGAAGAATTGGAAAACCTAAGGAATCTAATTCCTAGTACCTTAAGAACTGAATACGCAGATCGCCTAGCTAAACGACATGCCCTTACAAAGTTTTCTATGGAATTCCGTAAGAAAATGTCTTAGGAAAACCTTAAGAAACGTCTTAAGAAATCGTAAGGAAAATTGCGGAAAATTGGCCCCATTTTCATTAGAAATACATAGAAATTCCTTTTATGATTCCCAAGAAATTCCAAAGATATTCCTAAAGAAATTCCAAAGATATTCCTAAAGAAATTCCAAAGATATTCCTAAAGAAATTCCAAAAGTTTTCCTAAAGAAATTCCAAAAGTTTTCCTAAAGAAATTCCAAAAGTTTTCCTAAAGAAATTTCAAAAGTATTACTAAAGAAATTTCAAAAGTATTCCTAAAGAAATTCCAAAAGTATTCCTAAAGAAATTCCAAAAGTATTCCTAGAGAAATTCCAAAAGTAATACTAAAGAAATTCCAAAAGTAATACTAAAGAAATTCCAAAAATATTCCTAAAGAAATTCCGAAAGTTTTCCTAAAGAAATTCCAAAAGTTTTCCTAAAGAAATTTCAAAAGTATTCCTAAAGAAATTTCAAAAGTATTCCTAAAGAAATTCCAAAAGTATTCCTAAAGAAATTCCAAAAGTATTCCTAAAGAAATTCCAAAAGTATTACTAAAGAAATTCCAAAAGTATTCCTAAAGTAATTCCAAAAGTATTACTAAAGAAATTCCAAAAGTATTCCTAGAGAAATTCCAAAAGTATTCCTAGAGAAATTCCAAAAGTAATCCTAAAGAAATTCCAAAAGTAATACTAAAGAAATTCCAAAAATATTCCTAAAGAAATTCCGAAAGTTTTCCTAAAGAAATTCCAAAAGTTTTCCTAAAGAAATTTCAAAAGTATTCCTAAAGAAATTTCAAAAGTATTCCTAAAGAAATTCCAAAAGTATTCCTAAAGAAATTCCAAAAGTATTCCTAAAGAAATTCCAAAAGTATTCCTAAAGAAATTCCAAAAGTATTCCTAAAGAAATTCCAAAAGTATTACTAAAGAAATTCCAAAAGTATTCCTAGAGAAATTCCAAAAGTAATACTAAAGAAATTCCAAAAATATTCCAAAAGAAATTCCAAAAAATATTCCTAAAGAAATTCCAAAAGCATTCCTAAAGAAATTCCAAAAGCATTCCTAAAGAAATTCTATAAGCATTCCTAATGAAATTCCAAAATTATTCCTAAAGAAATTCTAAAACTATTCCTAAAGAAGTTCTAAAACTATTCCTAAAGAAATTCTAAAACTATTCCTAAAGAAATTCTAAAACTATTCCTAAAGAAATTCTAAACCTATTCCTAAAGAAATTCTAAAACTATTCCTAAGAAATTCTAAAACTATTCCTAAAGAAATTCTAAAACTATTCCTAAAGAAATTCTAAAACTATTCCTAAAGAAATTCTGAAACTATTCCTAAAGAAATTCTAAAACTATTCCTAAAGAAATTCTAAAACTATTCCTAAAGAAATTCTAAAACTATTCCTAAAGAAATTCTAAAACTATTCCTAAAGAAATTATAAAACTATTCCTAAAGAAATTATAACACTATTCCTAAAGAAATTCTAAAACTATTCCTAAAGAAAGTTCAAAATTATTCCTAAAACAAGTTGGGAAAACCAAAATATTACCTCTCCGAGGAGGACTACTTACAAACTTACTTACCCAGATATGGAAATGTTTATTTTTTTAAGAACAAATACTGAAGTTAAAATTTATGAAATATTAAAGCAGTATACAAAGCATAGCAAATATACTGTAAATCAGACGACATTTTACATCCAATAAGGATATACTTGTACACATTAAAATCATCCGATGGGGGGGAAAACGGGAAATGAAGAGCTAAAACTTTGGAGGGATATTACCTTTACGTTTTTGTAAAGGCCCAATTTTCTACTCCTCAACTGTATACCCTCTACCTCTATGTTCAAAGCCATATTCACAACAGGGTTGCCATGTAAACACTATCCTCTCGTTTCACCTCAACGATTTTCTTAGTTTGTCAACATGACTGTTAACGTTACATAACATCAAAGCTTATTTGTGACTACACACACTGAAAGTAAATGCGCACCATAAAAAGCATGAAAACACCAAGCTATAATCCGATTACGATCAGACCTTTCACTGGTCTGGGCTGCGTCCAGCAGAGCTCCCCAAAATGACAGCGGATTTTGGAAAACGTTTACCGGTGAGATCTGTCGTCATAGCTTTTCTCCGGTCATCGGTGTATTAAAAATGACGCTAGCGCAATAAAGCGTGCAAGATACCAAGGCTTAACAAAAATTGTATGATAACATATTTAAAGAGATAGATAACAACAACTTTTATAATTAAAATTAGAAAGTAACATGTCTCTTAAAATTCTCGCGTGATCAACTGGTTTCACGCCAATTAAATAGCTATAATCCGATCAGAATCATCAAGAGCTATTTGTATTAATTCCTCCATGTTCTTTCGCCAAGCTGAGAACTACGCGTTTTACGTCACGTTTTCCAAAAACCCGACGATTTTCTTTGAAGACCGCGCTGGCTCAGCGCTAAGCAACGTCCGTGACGTCAAATTCAAAAACAAAATCCCGTCCTGTAGGACACTGCTAACAGCGCTGAGCTCTGCTGAACGCGGCCCAGATTTCCACCATGATTATAAAATCTAAGCCTAATTATTTAACAGTGTATTTAACTTTCGGCTCACTCTGAACCGTTAATGTCTCTGCATTACAGAAACGAAAACCAAACCCAAGCGCTTACTTTTTGGTTCACTAGGCCTATTGACAAATAAAAGTTCAATAGACCTATATAGTTCACACCCTACTCAGCGTTCTTCTTGAAATCACTATAGAAAGGATTATGCTATAAACAGATGTAGTATAGCTTAAGTAATATATAAACATCCATTTCAAATAACAATATTAGAAATCACCCTTGGAATATCAAAATGAAACAGAGCTTTAAAGCTACAAAAGTACTAAATGCATCGTAATTACGAAAAGGATTTCCACATATTCACTTTATATTATGGAAAAAGTGAATATTAAGGTTCTGTAGGATTTCTTAACACATCAAAACAAAGCGAACTGCTAACTCGGCGCACTAGTGTGACAACGGACAGACACACACAGACAAAAAATAGACTGCTTTTTAACTCTTTCCGTTTTAATTTTGAGTTGAGAAACAAGATTATCTTAAATATTAAAATAAATATAACTAATATTAAATATTTTCTTCGTTAGTTGTTCGCCTTATTGAGCGTTACATCGTCTTGATAAAGAACAATTAAACATTCTTGAGAGACTTGACTAATATTGGCGTTTAAAATGAAGCATACGCCGGTTGCCTCACCATACTCAAATAGGTAATATATAAGGGTGTCGAACTACAGCTAAAAGCAAGAACAACCGCAATTGCGAAAACCTTCGGTGGACGATCCCACCTTAGGGAGGCTAGACGTTTCTCGTAACCCTAGCTGATCGCCGCGAATGTCTTAAACCCAACGATGACGATGGAGTAGAAGCCAGGTGTGCAGACTGGTGTCCATGTGGGATGGACAAAAACAAAGACCAGAAGATGGTGGTGTAGAAGCCAGGTGTACAGACTGGTGTCCATGTGGGATGGAAAAAAACAAAGACCAGAAGATGGTGATGTAGAAGCCAGGTGTACAGACTGGTGTCCATGTGGGATGGATAAAAACAAAGACCAGAAGATGGTGGTGTAGAAGCCAGGTGTACAGACTGGTGTCCATGTGGGATGGACAAAAACAAAGACCAGAAGATGGTGGTGTAGAAGCCAGGTGTACAGACTGGTGTCCATGTGGGATGGACAAAAGCAAAGACCAGAAGATGGTGGTGTTAGTAGCCAATGTATACAGATTGGTGTTCATGTGGAATGGATAATTGACTAGTCAGATGAAGTAATAGTGGCCAGGCGAATTGTGGATAGCCTCAAGTTTTGAATTTTCCGGGAACTGTGAATGCGGTCCGGAAATGGCGAACACATTTGCTTCGATTCGGAAACTGCGAACGCGGTCCCCTGGGGTGAAAGTGCCTGACACACACACACACACACACCCCCCACACACCCCTACACACACACACACACACAGACATGCCTGTCGATTTTAGAACCTCTCCGTGACATACGTCACTCGGAGAGGTAAAAACCCAATAAGATATTTAATGAAACCCTTATAGTTTCCTTAGAGTTCTTAAGAAACTAAAGAATTCAAAAAATATTTTTTAAACTTAAGTATCATAGGAAAGGAAGTTGTTACTAATGTCCAACTGAACAAGGCGCTCCAATCCGACTGCTCGTGGCGGCGCCCACAGAAATGACAAATCCCAAATATGTCAAGCGCCCAGATACAAAATTATCTTTGGCATTCGAATAAATTTAAAATCACTGAATTTAATGTTTTATCAATTTTATTAAATGTTCAATGACCATTATTTAATAATAAAAAATTAGTAACTATTCTTATAACAAATATAAAAATTATTCCTTTTTTAATACGTCAATTCAAAATTTTACTTTGGAATTGCAGACTTCAATTTGCTGTTTAATTTTTGATTTTGGTGTGCTATACTTCTGGCACGTAAAATCTAAACAAAATTACATTTCATTGAAAACAAACGCTCCGGAGTAATTAAAAAACTAGCAATTTAATTATTATTTTTACAGGTACTTAAACTAGGCTTTATTCAAGCAGTATGAATTAACTGGTTTTAAATCAATTATGTTACTCACTCTTTCAGGATCCAATTGCCTTTTTGCTGGAACATTTAGGTGCGCGTTAGATTGTTTTCCTGAAATGGAGGTGTTAATTAGCTCGTCTCGGGTGAAAACCGTCAGGAGTAAATTTCGAGCGAAAGTTGTGGCATTCCCATTTGCAGAAAATTCCGCATTTAAGAGATCAGTTTTTTATGGAAGTTTTTTATGGAAGTTTTTTAAATTTTCACCTAAGGTAATTATGCCAATCAGTTAATGCTTGCCAAATTTTTGAATTCGAGTTAGACCCTCTCGAGTCTTACCAACAGACAAGTTTGGTGGATTGTCACTTGGGCTTTCTTCCAATTCAGAAGACTTCTGGCATTTTCCATGCAACGTTTTTAGTTTTTTGATCCACGTTCCAACTTCTTTAAAAAAAAATATTAAATATTATTTAATTTAGATTTCTTAATTTTTTCAGCATTTAAGACAATGTAATTTGATTTCACCATTCAATTTCATTTGATAATCTAATTCTTCTCTCAGGCGTTTGTTCTTTTCTTTCAGTTTCAGGACTTTTTTTCCAATCTGGGCGTCTGTACCTTAAATTCAGTGTGAGAAATATTAAGCTTGGAACACAAATCTAATTCAAGAATCGAATTGGTACTAAAAATGTACACGTTAAATAATTTCTAACTTATAATTGTTTCACCAGAAGCGTAGCAAGTATGCTACAGTAAATTGTTGTGATATTATCGGGTATTATTGGATTTTTAATGAAAGTTTCGTAAATAAATCTCACAACGTAATAGGCAAACTGACAGGATTGAACACCTTCAATGTCATCTTCGATAATCCAGCACACCTTTCACGGTTGAACGCCTAATATTTCCAAGGTGTTCAAGAATGAACTATTGCGTTCAAATTTGAATACCCATTGAACGCTTTTTTCTTAGAGTGAATATTGCTTTGGTTGTCAAGGGACTGTTCACATCTAAAAAATCGGGTTTTTGACCTCCCTCCCCCTTTGACACACATAATCACATGAATTTATTCAATCTCCCTATAATAAGGTAACATAAATCTTATTTCCCTCAAATAAAACTAGCCAAAAACTTTAAGAAAATGTGAAATATTTCCAAATAATCCTATTCGGTCTGCGGACAAGCACTCGATATTCACACTTTAGGGGTTATAAAATGAAACAGTTCCCTTTTGTTTGGATCAAATATTTAAGTGATTTTTTAACTTTTTTGAGTCACGTTTCTGAATAAAACTCTTTCATCTGAGTCCCAAATCGTCACAATTCGACGCGTGACGTAATTTATGAACGACCCCGAACACATTTATGTTCTAGCAATTTTGAGCCTATTTCCCACACTCCTTTATGACAACGCTATTACACTATATATACACCGTACAATTCGACTAAATGAAATATTCTAACCTAGCTAGGGTTTTAATTACGTGCTTATTATCAAAAGATATAACTTACCAAATGCCAATAATTTTCCTGGAGCACACTCTTCGTTATCGTCCCATTTAATGTGGGTAACTGTGTTTATGTACTTTTAATAATCTGGGCCGCAATTTCAATTACAAGATTTTTGTCCAAAATTCTTCCAATTTCGTAATTATCATATTTTTCTTTTGACGAGAAAATGAAGAGAATTCTTCGCTTTTCTTGTCGTCCTTTTAGATAATAAGTAATTCAGAAAATCCGAAATGACACGACCTTCTCTCGCGTTCGACGCGCTTTGAATCCAAAAATCAACTGACAAAAAAAGCGGCAAATCGCAAATTTCCCAACCGAATTCAACATACTAAGAGAAAGCAGTGTTGTTCAATACCACAAAACAGCGTTATAGCTCGCCATGATGGGCTTAAGAAGCCCCCGTTCGAGCATGCTGTCTCTAAATTCGGACAAAGGTGCGTTTGAAGAGTTGAGGGGGGAGTAAGACATCTGAAAAGAGGGGGTTTCCAAGAATTCCTGCTTTTGACTCTACACGTAAGGACGAGAAATGTTGCATTTAGATAATATTTTTGCATTATTTTACTAATTTGAAATCAATTTGACTAAGTGATTTGAAAGATGTTATGAAAATTGTATATCAATATGTTAAATTTCATTAATTGTAAAATTTTGCAATTTTATTTTTTAATATTGAGCGCCCGTTAATTCCGGTCCTCTCAACGTTATACACATATTGGCCAAGGACATAACTTGGAGAGATGGACAGTGCGGGTCCATCCCAAATTCCAGACCACCGCCTTACTCAATGTCAATACGCTTTATCTCGAGATAGTTTTTGCAGTAAATACTGATATTATGTGAAGCTCGCCGAGACCAGATACGTCGTAATCAGCGTGGGAAATAAGGCGGTGGCACAGAGCAAATGACCAGTTTAAAAATTAAATCGGAGGGGGGTCAGTGGTCCACTAAAAAAATTCGAGGATTTTTAAAAAAATTCTTTTGGAACTTGGCGTTTTGAAATTTTGAACTACAAATTTTGTAGCCTGTACCCTGTAGGTCTGAGTCGTTGAGAGCCAATTTATTAGTCTTTTTGACTCTGTGGTCTGTGGCCTTAGAGAAAAAACGGTCAGGCAGACAGGCAGGCGCGCGCCAATCTCTGGCTCTCCGACCTAGGAGGATGGAACTCCTAGCTCCGACTCCGAGGAAGAGGCAGGCCGCCGCCGGCAGCCGATTGTGCTGAGGCTTATTGTTGGGAACGTTCGTTTCGTTATATTCGTTAGCTCGTGCTTTCGTCACTTCGTGAGAGACGCAAGAAAGTAAGCCTTGGTGAGACTTGTTATATTTGTTGGAACTTTTCATACTAATTTTCAAGTGTTTTAATAACTAGAGATTTTTGAAATAAGCCTGGAGCTGGAAGACCGAGAAAGGGTAAACCAGTACCCCGAAAAACTACTCTAAGCACATTATGGAAGCCTGATAGTTCAAAATCAAATGCCACGGACTGTCAAAAATCTGAAGTTTCTCAACAGGTTAATGAAGTAGGATCTACAGGGTCAGCTAAAGATTTTACACATACGGAAGAAAATCCATCACATTCACAAGAATCACAGCCAAGGCAAAGAAAATTTAACCCACAATGGAAGACAACATACGACTTTATTGACTTTGACACTAAAGAAGAGGTTATGTTTTGCATATCTTGTAGGGAAAATGACATTGACTATAAAAAAAATTCAGTTTCTTTAGTTCGTGGAACTAAATATTTTAGAATCTCATCTATTTTAAGTCATCAGAAAAGTAAAAACCATCAAGAGTCCAAACAAAAGCAAGAATCAGAGAAGCAGCCTATATTTGAAACCCCTATGGGTAAAAGCTTACTAAAATTGAACGAAGCACATCGAAAAAAACTGGAGTACATTTGCAACAGTGTTCTTTATGTAGTCAACACGAACTCTTCGTATAGAAGCTTTCCAGAGCTGCGTTCACTGCAAAAGAAAAATGGTGTCGCACTCGGAAATTCTTATATTTCCAACCACAAAGTTGCGCCAGATTTAGCATGCTATCACTCTTAAAACTCATGGGTTGAATGAGTTGGGCTATTTGAATTTTAACAAAAATTTGGTTAAAAAATAACCCAGTAGCAGTTGAATAAGCATTCCCTGGTAGTTTGGGATGGGGTTGTTTCAAACCCAAAAAATTTGGTTATTGCAGTAACCCAAATTGGGTCATATGCAATTTTATCCAAACCTAGCATACAAATACACGATATTGTACACTAGATGGATGTTGAAGCGACTTTGTTACTCTTTCTCTATTAATTTTGAGTTGATAAACATGATTATCTTAAATATTAAAATAAATACAATTAATATTACACATTTTCTTCGATAGTTATATACGTTATTGCGGGTTGCATCGTTTTAAAAAATAACTATTGAATATTATTGAGATGCAGACTAATATTGACGTTTTAAATGAAGTATACGCCTGTTGTTTCGTCTTACACAAATCGGTACATAAGGCTTCGAATCTTAGTACTTGACCAGAACAGCGTAGTTGCGTAAACCTTTAGTGGAAGCCCCACCATTGGGAGGTTAGACGTTTCTCGTAACCCTAGCCGATCGCCGCGTACATCTTGTGCATGTGGGATGGAAAAAGACCAGATGATGGTGTTGTATAGTAGCCAGTAACTACAGACTGGTGTCCATGTGGGATGGACCTTTAAGTAGTGGATGGTGGTTTTAGGCAGACAATGGAATAATAGCCAGTGTAAATGGAATGCAATTTCCCAAATTTGCGGGACCTGTAAATGCGGTCCAGAAATTGAGAGCACATTTGCTCCGATTTTCCAACTGCGAATGCGGTGCCCTGCTGTGTAACAACAGACGAAATTAGAATCTCTCCGTGACATACGTCAGGTAAAACTAATCAGCGATCTTACAATATGGTGGAAGCTGAAATATAGAACGTGAGGTGGGAAAAAACGCTTAGCTATGTAATAAACAGCAATTTGGGTTCTATTTTGAGAGGTTTTAAACAACACAAATTAGGGTTTCGTTCAACCCAAAATTATGTAAGAATTTAACCCAATTTGTGGCTACCTTTTATCCCATAGTTGGGTCAAAATTACAATTAAACATTGCTTGGGTTGTTTTTTTACCCAAATATGATTTTACAATTTAGCCAGTAATGTGGTTACTGTTTAGCCCAAATCTGAGTTATCGTTTACGTTGACTCAACATTGTGTTAAATAAACAACCAATTCTAGGGTCAAGGAAAAACAACCCAAAAAAAGGGTCAGTCAAATACTGACCCAGCAAAGAGTTGAAAAATAAAACACTTTGGGTCAGAAACAACCCAACATTTTTAAGAGTGTATATTTCAAAAGCCTTTAAAGATGATGTTGTCAAGCAGCTCCTCTCTGTTGAAGCATTTTCAATTATTATGGATGGCTCAACAGATCGCTCAACTTTGTCTCATGAAATTGTCTATGTTTCATTTAGACTAAAAGCAAAGTTCAAAACTAAATTATTGGGACTTTGCAAACCAAAGAATGGTTCAGCGGAGGGTCTATTGTCGGCCTTGGATGCAATGTTCATATCTGTGTCATTTCCCAACTGGACTGAGAAACTTTGTAGCATGACTACAGATGGTGCAGCTGTGTACCATGGCCAGCATAAAGGGTTGTTTGAGCTTATTAGAAAAAGGAAGGGAGGTTTCCTTATGACAAACCATTGTATGGCTCATAAGCTTGAACTTTCTTGTAAAGAAGTATTCAAGAAAAAAAGAAGAATTGGATCATTTCTGTGGCGTTATTCAACAAATTTACAAATACTACCACAAGTCTCCGAAGAAAAAAACGGCAATTAGAGAAATAGCCAAAGAACTGGATGTAATGATTTCAAAATTTGGATCTCTGCCCAAGACAAGATGGTTAATGTTTCACTTTAGGTCCATATCAGCAGTAGAAAAGAACTGGGCTCCGATGGTCGAACACTTGAAAATCGAGGTTGGCGATCCTAGAAAGGCTGAAAGAGAGAAAGCAGAAGCCTTGCTGTTCGAAGATACAAAATCTTCTTTCTTAGCCAGATTAGCATTCTTATATGATATGTATTGTTTAATTGGAGATCTGTCAACAAAGCTGCAAGCACGTAATTTGTCACTTTATGAAGCATACGATGAAGTCTTCAACACTGCAGATTCTGTGCGTAAATTAGGAGTTGAAGGAGGAGAAAAGGTAAACACCTTTACGCAAGAGCTGCTTAAGGATAAAATTGCATTTAAGGGCAAGAAAATTTTGTACGATTTGGATGTATCGTCTTTTCTGGCAGAAACTGCAACCTTCTCAAACGAAATTCATGAACATCTAATTTAGCTAGTTAAAAGAAGCGCCATATGGAAAAAATACTTCAGTTTTTGATGTTAGGCATTGGCCAAAAAACCTTGAAGAGCTGGACGCATTCGGAGAGGAACAAATTGGAGATATTTGGAACTATTTTCAGACTTTATACAAAATTCAAGATAGCATAAATTTGAATTGCCAAAAAAACCTTGAAGAGCTGGACGCATTCGGAGAGGAACAAATTGGAGATATTTGGAACTATTTTCAGACTTTATACAAAATTCAAGATAGCATAAATTTGAATTGCTTTTGCAAAGAATTTAAGAGTCTGAAACGGCATGTAGCAAGTCAGTTTCCGAAGGAAACAAAATCTAGCATGTTAGAAGTTTTTCAGCTAGTTTGTGACTCCTTTAAAGATAGATTTCCAATTTTCAGTAGGCTTTTCAATGTATTATCATAAGTACAATAATTAAACATAAGTTTGCCAATTACCTCATGTCCTATACTAATGGATGTCGAGAACCTATTTTCACTAGTGACTAGTTAGCAGGCTAAAGCGTGGACACGATAATACTATAGTTGTTGTTCACCAAAACTTCGAATTTTTTTATTGGCTGGAATGTGTCCATTGATGAGAGCTAATAGAGCGCTTGTATTGTTGGGTACTGTAGCCCTAGCTTTGTCTCATATACGTTTAATTCAGTGGATGGTTTGAGCAGGGATCTACTTTTTTCTGGAGTGCAGACAGCAGCAGACTACGTTTCGGTCGTGAATTTGCCGTTGTTTAGGCGCGTTTTGCATAACTTCGCACTTTAATGTGGAAAATGTACAGCATTTTAAAGTCTAATAATCCTCATATTAGTGAAGTTGGTAGTAAGGCAAGCAAATCTACTCAGTGTAATTTGAATCTAAAACTATTTAAATCTGTATCTACTCAAACGGTGCTTATCTTGCAAAACCAATTGCCAAGGCTTAAGCATAAACTGACTAAGGAAGTCTCTTCAGAAAATCAGGTTTTGTGCTTTATGATGTTAAAGTTCGAAAAACTAAATCAAAAATAGATATTATATTTGCATAAATCGGTTTACTATTTACAAATGTATATTCACATTAGCATGATGAATGCACAAGCCCTAATTCAGCGGCAGAAGTTACTCATCAGAATAAACTTTTATCCCCAGTTAATGAATTATTTATTTTTTGGGTTTTATCTCAAGTATATGATGTAATTAAGGATTAATGTGTGTTTTTGGCCACGGAATGGAATGTAACTCGACAGATTGTGAGGAGAAATTGAAATGTTTACCACCCTCAGGCCAAAGTTATTACGTAGATCAAAGAATGAGATGTAATAGTCCCGAGGAATTTCCCTCAGTTTTGGGTGAACCATTTAAAAAGTTGGTGTCTCATTTTAAGAATCTCGAATTAGCCGAAAAACGCACAACAGATAAAAAGGTATGTAAGGGGAAAATCCCAAATATTAATGAAGGTCCAAAATCTTAAAAAAATTATTTTTATATATATTTAAGTGCATATTGGAGATAACAAGAAAGGATTCATTCGAAGTATCGTATAACACAGAGCCCATAAAATATGTACTGAATTCTGATGGAGTTTTGAAGGTCGTCGTACTTTTTAAAGGGGTTGTTAAAGAGCATATTGTTTTCCAAAATAATGTTTTCTTCGATGTTAAGACTCGTGATATACTATTTGATTTATCAAATATTAGTAACGTGTTTTGCATCGGTATTGCCACTGACTTCAAAGATAAATTATCCCAATTGCCAGTGAAACCAAAAACGTTACGATTTTATGAGTACCCCATCAAACATATTGCTTCAGCCTCTTGCCCAGTTTGGTTTAAGAAAGTTCGTATTAGTGATGACGGATCAAACATTTGCAAAGACTGTAAAAGTCTTCTGCGGTACTTAAGAAACTCTAGTTTGAAAAGACGTGTAAAATCCTTATCTAGTCCTCGTGCCCGTTAAAGGAGAAGTGAACCATCTTCCACATGCCCAACCTCATACCTTTCTCCATGTAGCCTCGCTACGAAAAAGAGGAAAGTGTCCGACAGGTATCACAACGTTAAAAACCAAAACATCAGGTTAAAGGCTAATCTAAATGAACTGAGAATATCTATGTCTGACAAGCAGCAAGATGAAATGAAAAATGTTACGTCTATAATAAGAAATAGATTTTCTGATGAATTAAACACCATATTTTCTGAAGAAAATGAAATGGAGCAAACGAAAAAAGACAATCGTAGAAGGCTTCGCAAAGTTTGGGAAGAAGATTGTGAGATGTATTCCACTAAAGAAAAAGAAGCATTTCTGAGAGATCAACAAAAGAATGGTATACTTAATCTGTACATGAAAAGTTTTTATAACTGAGTAAATTTTAAACGTCATAATCTAGTTTTCAGCAAATGGGAAACACAAAAATCGGTGGAGTGTTATAACTTACCGAATTGGTAAATAATTTATTTATTAATAAACAAATAATTATGATACTAATAATATTTAAATTTAAAACAGCAATGGCCGTTGCTTGTAGGAGTAAGGCCGCATATGAAGCCTTTAGAGGCTTCAATATTTTGAACTTGCCATCATTGAGAAGCTTACGTAGAAAAACATCCAAAAATTTAGATGAACCTGGGATAAACTACGAATATTTGCAAGAACAGAAGAAAACCTACGACATGTTCAGAAAAGAACAGGTTTCATTAGGACTAGCAGAACCAAGAGCAGATGGGCTATTATTTTTTGACGAAGTTAAGTTGCGGCAAAAATAACTTGGAATAGTAAGAATCACAAAATTATGGGCCTGGCAATGCCAAAAGAGGAATACTCTTACTTGGAAGATCTATACGAAGAGGTCCGTGATGATAAGGATATTACGAAGCCCAATTACATGCTTCAGTTCCTCTGGAGAGATTTAACATCAAACTACGATGTGATTGGGCCATATTTCTCGGTAGCATCAACAGCCGACGCACATTTCACATCACAATGCCTACTTCAAGTCTTGAAAGGTTTTCAGTTTCAAGGTTTCAATATTTCTGGAATTGTTTGTGATGGTGCTAGTGCTAACTTATCAATAATTAAGATGATGGTGGGGGTTGAAACTTTCCCAGGCTACAAGTTCATCAATGGTGAAATTAGTGTGGAAGTACCAGTGGCATTTCCAAACCCATTTCGACTAGACAGAAACATATATTTTATCATTTGTCCATCTCACCAGGTACAAGAGCATATTTTAAATTTTTCAGATGTTTTAACCTTATTCAGGATAAATTTACACTAGTTAAAGAACCTGGTAAACCAGCTGTACGCCTCAGACCCCGAGAGAGCCAAAAACTTTTCCATCAATGGCCTAAATTTTGGGTGGAAACAAATTGTGGAGCTTAAGAAAAGGGATGATGAATTGCGAGCCAATGAAATTCCTCGATTTATTCCAGACCTACTTCAGAGTTACATTGATCGCGATGCTTGGACGAAGCTTAATGTTAAACCGGGACGCATTTTACAAGTAAAGCAATTGTCCATAATGGAACTCATGTACTAAATTTGAACTCACAACATATTTCAGCAAAATGAAGTTCTGTCCGCACTGTACGAGTATGCCAATCCCCCGAATGAAGACGATAAACCAGAAGATGCGCAAAATGTTATGGCAACATATGACTTCCTTACCGCATGCAAGTAGTTATTTGAGGAGGGACTTTTCCAAAAATTCAAGAAAATTGACTCAACAAATGGTGATATCATAAAAAACCTGGATAAGGCGCTTCAGTATTTCACAAATTGGCTGAAAATTCTTCTAGGTAGGAAATTGAATATCCGTAGATATTGAACCCTGGTCTCTTTTAGAATATATAATATAATTTAATTTTAGATGAAGATAAAGATTTTATCCCTGGGCATCCTCGCCAGAAAAAATTTATTTCATGGCAGACGTGGACATTGCTTCGTGTGATGGTCTACGGGATAAAAGGGTTAACAGAAGAATACCTCAGAATTTATCCCAATGGCGATTATTACTTGAGCCCAATACGCATAAACGGCAGCGCTGTTGAAACCCTTTTCTCGCAATATAAACACGCAGCTGGAGTAAAGCTTACAAGCGTGAATTTTAACACATGGCGCAAGTCAATCCTAACAGACATTAAAGGTCATCACAGCGGGAAAGGATATCGCGATGTACCCCTGTATGTGAGAGAATCATTTGGTGATAAATTTGGCTCAAATTAACTTTAATTTCTCTGATGACAACTAAAAAATAACAAATGTTTAAGTAATTTAACTCTAAACTCGTTAAGTAATAAAAAAATAAAATAAAAAATATCACTCATATCGACTAGAAAGCTTTATCACTCTTTTTGGCCTACCCTTGTAGAGCTGTTCTTCCGAAAGCTTTTCAACCAAATCACATTTTTTTATAGGTTTCTTTTTTAGGGGTGACTAGAATTTCATTTGCCGTAGGTTTGGATGGAACTTGAATATCGACATGTTTAACGTTTGCACTTCTAGTTGCACCATCGTTTTTATCTTTTCTTGAATATTTTCTTTTCTTAATGATTGACACGTGTGGTGAACTAGATTTCTTGTTGAGTTGCCTTGGTTTAGTTTTCGGTGTTTGCGGTTGCGAAGCTGTTTTCGTGTTTACTGTTAATGGCGTTTTAGAATGCTTACTTTTCGATGATGAAGCGTCCGAGATCTTGGGGGAATCTTTCTTGCTACCTTTCTTGGATAGAATGTATTGTTCATCTCGCAAACCACTAGCTCCCTTTGAACGATCATTTTTAGCCACATCGTAGTATCAAAAGCGGATTATGCTTCACACATAAAGTACGTAAGTCCCACTTTTCCATAGCTTTGGCCATGGATTTCATGATATTCCCGAAGTAAAGACTAAGCAGACGAACAATAAAGCTATCAACCAATCATAAGCGCTTATCCGTAGATAACCTCTTTAATTCCAGACCAATAGGCGACGGCTATTACTATTTTCTTGTATGGGACCTCGACTCGACCTCGCCGTCGACATAACCGGGAGGCGAATCTGCGGTACCGTTCCGTAGTCGTTATAAAATATTCAACGTTTTAATGCTCAAGTTTCGAAATGTTTCGAGACATTTACTTAGTCTTCAACTAAATATGATAAGATTTTCTTTAAATTTCAACAGAAAAATAGCTCTGCGAATAAAATTAGACACGAAAACTACACTAAGCCTTGGCTAGATATCAGCGGCTGAGGCCGAGCGGCGCATCTCGAGCTGCCGGAGGCCGGGCTTGCCGTAACGGCGAGAACTGAAAAATACCTCGTTAAAAAACAGATGCACGGCGTCTTAAATAGGCCAAGCAAAAGTTACCCAGATTGATAGGATCTTCGTGCCTTACTCCCAAATAATCTTTCTACTCAATATTTATACTAGTTCCCTAATTTCAACAGAAAAATAGCTCTGCGAATAATAATAGACTCTAAAACTACACAAGGACTTGTCTAGGTAACAGCGGTATCCCGATTCCCGAGCCGCCGGCGGCTGAGCTCGCCGTAACCGCGAGAACAGAAAACATTCCTCGTAAAAAGCAGATGCACGGCGTCTTAAATAGTCCAAGCAAAAGCTACCCAGATTGATAACATTTTAACGCCTTACTCCAAAATAATCTTTGGTATTGTGAACAGTTTTATCTAAAGAATATTTTAGATACCCTACTCAGTCTTTATAGTAGTTCTTGAATTTAGGTACGTGGTAAATCGGTTCTTTAGGCGGAAGGATCCGATGGATCCGAAGGAGCCGCGTTACTGAACTATTTCCCTTAGCGTAAGGGGAGGTTCTTTCCTAGGAGCTTGGAGAATATCGTGTAGCTCCCAAGGCACATGTTACGTACTTCATGTGTAAAGCCTAATCGGCTTCTGGTAGTATACGATAGGCTCTTAGTTTGACCTGAGCCGTGGTAACAGTAGTAGTAGTAGTAGTAGTAGTAGTGGCCGGGGTTGTCGCTTTCGTTATCGTCAGATTTTAGCTTAAAAGGAACTTTATATTACCACAACCCACCAATAGGGGTAACTGGGCTCGGTTAGAGATTTAACCGAACCCAGGTCGTTCACGCAGTAGACAGACATTCTACCACTGAGCCATATAGGCTTGATAGAAATTACGATTTTTTTAGCCATATCGTAGTATACGATAGGCTCTTAGTTTGACCCGAGCCGTAGTAGTAATAGTAATAATAGTTGTAGTAGTACTAGTAGTAGTCGTGGCCGGAGTTTTCGCTTTCGTTATCGTCAGATTTTAGCTTAAAAAGAACTTTATATTACCACAACCCACCCATAGGGGTAACTGGGCTCGGTTAGAGATTTAATTTTATTTAAAATTTTTTCAGGTCAGATCCGGGAATCGAACCCGAGTCGCTGGCGTAGTAGGGAAACACTCTAACCACTGAACCATAGAGACTCGATAGAAACTTCGAGTTTTTTATCATTTATTTTTATCTCTAAAATGTGGGGGTGATGTGGGGTGGGGTACCTCTTAATCTGTGGGGTCGGATACTTTTGAATTTTTATCTGTGGGGTCGGATACTTATGAATTTGTATGTTTGGGGTTTTTATATTTATTTTCTTTTTATGTATGTGCTAATTATATAGATAACGATTTTCCCCGTTTCCTACCGCGCTCCGTTCTCGTTCGGTAGCTATCTTCATCTATGTTATGTTTGACTGGAACGTTTTGGCGGTTAATTCAAATGTGGGTTTAGATAGAGCTAACATAGTGTTAAATGAGCGTTATGCGTTTGATCACTTTAGCATTGCTAAAGGTAATTCGAGGGGATAATCACTAAAATTCGTAATCACTATAACTGAACTTTCTCTTTCAAAAGTTTCTGGGCATAAGTCCTTGTTACAAATTTATAAGATGCGATAAGTGTGCATCGGCATAAGTCAATGTTGTAAACTCATCGAGGGGATTATCACAAAAACTATCTGTTCTTCGATTCGCCGGAATATTAGAATTACAGCATAAGTAAATTTATACGGTTATAATTTAATCACTGTTTAGAGTAGGGAATCGAGGGGCTATTAACTCTGATTTCATGCACGGTAAATCAATTAAGCATTCACTCATTAGGGTAAGGTATAGAGGGGTTATCCACTCATTAGGGTAGGGTATAGAGGGGCTATTCACTCGTACGATATGGCTACTATTACGAGCCCTTGGGCCGTCTTGTTATTATTTATTTTTATCTCAAAAATGTCGGGGTGATGTGGGGTCATGTACTTTTGAATTTTTATCTGTGGGGTCGGATACTTATGAATTTGTATGTTTGGGGTTTTTATATTTATTTCCTTTCTATTTATGTGCTAATTAAATAGATAACGATTTTCCCCGTTTCCTACCGCGCTCCCCCTGTGTTTTGTTCTCGTTCGGTAGCTATCGCCATCTATGTTATGTTTGACTGGAACGTTTTGGCGGTTAATTCAAATGTGGGTTTAGATAGAGCTAACTTAGTGTTAAATGAGCGTTGTGCGTTTGATCATTTTAGCATTGCTAAAGGTAATTCGAGGGGATAGTCACTAAAATGGGTATCCACTATAACTAAACTTTCTCTTTCAAAATTTTCTGGGCATTAGTCCTTGTTAGAAATTTATAAGATGCGATAAGTGTGCATCGGCATAAGTCTATGTTGTAAACTCATCCTGGCGATCAATGTTTAGAGTAGGGCATCGAGGGGCTATTAACTTTGATTTTATGCACGGTAAATCATTTAAGCATTGTATAATATAGCGCTATTCACTAATTAGGATAAGGTATAGAGGGGTTATCCACTCATTAGGGTAGGGTATAGAGGGGCTTTTCACTCGTACGATGTGGCTACTATTACGAGCCCTTGGGCCGTCTTGTTTTCATCATTTATCCTTTCATCCATTGCAGTTAGAAATTCGTTGCTAAGTGCGTGAACAAATTTTCTTTCCAATTCCCTTTGAAAGGCTTCGGCCGCATCATATCCAATCACAGCTTCCTTTCCAACCAAAAACGCTTCCCTTAGTGTTTCTTGATTTACTTTCACGGCGTCAACCACAGCTTGAAGAATATTTCGGCCATGTTTTAGAATACCCTTTTGGTTAAGTACTGATCTACAAATCCTTTTTAGGATGAGTAGGTAATGTCGCAGTTGTTCTCGAGGTATAAATAATCCTCCAGCATCTCTTAGTTTGAGAATAATATCTGCTCTTTCTCCTCATTAGTTTGGCGAAGATTCAGAACTGTGTCATAGAGTAACTTTGCTTCAGCAATCTGTTTGTCGCTCAGACTTTTATTTCCAAGGAATGATCTTCTTTTGCTCTTTCTTCATATTTGCCCCATACATCCTCCATTAACCGTTAAGAGAGATCTCACATACTTCTCTTCACCTTCAATATTAGCTTGAATATCTTCGTCATTATCATCAGTGACAGTATTTAGTATTATAGAGATTCTACGTTTTTGGCACCAGTAATTTAGAATGCCTTCAGCGTACGCTTGGCACAAGAGTAACAATTCATTGTCATCTATTTGACCAATGGGCAAAGTTGTCGATTTATAGAAATCCATGTTCTGTCTAACAGATTGTAAAAACATAAAAACGACGAGATCACTTTTCGATTTCGTATCAATGAGTTCTCCTTTCTTCCTTTTACATGGTTTATTTCTATCATAAAGCGAAACCAAGGAACCGTGAATGTGTTGAAGTATAGTGCTTACTAAATTAGCATCTATTAGCTGGTTATGAATGCTAAGAATAGTACTAGATTCTCCAAAAAACTTTGGCAACAATATATTAAAACTACTTAAGATATCTAAATACTCTTCTGAGGATAAAACGTCCATTTTATGCTTCTAACTACCAAGCTCAATATTATCACTCTATCCAATTCTTACAATTTCAAACACTGCGGATTTCTGGCAGTGCTGCCAACCTACTTGCAAAAAAGGTTGTTGAGCCTTATGTTCAGCCTGTATCGGAACCGGAACTCGCGGAGGGATACAATTAACGAGTTTCAGCTAATTGACGCAAGGGGGCGCCGCGCTGGAGAGTATAAGCAGATGACGTGAAAATCAGTTGCTGTCGGATCTAGCCAAATTGGCAAACTTATGTTTAATTATTGTACTTATGCTCTTACTAAATACTAACGCTTAACAGCGTAGAAGTGAATTAAAAAGTCAAAATTAAAATCGCTTCTACTTCATATATCTTTGAGTGTAGAGAGTTTGTGTCGTTTTCAGCGACATGACAGAATAAAAAATCGAAACTCTTTCAGCAACTCATTACAGTCTTTGACGGTTTCGCAATGAAACTGAAAAAAGTCATTCCCAAAGCCTGCCAACTCCAATGGTGAAATTTTCACAAATGCCACTGCCACCCTAACGCCATTGGCCCATTGTTATATTTTCAACTCCTCCCTAACACCACACTAAAGATCATTTCATTTTTGAATCCCTGCCAAAGCCAATTGTGAAGTTTCACACGAATTCCAATCCCTGCCAAAGCCGATTGACAGATTTAAAAATCTTTCCAATCCCTACCAAAGCCAATTGATAAATTCAATAATATTTCCAATCCCTGCCGAAGCCAATGTGAAATTTGATAATTTTTCCAATCCCTGCCAAAGCCATTGAGAAATCCGACAAGTTTTCTAATAATCCCTGCCAAAGCCAATGAGATATGAGACAAGTTTTCTAATAATCCCTGCCAAAGCCAATGAGATATGCGACAAGTTTTCTAATCCTTGACCAAACTAATGAGATATCCGACAAGTTTTCCCATCTCTGCCAAAGCCAATGAGAGCTTCAACAAACTTTCTTACTCCAAACACAAAAGCATTTAACCTAACCAATTTTCATTTATATTTACCCCAACGTTTCCCAGCCGGCCGTGTGGTATATTATGAACTTATATATTATGAAGGTTTTCCAACGTTATCCCACTGCATTTTTCAATTATTTTTATTATAAACTCGAACATTGTTTATAATTGTAGTTTTCCTTTTTATGGCTCTCTAACTTAAAAAGAACAAATAGCAGAAGGGAATAAGAGAGAAGGGAGACATTAGAGCCTGCTATGGTAACGAGAGTCCGACCAACCTCAAGAAAAGCGCGAAAACTTTGCGCAAGTACACAGCTTTCAACCAATTTACTGCAAATATAGTTCTTTAAGTTCTCCGCGGTATCAGGCGGCCTAGATTTTCATTCTCCAAAGGCTTAGGGCTGTCAATGTTTCGTTCTTGTGTAATTATAACCTCAAGTATGTATTTTATTGAAACTAATTTGTATTTTTAATATTAATTCAGAATAATTGGTTTTCATCTATTTATTACCTTCAAATTATCTGATTTTGGTATGTTTTCAATTCCCGTGTATCTAAATTAATTTCACAGCTTGATTTCGTTTATCAACATGAAATTCGGTCATTTTTATCTCCTTCAATGTAAAGTTGTAAACAAAACTACTTTTTATACGTCAACCGAGACGTCACCTTCTTATTTGACGTCACAGCTAAGACAGAAGTTAGATAGCCAATCAGTGAAGGGTAGTTGATTTGAGGTTAGTAAGACTGTTGTTATGAGTGTAAAGCGTTATGGAGATATAAAGTGTGTCCCTTCTCTCTTATTCCCTTCTGCAAATAGTTTTAGTTTCGATTTCTCTCGCACAGCAATGAATTTGATTTTTTTTGCGGAGGGACGGATGTACCAGCCGCGACCGTCATGTGCCGTCTGTGTGGGGTTGAACTTCATGCATCCCGCTTGCGCCAAAACAACCGCGTGGGAAATTCAAAGAGGAAAAATTTACTAATATCACTAATGCAGCCCAACTCCAGTTGAATAAAATAAGGCAGGCTCTCAATGCCACCAACTCCATTTGGATACTATAAATGCCAACGCCAGCCAAAGCCACCTGAATCCAACAATAATCCAGTCCCGACCGACTCACGTATAAGTTTTCGAAATATTTCCACTCCCTTCCGACTCCGTTCCATTTCTGAGATAATATTCCCAAAGCCACCCAAAGCCAAATTATTTATTTTACCCAACTCCAACTCCGACCAAAAATGAGGGAGTCCCTTGGCTTTCAATGGAGTTGGAGTTTTCCCAAAGCCTTTGCAGTCCTCTAAAAAGGACCAAAATGACAATGAACCAATTTTAATTTCTTGGGAATAACCGGTATTATAAATACAGGTAAAATTTGTATTTTCATATTCGTAATGCTGCCGTCGATTTGGCATTTTGCTATAGGTGTGGTCATGTAACAAGACCGAGCTTTGCGATGTTGTTTTGTATGTCTGTCTATGTGTGTGTTTGTAGCCCCGGATACGCGAAAACAAACGTGGATAGATACCGATTAAGGCAAGATCCCCTACCACAATGGAGCTCCTAATGAAAGAATTGTGAATGGAAGAACACTAGCGCTATGGCACGAGTTAACAGCAGTTTTCCTGACTTCGGATGGACGTTGAACAAGTTTGTCGGGACCCTTGATAAGAAAAGATCCTCTTCGGCTCTTGGGAGTATTGGGAAATTCTAGAAGAGCGGTCGCTCTCTTAGATAAGACTTGATACCGCCTCTAATGCTAAAGGAGGGTTCTTTGATTGGCCGTAACTTTTTTCGTATTGTGTTTGCTGCTTTGAAATTTTGCAAGTGAACTAAAATTTGGGGCCCAAATTTTGTGGTTAAAATTTCAAAGAGATCCAACTAATTGTTAATACTATAACGAAAAAAGTTGTTAAGGGTGGTTTTAGAATCCATAAAATTAAACCGACATTTGGTGAAAGATACAATATTCTTCCATAGACATAACATGGGAATTTTTAATAAAAAAGAGCATTTTCTCCGAAGGCATATAAGGAAAACTATTCACTCGTTACGTTTTGGGAACCATCTTAAATGAAAGATAACACTTCATTCTACCTACTTTTCA
>JAEQBA010002755.1:219567-239461 GCA_019434445.1 Phalangium opilio
AAAAAGCAACAAGGGGACTTTCACAATTTGTTAGTGGATCTCAAGATTAGGATCACAAGGGTAGATTTTGCAAACGCTTAAACCGGGAATGTCATCGTATTCAATGGCTCATAATGATAAAAACTATTTAACTATTTACGTATGACCCTTGGACACCTGAGGCTAATTTGGAAATGGTCGGCCCAAAAATGAAAAACAAAAGCCTAGGGTGTGCATTAAGGTGGGTGTTGTAAGGAACGAGTAATTGAAAATCGCGCCACTCTTTTGACAGTATCACCTTGCCCGAATGTTTCTAGGGGTTGTTACAGGCTAGAAACCTTTCGTACTGAAAATTAAATAGTAATGAGCTCAATATGGCTCTACCCAAAGGCTTTAAGTAGATAATATTCACTCACTAACAGTATTCATAGCCAATGCAATTCCGAAGCGCTTATCTTTTGCGGTGATTTGATGTTTAAAATTATCAATTCTTTAATTAATTTACGTCAAAATCCATTTTAATCCAAAATCTGATAACAACGAAGGCCACTGAGTGATTTTTCAAGTTTTATAGAAAGAAAAACGCGGAAAAATTCATTATTCATTTTCACCAATCATTCCGCGCCATATGTCGCTTATATTTTCGCGCGCGAACTTACGAAAATAGGAAGCTGCTCAAATTTCGCAAGTCGTCAGCATGAACGCGTAGAAATTCTCGAGCGACAAGTCTGCACCGATTTGCACATGCGCATGCGCACGCGAAACTTACACGCGACGCCAGGGGGCATCCGCCTTTAGTGTTACGTTAGGGTTACGAAGCGGGTGAAAAGAAAAAGAAATTACTAAGTATCTAAACAGCTAATAACTATTTAGTATGATAATCTTTCTTATTATACATGTAGTTTTAAAAAATTAAAAGTATTCTTAGTTTGAGATTAGCCCGTAATTTACCAGATACCGTGCTAAATTACCGTATTTTTACCGTATATAACCGGTAACAAACGGATGACTTACCACCGAACGGCGAAAATTTTAAAACAGCTATGTTCACGTACCGTTTTCGCGGTATTTTTTTAATTTTTGGGAAACACTAAAAGGTTATTTGGCAATAAATTTGATTTTTTCATATACGGTAGTTAAACATGCCCCACCCCTAACAATACGGTATACTCTGTGTACAACAAAACTAAATTAAAAATTGTTTTCTTGTTCAGAATTCAATATGTATCTGTGTTCGATCTGTGATGTCAGAAGAGTTTCTATTGCCAAGCTTCTGGCACACTACAGAAATTTACACTTCCAAAAGTCTAATCTTACAATAAGATGTACTTTGGGAATTTGTTCAGAAACATTCAAGAAATACAATTCTTTTAAAAGTCATATACAGCGCAAACATAAAAAAGAATTGAAAGCAAAGAATGTTAGACCGGAAGCTGATATTCATTTAGAAAATGTAGAAGTAGAGAATCATGAAGTTGAAGAAGTTTATCATGATTTGATTGATAATGAAATTACCAATCGTCAAGAATATTTACTGAACATGCGCAAAAATATGGCTCTTATGATTTTGAAACTTAGAGAAAAGCATTTACTCCCGCGTTCGGTAGCTATGAGCATTGCCAACGATGTTGGAATAATAGTAGAGAATGTTAGAGATTTATGTGCAAATACTGATCCCACTGAGATTCCCGAAATTGAGGTTTTAACTGACGTAATTAGAAGCGACTATAAATTGAATGATTTTTGTAAACAGGAGCTAGAACTGTTGCTTCCAGTAGAATACAATTTGGGGGAAAATTATAGGAATGGGAAGAACTATAGAGATTCTTTTCAGTATATAAGTATTTTGTCCGTACTCCAGAGGCTATTAAAATGCAATGACATATGGGAAGAAATCCAGAAAAACACTAGACGGGGAGAAAAACGTTCTAACATACTTTCTGATTTTAATGATGGAGATATATTTCTAAATCACCATTGTTTTAAAGGTGACAATTCGTTATTACGAATACATTTATATACTGATGAGTTAGAGTTAGCGAATCCACTTGGCTCAAAGAGAGGGAAGCATAAAATTTCCGTATTTTATTTTGTTCTTGGCAATTTACCTACAAGGTTTAGAAGTAAATTAAGTAATATTTATTTAGCCATCGTTGCACGTTATAAACACGTTGCAAATAAGATGTATGGTTATAAACCTATAATCGAGCCTCTGATTCAAGATTTGATCAAACTGCAAACTCAAGGAATTTATGTAAAAGAAAGAGGCGTAGTTGTCAAAGGTTCTTTAGCCTCAATATCCGGGGACAACCTTTCATCACACCTATTAGCGGGTTTCCAGCAAAACTTCTCAAAGGGAAGGATTTGCCGTCAATGTATGGCAACGAGGGCAACTATTTCTGAAAAGTGTAGGGAATCAGATTATCAATTACGCAATGAAGCTGGCCATTTATATCATATTAATGCAGTTCTAGAAAACAGTGACAGCTGGCATGAGACCATTTATGGGGTAAAGGAGAAATCGCCTTTTCTGGAAATTCCAGGATTTCAAGTTATGGAAAGCTTTCCTCCTGACATTATGCATGATATATATGAAGGAGTAGTACCTCTCATCATGAAATTAGTTTTAGCTGGTCTTATCACAGCCAATCTTTTCACTTTTGACCAAATGAATGACATATTATCTGATTTTACTTATGGATCTGAAGACATGGTGAACAAATACGCTGGGGTGGCGTAGCGGTTAGCGCTTTCGCCTCGCAGCAAGAGGATCCCGGGTTCGATCCCGGACTGTGGCACCGGGTGAAAATCTGGGAACAAATCCTTCTGCGTAGAGTTTGCAAGTTCTCTCCCCGCTTGTTAAAGGAGTTTTCCTCCGCGGTCTAACCCGGTTTCTCCTTTCCATCAAAACTTGCAGAGGTTAACGGTAATAGTTAGTATAGGGCGCTGTCGGTTAGCTGTGGCATAGGGGCTAGCCACCACCCCTCTATGCATTGTAAAGGGACCCACCTGTAAACAAGCCACAGGCTTAGTGTGGAAATCCCTTCGTAGGCAAAGCTTAGATTATTATTATTATTATCTTTACAAAGGCCATGATTTTTAAGGATAACAATTTAATTGGCTCTGCGGCTCAGAAATGCTCTTTGTTTTACATGTTTCCATTTTTATTTGGTCCTCTTGTTCCTGAAGGGAATGCTCACTGGGATCTTTATTTAAAATTGAGGGAAATACTAGATGTAGTGGTTGCCCCAGTTGTAAATAGACTTTGGCTAGGGAACGCTAGTGATTTAATTGAAGAGTTTTATTGCAAACTTAAGTTGTTGGCTCCAGATAAATTCACCCCTAAAGTACATTACCTAGTCCACTATCCTCGTTTAATCATAAAATATGGACCTCTAAAGAGACTAGCATGCTTTAGATTCGAAGCTAAGCATCAAAATCTGAAGGTACTGGCCAGTAGAAGTCGTAATTTTACGAATATTGCCAAAACTATAGCCGAACGACACCAGTATGCCCAGTGCCACGATTTGAGTGAAGGAAGCGGTCTTCAAGATGACAACCAACAAAAAAACGTTCAAAGTGTATTATTTTCCTCATTACCATATGATTTAAAATTAAAAATTAGAGAGTGCAATTATCTCAATGTAGATACAGAAAACCTAAGAATTTGCAAAGCCAAAGAAATTAGATTTAAATCAGTTTCGTACAAACCATGTTCATTTATAACCACTAATTTAGTTCATGGTGAAGAGATTCCCATGTTTATAAAAATTGCGCATATTCTAAAAATTGATGAAATTTGGATTGTATGTGGCAAGATATTTTGCGCGGAAACATTTTGCTCTCATCTAAATGCTTACCAAGTTAAAGACACTAAAATTTGGAAAATAATCCAACCCGGCGACGAAGTAGACTATTCCGCTATGAATGCTTATAATATTAATTCTAAAATGTATATCAGTTTAAGGTATAACCTTTGTATTTAGTTGTTCTTAAATTGTACAACACAAAAATGTAAATACAAATTAACATTCTTAAAATTCATTTTAGCCAAAAATTACTTTTTCATATTGTACTAAAATGTAAAAATTAGGCTACTAGAAGCTATTGCGTGAAATTCGACGAAAGACGGAAGGAAATCAACCTGGCTGAGCCATTCACAATTGAAAACCTAGCGCAAAAGATTAAAACCACTTTCAAAAAGGATTTCACTGTCATTCAGATACATTCTGAAAAGTGGAATCAGTTTATCGACATAGATAGTGATTCTGAAGAGAGTCCCCTCGATGGAAGTCAACTGAACGTGGTTGGCAAATCTAACGAAAAGGATAGGTCTCCATCCACATCTTCTAGGTAAGACATAAATATATCTTATTGTTTCTTAAGGTAAGTACTGATATCCCTTAATTAGTGTCACTGACAACTTGAGTATTCCAATTGCCGAAATAACTGATGATCCTCGACACATTGATTATGAAACCCACCAACCTCAAAATGGCCGCAGAGTTCCACTCTCATATAACGTGCCGAAATTACCACATCATATACAAAAATTTATTGATGACAAAAATCCGATCGTTTTTAGCGTTAAATACAAAACTGAAATAGTTCGTATGTTATACGAAGACTTAAGCCGCTATACGCTGTAAGTAAAGAACCTGAAAGTTTATGTCCTTAAAATCATCATTCTTTCCAAAAATAATTTACTGATTATATTTACAATTTTCAAGATACCCAACGCACAACGAATATACAAGAGTAGCAAGTGCTTTGGTGCGACAACACCGTTTTTTGGGGGACCGAAGCAAACTTGGACCAGAATATGTAAGTGAATAATATTGTTTTAATTTCATTTTTAACAAGATCATGGATTTCTTTCACTTTTTCTATGTTGTTCAAGGCTACTTGGATGTCAAGCCTTATTTCAAAATACAAAAGGGAACGCAAACCGTTAACGCATTTAGAGTGTGTTCAAGCAGCTAAGGTCAAACATGGTCACTCGAAAAACAAGAGGAAACAAGGTAACCCTAATGAATGTGAACATAATGAAAAGGAAACTCAGCCAACAAAAAAAGCCAAAAGATTTCCAATTCTGGTAAGAATCAAGAATGATACCAAAACTATAAAGATGTGTGAGAAGATGGAACTAAACACGATAAAATGGATTTCAGGATGATGTTTTGGAAGATGAAATGAGTATTGCAGCGCACGTGAAATCAATACAAGATGAAAGCAAAAAGAATAAACCCTGCCAAATTCTGATCGATGAGAAAATGGAAAGAACATTTAAATATAGGCAAGCAGAGGTTGGAAAGAAAGCGGTGCCGGAAATTCTGGAAATTTTCCCCAATCTAAATCGAGAATCAGAGGTAAGTTAAATTACAACTAACTATATGAAGAAAAATTATGAAATGTAATTATTTCTCAATTAGATTTTAAGGGAGTTTCAAAGAGTTATAAAGTGTGAGCTCAATCCTGTAAGAAAAATTCAAGCTTATTTCCAGCCCATAACTGGCAAAATTTTTGATTTGACCAAAAAATCGCAACTATTCAAAAGGCTTGAAATGCACTTAATGGCCAAGAAAGATTTCGTAACAGATGAAAAATACGAAGGTACAACGCTGCATAATTGAAATAAAAACACTTCAAATCTGAACTGAAATTATTTTCTATTTATATAGAAATGAAAGTTGGTGCTACATTAATTTTGCTGCCGTTAATATTTAAAGAAGACTCAAATTTAGTGTTCACATTTGATGTAAGTTGATTTAAATCTTTAGATACACACATTTGAAGGAATTATATACCATGAAATTATATTTATACTTGAGATTAACTATATCAATTTCAATTATCATAGATTCCAAGTCACAAAAATGTTGTTATCCACCTTACAAATGAAGATTTTTTAGAAAAACCTGTTCAAATGGTTTTAGAAACGTCCGTTATAACAGCTGCCTCCTTACTAAAAGGATTTGCCACTCTTTTCATGACGTACTATGTGTTTCAAATAGAATACCCTAAAAAGCTATCAAAAACTTTGGAATTTATTCAGAAAGTTGTTTTGGAAATTCAGCCTGGTCTTGAAAAGGTACCAGTAACCATAAAGAATGTCGTTAACCGCTTGAGTGTATGATTTTTGCCAATTATAACAGTTGGAAATGTAATTGAAATATGAAATAAACGAAAATATTCTGACACCAACCATTTTTGGGCTTTAAATGTTACCAAATTCAATAGCGCAACATACCTTTATAGTTTAAAACGTTTAAAATAGAACGTTTTTTCGGTATGAACAGGTACCCCCTTCGGTATTTACGAGTACCCCCTTCGGTATTTACGAGTACCCCCTTCGGTATTTACGAGTACCCCCGTCGGTATTTACGAGTACCCCCGTCGGTATTTACGAGTACCCCCGTCGGTATTTACGAGTACCCCCGTCGGTATTTGCGAGTACCCCCGTCGGTATTTACGAGTACCCCCGTCGGTATTTACTAGTACCCCCTTCGGTATTTACGAGTACCCCCTTCGGTATTTACGAGTACCGCCTTCGGTATTTACGAGTACCCCCTTCGGTATTTACGAGTACCCCCTTCGGTATTTACGAGTACCCCCGTCGGTATTTACGAGTACCCCCGTCGGTATTTACGAGTACCCCCGTCGGTATTTACGAGTACCCCCGTCGGTATTTGCGAGTACCCCCGTCGGTATTTACGAGTACCCCCGTCGGTATTTACTAGTACCCCCTTCGGTATTTACGAGTACCCCCTTCGGTATGAATGAGTACCCCCTTCGGTATGAAAGAGTACCTCCCTACGTATTAACGAGTACATACCTGGGTATTACCGCGTACCCACTTAGGTACTAACGAGTACCGACTTAGGTAATAATGAATACCTTTCAACAAAATTCCGACAATTTTTGGGTTTTCAATGATACCTATTTCAGTACCACAAATTACCTTTCACCCTTAAAAATACCTTCTTTGAGAGGTATTTTACACTACCTTTACAAAAAGGTATTTTCTAGTACCTATAAAGGTACGTCTGGAGATGCATTGAAATATACCTTAGTCGGTACTGGATAGTACGGATTTTTTTTACAGTGTATAGCTAAAGTAAATTCTAAGGCAGGTTCGACTCTGGTAGAAATCAATCAATGTAAACAATTTATTATCATAAAACATATTAATTACGGATAAGATTAAACATTAAGTTAAGTTTTGGGAGCCTGGCTGTTTACCCCTTAATATTAAGTTCTTTGTCACTCACAGTTGTAGCCTTTTCGTGGCTTCGGACTCCGGTGGGTTTCTTGTATCTTTCTTGTTCTTCATTTCATTAACGGCGCGTCTCGCGTAAGAGTTTATTGTTATATCTCATACGGCTATATAATTTCCCGCGCTTATTTAAGTTTTTCAACCGAACCGAGTTAAAGTATTTATCGAACGCGTAAACGCGTTCCCGCAGGGGCTCTGTCGCCTCGCTCGCCTTGTTACTCGTTCGACCTCTAGAGATCTTCTGACTCTCTCGTCCCTCCTCTGTCCCCTCGTAAACTTTTTCGGGCTGGGGTCACGTGGGCCCCACGAAGATTTTTCCTCTCGCCTATGGCGCGTGGGGTAAACCAGCCAGGGGAAAAAGGGTAAATCACAGCCAGGCTTATTTTAGTGTTACAATATTCTCATTCGCGGTCTTCACCGAGGCGTGGGGAAACTCAATCGCGGTCGCCACCGATTCGTGGGGAAGCTCAGTCGTTAGAGCAGAGTTACGAGCCTGCAAAGTATAGTCTAATGCATTTTCTATGGAGGGGGTTGTTTGTTCACGTATTGCTTAATTACTTGACCCTGTTCTTTCGATTAAAAATAATAACATATCTTTAGTGTAGCGGTTATCGCATCCGCCTCACTCCCGGAAGGCCACAGGTTCGAAACCGCGAAGTTTTTTTTTTTTGCTTGGAACATGCAAAGACCTTTATAATTATCCGAACATTTGTGTCAAGGTCACATTATTTACATCCCCGTATCTCTGGTAGAACTAGAGTTACGAGCCTCCAGAATTTAGTCTAATGTATTTCCTATGGAGGGGTTTGTTTGTTTACGATTAGCTTAATTACTCGACTACTGTTTGTCGTAGCCCTAATTCTTAGTATGGCTAGATGGGGGACAAATTGGTCTATAACATACTCAAAGGACATCCCCGTATCTCCAGTAGAAACAGAGTTACGAGCCTGCAAAGTTTATTTTCAAAAATCAAAAGTAACCTTCTAACAATAAGTGAGACAAAAAATAAGTTGACGACGATATTGAGGTAGCCTCAAGTTTAAAGTATCCTTGTATGGGGAGCAAAGAGTACTATAACATATCCAAAGGAGATCCCAGTATCTCTTGTAGAACAAGAGTTATGAGCCTCCATAATTGAGTGCAAAAATCATAAGTAACATAATAAAAATAAGTGAGACGATACCAAAGTTGACGAACATTTTGCTTAATATCTCGGCCCCTGTTTGTCGTAGCTCAATGTTTTTAGTATGGTTAGATGGGGGACAATTTGGACTATAACATATCCTAAGGACATCCTCGTATCTCCAGTAGAAACAGAGTTACGAGCCTGCAAAGTATAGTCTAATGCATTTCCTATGGAGGGGGTTTGTTTCGTTACGTTTTGCTTAAGTACTCGGTCCCTGTTTGTCGTAGCCCAAAGTTTTTAGTATGGTTAGATGGGGGACAATTTGGACTATAACATATCCTAAGGACATCCCCGTATCTCTAGTAGACACAGAGTTATGGGCCTGCAAAGTATAGTCTAATGCAATTCCTATGGAGGGGTTGTTTGTTTACGTTTAGCTTAATTACTCGGCCCCTGTTTGTCGTAGCTCAATGTTTTTAGTATGGTTAGATGGGGGACAAATTGGACAATAACATACTCAAAGGACATCCCCGTATCTCCAGTAGAAACAGAGTTACGAGCCTGCAAAGTATAGTCTAATGCATTTCCTATGGAGGGGTTGTTTCTTTACGTTTTGCTTAAGTACTCGGCCCTGTTTGTCGTAGCCCAAAGTTTTTATTATGGTTAGATGGGGGACAAATTGGACTATAACATATCCTAAGGACATCCCCGTATCTCTAGTAGACACAGAGTTATGGGCCTGCAAAGTATAGTCTAATGCATTTCCTATGGAGGGGTTGTTTGTTTACGTTTAGCTTAATTACTCGGCCCCTGTTTGTCGTAGCCCAAAGTTTTTAGTATGGTTAGATGGGGGACAATTTGGACTATAACATATCCTAAGGACATCCCCGTATCTCTAGTAGACACAGAGTTATGGGCCTGCAAAGTATAGTCTAATGCATTTCCTATGGAGGGGTTGTTTGTTTACGTTTTGCTTAAGTACTCGGCCCCTGTTTGTCGTAGCTCAATGTTTTTAGTATGGTTAGATGGGGGACAAATTGAACTATAACATACTCAAAGGACATCCCCGTATCTCCAGTAGAAACAGAGTTACGAGCCTGCAAAATATAGTCTAATGCATTTCCTATGGAGGGGTTGTTTCGTTACGTTTTGCTTAAGTACTCGGCCCCTGTTTGTCGTAGCCCAAAGTTTTTAGTATGGTTAGATGGGGGACAAATTGGACTATAACATACTCAAAGGACATCCCCGTATCTCCAGTAGAAACAGAGTTACGAGCCTGCAAAGTATAGTCTAATGCATTTTCTATGGAGGGGTTGTTTGTTCACGTATTGCTTAATTACTTGACCCTGTTCTTTCGATTAAAAATAATAACATATCTTTAGTGTAGCGGTTATCGCATCCGCCTCACTCCCGGAAGGCCACAGGTTCGAAACCGCGAAGTTTTTTTTTTGCTTTGAACATGCAAAGACCTTTATAATTATCCGAACATTTGTGTCAAGGTCACATTATTTACATCCCCGTATCTCTGGTAGAACTAGAGTTACGAGCCTCCAGAATTTAGTCTAATGTATTTCCTATGGAGGGGTTTGTTTGTTTACGATTAGCTTAATTACTCGACTACTGTTTGTCGTAGCCCTAATTCTTAGTATATGGCTAGATGGGGGACAAATTGGTCTATAACATACTCAAAGGACATCCCCGTATCTCCAGTAGAAACAGAGTTACGAGCCTGCAAAGTTTATTTTCAAAAATCAAAAGTAACCTTCTAACAATAAGTGAGACAAAAAATAAGTTGACGACGATATTGAGGTAGCCTCAAGTTTAAAGTATCCTTGTATGGGGAGCAAAGAGTACTATAACATATCCAAAGGAGATCCCAGTATCTCTTGTAGAACAAGAGTTATGAGCCTCCATAATTTAGTGCAAAAATCATAAGTAACATAATAAAAATAAGTGAGACGATACCAAAGTTGACGAACATTTTGCTTAATATCTCGGCCCCTGTTTGTCGTAGCTCACTGTTTTTAGTATGGTTAGATGGGGAACAAATTGGACTAAAACATACTCAAAGGACATCCCCGTATCTCCAGTAGAAACAGAGTTACGAGCCTGCAAAGTATAGTCTAATGCATTTCCTATGGAGGGGTTGTTTGTTTACGTTTAGCTTAGTAAACTCGGCCCCTGTTTATCGTAGCCCAAAGTTTTTAGTATGGTTAGATGGGGGACAATTTGGACTATAACATATCCTAAGGACATCCTCGTATCTCTAGTAGAAACAGAGTTACGAGCCTGCAAAGTATAGTCTAATGCATTTCCTATGGAGCGGGTTTGTTTCGTTACGTTTTGCTTAAGTACTCGGCCCCTGTTTGTCGTAGCCCAACGTTTTTAGTATGGTTAGAAGGGGGACAATTTGGACTATAACATATCCTAAGGACATCACCGTATCTCTAGTAGACACAGAGTTATGGGCCTGCAAAGTATAGTCTAATGCATTTCCTATGGAGGGGTTGTTTGTTTACGTTTTGTTTAAGTACTCGGCCCCTGTTTGTCGTAGCTCAATGTTTTTAGTATGGTTAGATGGGGGACAAATTGAACTATAACATACTCAAAGGACATCCCCGTATCTCCAGTAGAAACAGAGTTACGAGCCTGCAAAGTATAGTCTAATGCATTTCCTATGGAGGGGTTGTTTCGTTACGTTTTGCTTAAGTACTCGGCCCCTGTTTGTCGTAGCCCAAAGTTTTTAGTATGGTTAGATGGGGGACAAATTGGACTATAACATACTCAAAGGACATCCCCGTATCTCCAGTAGGAGAAGTTGGTGGACAGGTACATCAGAGACGAGGTACTTTCGGTAACTCCTCTCTCTTCTTCACAATTTGCCTACCAAAAAGGCAAATCCACTGAGACGGCCCTTCACGGCCTTACGAATTGCCTGGATAGGGCATTCGAGTTTCAGGAAATTTCACTGGCTGTCTTCCTCGATATCGAGGGGGCCTTTGACAAGGTCTCTAGCTCGGTTATTACTGAAGCTGTTGAGAGATTTGGCATCAGCGCCACTCTTGGCCGCTGGATCAAGTCGATGCTTACCGACCGCGAGGTGTCGGCGTCCCTCCTTGGGGACTCTCTAGGGGTGACTACCAGCAGGGGCTGCCCTCAGGGTGGAGTGCTCTCCCCCTGTTGTGGTGGACGAACTCCTGGGGAGGCTCGGGGGTGCTGGGGGCTGTTGCTGCTTCGGGTATGCGGACGATGTAGCGATAGTCTTTACCGGGAAGTTCCCGGATACTGTCACCGCGCTTATGAGATCTGCTCTCTCTAGCGTGGAGCAATGGTGTCAGGCGGTTAACCTCACCGTTAATCCTGATAAAACTGTCCTTGTTCCTTTTACGAGGAGGAATACTAAGGATCTGTTCAATGATATCTCTTTCTTTGGCCAGGTCCTGACAAAGTCCTCCGAGGTGAAATACCTGGGGGTGACTTTTGATTGTAGACTCACATGGAAGCCGCATCTTGATCGGTGTATTAAGAAGGCCAAGATGCTCTTCTGGAGGACCAGGAGCTCTGTCGGCCAGACTTGGGGCCTCAACCCCAAGGCTGTACACTGGCTCTATACTGGGATCATCAGACCCATACTATCTTACGGGGCACTTGTCTGGTGGACAAGGGTCCGGCTTAAGACGGTGCAGGCTGCCCTGCGCAAGCTTCAAAGGCTTGCCTGCATTGGTGTTACGGGGGCCATGAGATCGACCCCAACTGCTTCCCTGGAGGTGCTCCTTGACATGCTTCCTCTTCATCTCTTCATTGAGGAGGAGGCTGTCATGGGAGCCTACAGGCTCAACATTAGTGGCTGCTAGGTTCCAAGACTTTGGGATTACAGCCATACGAAGCTCTTTCGGGAGTACGCCGCACTTGAGCCGTCGCTTACGATGTGCTCTGACAAAACCGTTACCAGTTTTGATTTCACTAAGCCATTCAGCATCCACTTCCCCAGTCGGGCAGAGTGGACTAACCTGCTGCCTCTTGGCACTGGGGGTGAAACTATTTGGTTCACCGATGGCTCCAAGACTGATTCCGGCGCTGGCGCCGGCTATTACTGTCAAACCACAAGGGTCGGCTTTTCTGCTTGCCTGGGCACCTTCACTAGTGTGTTCCAGGCTGAAATTGCCGCGATCTGTTATTGCGCAGATTACTGTATTAACAAAGGGTATACCGGACGGACTGTGAGAATTTATTCTGACAGTCAGGCTGCCCTGAACGCTCTGAACCAGTGTCAGATTACTTCTCAACTGGTGCGTAGCTGCCTCGACCTGCTAGCGCGACTGGCATCCTGCAACAGTGTTCTGCTGTACTGGGTGCCAGGGCATAGCGGATATTATGGCAATGAGCAAGCCGATAGATTTGCGAAAAGGGGTGCGGAGGCCAAGCTCTTGGGGCCGGAGCCGGCCGTCCCCATCCCCTACAGGCACGTCAAACGGTGTCTGCATGACAGGTTGACTGTCATACAAAACCAGCTCTGGCACAGCATGGAGGGCCAGAGACAGACAAAGCTGTTTGTCGATGGTCCCTGCAGGTCTCGTGCTAGGGACCTAATTTCGCTCGGCAGATGGGATATTAGGCTGGCCACCGGTCTTTTGACCGGGCATTGTCGGCTTAATAGGCACCTCCATATGATGGGTTTTGCCGACGACCCTCTCTGTAGGTCGTGTCAGGAGAAGGAAGAAACATCCGCTCACGTACTTTGCGAGTGCGACTACTTCGCCTCGCTTAGATTAGAATATTTTGATTCACACACCCTGGAACCCTCGAGGGTCTCCTCTCTCACGGTGGAGCGAATTCTTCGCTACGCTGCAGCTACAGGCCTATTCAAGGCCTGATTACGAGGATGCACAATATGCCTTTGGCATTGGTGCTAGGGCGCGTACCCTCCTCAACAACCATAACCTGCTGCCTCTTGGCACTGAGGGTGAAACTATTTGGTTCACCGATGGTTCCAAGACTGATTCCGGCGCTGGCGCCGGCTATTACTGCCAAACCACAAGGGTCGGCTTTTCTGCTTGCCTGGGCACCTTCGCTAGTGTGTTCCAGGCGGAAATTGCCGCGATCTGTTATTGCGCAGATTACTGTATTAACAAAGGGTATACCGGACGGACTGTGAGAATTTATTCTGACAGTCAGGCCGCCCTGAACGCGCTGAACCAGTGTCAGATTACCTCTCAACTGGTGCGCAGCTGCCTTGATCTGCTAGCGCGACTGGCATCCTGCAACAGGGTTCTGTTGTTCTGGGTGCCAGGGCATAGCGGATATCATGGCAATGAGCAAGCCGATAGATTTGCGAAAAGGGGTGCGGAGGCCAAGCTCTTGGGGCCGGAGCCGGCCGTCCCCATCCCCTACAGGCACGTCAAACGGTGTCTGCATGACAGGTTGACTGTCATACAAAACCAGCTCTGGCATAACATGGAGGACCAGAGACATACAAAACTGTTAGTCAACGGTCCCTGCAGGTCTCGTGCCAGAGACCTAATTTCGCTCAGCAGATGGGATATTAAGCTGGCCACTGGTCTTCTGACCGGGCACTGTCGGCTTAATAGGCACCTCCATCTGATGGGTTTTGCCGACGACCCTCTCTGTAGGTCGTGTCAGGAGAAGGAAGAAACATCCGCTCACGTACTTTGCGAGTGCGACTGTTCGCCTCGCTTAGACTAGAATATTTTGAATCACACACTTTGGAACCCTCGCGTGTCTCCTCTATTTCGGTGGAGCGAATTCTTCGCTACGCTGCTGCTACGGGCCTTTTCAAGGCCTGAATACGAGGATGCACAATATGCCTTTGGCTACGGTGCTAGGGCGCGTACCCTCCTCAACAATAATAATAGTCTAATGCATTTCCTATGGAGGGGTTGTTTCTTTACGTTTTGCTTAAGTACTCGGCCCCTGTTTGTCGTAGCCCAAAGTTTTTAGTATGGTTAGATGGGGGACAAATTGGACTATAACATACTCAAAGGACATCCCCGTATCTCCAGTAGAAACAGAGTTACGAGCCTGCAAAGTATAGTCTAATGCATTTTCTATGGAGGGGGTTGTTTGTTCACGTATTGCTTAATTACTTGACCCTGTTCTTTCGATTAAAAATAATAACATATCTTTAGTGTAGCGGTTATCGCATCCGCCTCACTCCCGGAAGGCCACAGGTTCGAAACCGCGAAGTTTTTTTTTTTGCTTGGAACATGCAAAGACCTTTATAATTATCCGAACATTTGTGTCAAGGTCACATTATTTACATCCCCGTATCTCTGGTAGAACTAGAGTTACGAGCCTCCAGAATTTAGTCTAATGTATTTCCTATGGAGGGGTTTGTTTGTTTACGATTAGCTTAATTACTCGACTACTGTTTGTCGTAGCCCTAATTCTTAGTATGGCTAGATGGGGGACAAATTGGTCTATAACATACTCAAAGGACATCCCCGTATCTCCAGTAGAAACAGAGTTACGAGCCTGCAAAGTTTATTTTCAAAAATCAAAAGTAACCTTCTAACAATAAGTGAGACAAAAAATAAGTTGACGACGATATTGAGGTAGCCTCAAGTTTAAAGTATCCTTGTATGGGGAGCAAAGAGTACTATAACATATCCAAAGGAGATCCCAGTATCTCTTGTAGAACAAGAGTTATGAGCCTCCATAATTTAGTGCAAAAATCATAAGTAACATAATAAAAATAAGTGAGACGATACCAAAGTTGACGAACATTTTGCTTAATATCTCGGCCCCTGTTTGTCGTAGCTCAATGTTTTTAGTATGGTTAGATGGGGGACAATTTGGACTATAACAAATCCTAAGGACATCCTCGTATCTCCAGTAGAAACAGAGTTACGAGCCTGCAAAGTATAGTCTAATGCATTTCCTATGGAGGGGGTTTGTTTCGTTACGTTTTGCTTAAGTACTCGGTCCCTGTTTGTCGTAGCCCAAAGTTTTTAGTATGGTTAGATGGGGGACAATTTGGACTATAACATATCCTAAGGACATCCCCGTATCTCTAGTAGAACAGAGTTACGAGCCTGCAAAGTATAGTCTAATGCATTTCCTATGGAGGGGTTGTTTGTTTACGTTTAGCTTAATTACTCGGCCCCTGTTTGTCGTAGCTCAATGTTTTTAGTTTGGTTAGATGGGGGACAAATTGGACAATAACATACTCAAAGGACATCCCCGTATCTCCAGTAGAAACAGAGTTACGAGCCTGCAAAATATAGTCTAATGAATTTCCTATGGAGGGGTTGTTTCTTTACGTTTTGCTTAAGTACTCGGCCCTGTTTGTCGTAGCCCAAAGTTTTTATTATGGTTAGATGGGGGACAAATTGGACTATAACATATCCTAAGGACATCCCCGTATCTCTAGTAGACACAGAGTTATGGGCCTGCAAAGTATAGTCTAATGCAATTCCTATGGAGGGGTTGTTTGTTTACGTTTAGCTTAATTACTCGGCCCCTGTTTGTCGTAGCTCAATGTTTTTAGTATGGTTAGATGGGGGACAAATTGGACAATAACATACTCAAAGGACATCCCCGTATCTCCAGTAGAAACAGAGTTACGAGCCTGCAAAGTATAGTCTAATGCATTTCCTATGGAGGGGTTGTTTCTTTACGTTTTGCTTAAGTACTCGGCCCCTGTTTGTCGTAGCCCAAAGTTTTTAGTATGGTTAGATGGGGGACAAATTGGACTATAACATATCCTAAGGACATCCCCGTATCTCTAGTAGACACAGAGTTATGGGCCTGCAAAGTATAGTCTAATGCATTTCCTATGGAGGGGTTGTTTGTTTACGTTTAGCTTAATTACTCGGCCCCTGTTTGTCGTAGCCCAAAGTTTTTAGTATGGTTAGATGGGGGACAATTTGGACTATAACATATCCTAAGGACATCCCCGTATCTCTAGTAGACACAGAGTTATGGGCCTGCAAAGTATAGTCTAATGCATTTCCTATGGAGGGGTTGTTTGTTTACGTTTTGCTTAAGTACTCGGCCCCTGTTTGTCGTAGCTCAATGTTTTTAGTATGGTTAGATGGGGGACAAATTGAACTATAACATACTCAAAGGACATCCCCGTATCTCCAGTAGAAACAGAGTTACGAGCCTGCAAAATATAGTCTAATGTATTTCCTATGGAGGGGTTTGTTTGTTTACGATTAGCTTAATTACTCGACTACTGTTTGTCGTAGCCCTAATTCTTAGTATGGCTAGATGGGGGACAAATTGGTCTATAACATGCTCAAAGGACATCCCCGTATCTCCAGTAGAAACAGAGTTACGAGCCTGCAAAGTTTATTTTCAAAAATCAAAAGTAACCTTCTAACAATAAGTGAGACAAAAAATAAGTTGACGACGATATTGAGGTAGCCTCAAGTTTAAAGTATCCTTGTATGGGGAGCAAAGAGTACTATAACATATCCAAAGGAGATCCCAGTATCTCTTGTAGAACAAGAGTTATGAGCCTCCATAATTTAGTGCAAAAATCATAAGTAACATAATAAAAATAAGTGAGACGATACCAAAGTTGACGAACATTTTGCTTAATATCTCGGCCCCTGTTTGTCGTAGCTCAATGTTTTTAGTATGGTTAGATGGGGGACAATTTGGACTATAACAAATCCTAAGGACATCCTCGTATCTCCAGTAGAAACAGAGTTACGAGCCTGCAAAGTATAGTCTAATGCATTTCCTATGGAGGGGGTTGTTTCGTTACGTTTTGCTTAAGTACTCGGTCCCTGTTTGTCGTAGCCCAAAGTTTTTAGTATGGTTAGATGGGGGACAATTTGGACTATAACATATCCTAAGGACATCCCCGTATCTCTAGTAGACACAGAGTTATGGGCCTGCAAAGTATAGTCTAATGCAATTCCTATGGAGGGGTTGTTTGTTTACGTTTAGCTTAATTACTCGGCCCCTGTTTGTCGTAGCTCAATGTTTTTAGTATGGTTAGATGGGGGACAAATTGGACAATAACATACTCAAAGGACATCCCCGTATCTCCAGTAGAAACAGAGTTACGAGCCTGCAAAGTATAGTCTAATGCATTTCCTATGGAGGGGTTGTTTGTTTACGTTTTGCTTAAGTACTCGGCCCCTGTTTGTCGTAGCCCAAAGTTTTTAGTATGGTTAGATGGGGGACAATTGGACTATAACATATCCTAAGGACATCCCCGTATCTCTAGTAGAAACAGAGTTACGGGCCTGCAAAGTATAGTCTAATGCATTTCCTATGGAGGGGTTTGTTTGTTTACGTTTTGCTTAAGTACTCGGCCCCTGTTTGTCGTAGCTCAATGTTTTTAGTATGGTTAGATGGGGGACAATTTGGACTATAACATACTCAAAGGACATCCCCGTATCTCCAGTAGAAACAGAGTTACGAGCCTGCAAAGTATAGTCTAATGCATTTCCTATGGAGGGGTTGTTTCTTTACGTTTTGCTTAAGTACTCGGCCCCTGTTTGTCGTAGCCCAAAGTTTTTAGTATGGTTAGATGGGGGACAAATTGGACTATAACATATCCTAAGGACATCCCCGTATCTCTAGTAGAAACAGAGTTACGGGCCTGCAAAGTATAGTCTAATGCATTTCCTATGGAGGGGTTGTTTGTTTACGTTTTGCTTAATTACTCGGCCCCTGTTTGTCGTAGCCCAAAGTTTTTAGTATGGTTAGATGGGGGACAATTTGGACTATAACATATCCTAAGGACATCCCCGTATCTCTAGTAGACACAGAGTTATGGGCCTGCAAAGTATAGTCTAATGCATTTCCTATGGAGGGGTTGTTTGTTTACGTTTTGCTTAAGTACTCGGCCCCTGTTTGTCGTAGCCCAATGTTTTTAGTATGGTTAGATGGGGGACAAATTGAACTATAACATACTCAAAGGACATCCCCGTATCTCCAGTAGAAACAGAGTTACGAGCCTGCAAAGTATAGTCTAATGTATTTCCTATGGAGGGGTTTGTTTGTTTACGATTAGCTTAATTACTCGACCCCTGTTTGTCGTAGCCCAATTTTTAGTATGGTTAGATGGGGACAAATTGGACTATAACATGCTCAAAGGACATCCCCGTATCTCCAGTAGAAACAGAGTTACGAGCCTGCAAAGTTTATTTTCAAAAATCAAAAGTAACCTTCTAACAATAAGTGAGACAAAAAATAAGTTGACGACGATATTGAGGTAGCCTCAAGTTTAAAGTATCCTTGTATGGGGAGCAAAGAGTACTATAACATATCCAAAGGAGATCCCAGTATCTCTTGTAGAACAAGAGTTATGAGCCTCCATAATTTAGTGCAAAAATCATAAGTAACATAATAAAAATAAGTGAGACGATACCAAAGTTGACGAACATTTTGCTTAATATCTCGGCCCCTGTTTGTCGTAGCTCAATGTTTTTAGTATGGTTAGATGGTGGACAATTTGGACTATAACAAATCCTAAGGACATCCCCGTATCTCTAGTAGACACAGAGTTATGGGCCTGCAAAGTATAGTCTAATGCATTTCCTATGGAGGGGTTGTTTGTTTACGTTTTGCTTAAGTACTCGGCCCCTGTTTGTCGTAGCTCAATGTTTTTAGTATGGTTAGATGGGGGACAAATTGAACTATAACATACTCAAAGGACATCCCCGTATCTCCAGTAGAAACAGAGTTACGAGCCTGCAAAGTATAGTCTAATGCATTTCCTTTGGAGGGGTTGTTTCTTTACGTTTTGCTTAAGTACTCGGCCCCTGTTTGTCGTAGCCCAATGTTTTTAGTATGGTTAGATGGGGGACAAATTGGACTATAACATATCCTAAGGACATCCCCGTATCTCCAGTAGAAACAGAGTTACGAGCCTGCAAAGTATAGTCTAATGCATTTCCTATGGAGGGGTTGTTTGTTTACGTTTAGCTTAATTACTCGGCCCCTGTTTATCGTAGCCCAAAGTTTTTAGTATGGTTAGATGGGGGACAATTTGGACTATAACATACTCTAAGGACATCCCCGTATCTCCAGTAGAAACAGAGTTACGAGCCTGCAAATTATAGTCTAATGCATTTCCTATGGAGGGGTTTGTTTGTTACGTTTTGCTTAAGTACTCGGCCCCTGTTTGTCGTAGCCCAACGTTTTTAGTATGGTTAGAAGGGGGACAATTTGGACTATAACATATTCTAAGGACATCACCGTATCTCTAGTAGACACAGAGTTATGGGCCTGCAAAGTATAGTCTAATGCATTTCCTATGGAGGGGTTTTTTGTTTACGTTTTGCTTAAGTACTCGGCCCCTGTTTGTCGTAGCTCAATGTTTTTAGTATGGTTAGATGGGGGACAAATTGAACTATAACATACTCAAAGGACATCCCCGTATCTCCAGTAGAAACAGAGTTACGAGCCTGCAAAGTATAGTCTAATGCATTTCCTATGGAGGGGTTGTTTCTTTACGTTTTGCTTAAGTACTCGGCCCCTGTTTGTCGTAGCCCAAAGTTTTCAGTATGGTTAGATGGGGGACAAATTGG
>JAEQBA010002756.1:0-140930 GCA_019434445.1 Phalangium opilio
TGGTATTCTATTTTAGGATCTTTTAGTACACTGCATGTACAAAAATCGCCGCTTCCAATCCCGAGATTACCTAACAGGCGGATACCATAAAATTCTTCTTTTGGAGTTCTAAAAAGTTTTCCTTTATGGCGTTTTTTTTCCGCAGTATGCAACCGTGTTGGAGAATAAATTCGATAACAAGCTAACGCCATTAGGGAAGGCTATATAAACATTTAAAAAATGTAAGATATATACGGAATCAGTTGTATCTTACTACACGCGCTACAGGACCATACAAATCTAGAAGCAACAGGCCTGGGGGTGGATGTTTTGTCAACGCAAGGTTCAATTCGGTTTACCTTTGATGTTTGGTCGATAGTAAGTTTCTTCAGCTCTTGCAACCCCTCCCCTTTTTTTCAATTGGAAACTTATAAAAGATAACACATAGTTCTGTACACCATCTGTACACCATAAGCAACAATTTTTTGAATCAATTACTATGCCACCGACCAAAGCGAAAATAATATTTTACATCTTCTGTAATTCCATAAATATGCAAGAAAACAAGAAGGCAGGTACTGTGGACCGGGTTTTCCCGGTCTCCTCTTTTTACCTGTCAATATTTGATTGACTGTGTAGGCTTATAGTTTTGTAAGATTATAACAAAGGATGCTTTTGTAGGAATAAAATTTATAGAGACCGTAATATAAAGTAAAATATTACTTTCTTTAAAAGTATAAGTTCTAATAAAAAAAGACATTTTTTCAATTTTCATTTTAAATTGCATTTGATTTAACCTATAGTAATTTCTTCTATCTTCGTAAGGAATGGGTTTCCAGGCTAATAAAATGCAGTTTGCATCCAAAACACTGTACTATATCGTCGGTATGTAACGAATACTATTTCGATTGGCATTGTCTCTTTTTCAAAAGTTTAGAAATTTAGCCTCTTAAGGAATTAAATATGTTATATTTAAATGCCTAGTTACTACCGGGCTGATTATTGCCTATTCCGTTAACACGTTCATGCAATGGCTTTGGGGGTTGGTCGAACCATTTGTTATCATTGGAATTTATTTTGTGATTTATTGCTCACACAAATGTGTTATATCCAAGTTTATGTCATGGAGCAGGCCGACTTCTCGCCTACACAATCATATTCAGGACCGTGAGAAACTATAGGGTCATAGGTTAGCTTAAGGTAGAGTTGAAAGTAACTTTTTGAAAAGTGTACAATGTGAAGATATCAAAGGATACTACCATAGTTGAGAATCTCTAGAAACGCTTTACACACCATGTTTTTTATTTATTACCCCAATAAAATTAAGTATTTACGGTGTTTGTAACAAAATTCTATTTATAGGCCACTCTTTTGGCGACATTGTTTTTGACATAAAGCAAATCCATCGTTCTTTTGATCTAAACTATTAACAGGCATGGGTCCGAAAATGCATAGTGAGAAAAACATCTGATAAGCAATAAATCAGGCTATTGTTGAACGATTGAATAATGTGGGCGTGTCTATTAAGAAATTTCGTTAGCTTAAGGTAGCATTTTTTTGAAAAATTTACAATGGTTTTTATGACCTGTTAGAAAAATTCGGAACGTTATTATTTAACAGACGTGAGGATAACAAAGGGTATTTTCTCATTTGAGAATCTCTATAAATACTTTACATACCATGTTTTTTATTTATTATCCCAATAAAATTAGGTATTTACGGTGTTTGTAAGAAAATTCCTTGAGAGTAAAACATCTGATGACTGATAAGCAATAAGGGCTATTGTTAAATGGTTGAGGAATTTGCGCGTTTTTATTATGAAATTTAGTATAAAAGGGGCCGAGGAAATGATCAAAATACACAGTCGATCTTCAAACACCGAAAGCTAAACATGGATCTTGAAACTCTCCGTACAACTTTGAACGAACTGACTATAAATAGACCCTGGCCGTTACGTATAATATATGAGTTTTATTTCTTCCTATGCACCTATCTGCGACTAGATCCGGTGTACGGACCGCAGACTCTACCACAACTCGTAGTACAGGGTGACTTAAATGTTAGTCAAGCTTGCCTCGACTTACTCGAGTATATGAAAACAGTTGCTCGAGCACCAGAGGACTGTAATACCCTGGAAGAATTGGAAAACCTAAGGAATCTAATTCCGAGTCCCTTAATAACTGAATACTCAGATCGTATGGCGAAACGACAAGAAGAAATTGAACGGGTTATACAAGAAGAAGAAACACTAATCGCCGACTTCAACAGCTCGCAATATGACAAAGAGATAGCCGCATTTTTAGACCGAACGGATCAAGGACCACCCGTAGAAGAGACACTATTGAACGATACCTTACCGAGGGAGAACGGTTCTGAAGAGACGATTTTTGACGATGAAATCGACGTACAATGGGGAGGAGGAGAAACGGACCCGCCCATACCTATTGACACCGTACCCTCTTGCGAGATACTAGGGCAAAGTGAGAGATTTTACAAACATTTTAACATGTATGGCCGAGAGATTGTTCTTAGAGTTACTGAAGATCCTGTCGCTAGTATTTGTACCGTAACCAAATGTGTTCTTAGTAAGTACAGGCCTACAGATTACGTTCAAATTACTTTAAAGAGTGCGGCAACTATTTGTAGGTCCGAACTAGAATTATCTTTTAGAAGAGCAGATCAAGTCGACCCTAATATTCTTTTTGACCAGCTTAGTGTTACGCTCTATGATGACGAAATGGAATCATTTTTCCTGGGTCCTATTAAACTGATTTTTAGCATTGTACGAATACCTGAGGGCAAGACCCTCACGTTACCCCGAGGTATTAAACCTTTTAATCTATTTTGCAAAGATAGACGTGGTATTGTACGTATAGTTAATTCAGATAACATCTGTCTTGCCCGAGCTCTTTGTGTAGCTATATCTCATAGAAATTATGCTAATGATACAACCGGAGACAAGATTATAAAGACCCATTACCAATCATTATCTACATATAGAGATGAGAACAAAATGCAGCAAGAAGCTGCTTTAGAACTATGTCTTAAGGCAGGAGTAAGGGCTAGTGATTGTGGGACGGTTGAATCTTTTCAAAAGTTCAAAGTTTATTTAAATAAATATTCGATTTTCGTCTACAAATTCGAAAACAGCGTTCCTGTTTTGATTTTAGGTGAAAACGATCCCGATGATACTAGGCCCCGCCTCTTTTTATTGAATGAAAATAACCATTATAACGTTATTACAAGATTAAGACCACTTTTTAATCATGACCGATTCTGCGAAAAATGTCTCGTACCCTATTGGCGAATACAGTCGCATAAATGTAATGACTTTTGTTTTAGTTGCATGAGACCCACTATATGCCAAGGCCCCAAGATAGCTTGTGAATCTTGTTTACGAAAGTTCTTAGGCGACGATTGCTATCAAAGCCACTTAGCATCTTCCAGCAGTAAAAAGCCGCTATGTGAGCGTCTTTTTCACTGTAAAGACTGCTTAAATATTATTGATTTTTCCCGAAGAACTGAGGTGCATACGTGTGGGGATATATATTGTCAGATCTGTAAGAAATATCAACCTAGCAATCACTTATGTTATATCCAGGTTATCAAAGATAAACCCCTGAAAGTGCTATCCGTTAAAAAGCCTAGACCTAATCAGCCCAACCTTATGTATATTTTCTTTGATATAGAATGTATACAAACTAAGGTTTGTCAGGAAAAGTTAGGAGCCTATGAACACCAGGCTATCCTGTTAGTCAGTATAACAGTGTGTGAGTTTTGTATAGATGAAACATCCCTAAATTTTAACTGTATTATGTGTAGTCAGTTTGGTAAGCGTAAACAGCAATTTTCAGGCGGAAATCCTATAGCTTTATTTTTAGATTATTTAATGCAATTGCATGCCGTTAAGAACGTCATCATACTGTCTCACTATGGCAGTAATTATGATAATCAGTTACTAATTAGAGAAATCATTAATCGAGATGAAAAATTCGTTCCATCTTTGAAAATTAACGGAACTCGAATTTTAGAAATGAAATTGTTTAACTTGCTATTTCTGGATTCTTATAATTTCATCCCTGTAGCCTTAGCAAAGTTTCCCGCTACTTTTGGTATACCTGATGCAGTCAAAGGGTATTTCCCACATTTTTTATTCAATGTAATAGAACACAATTTTGATGTAAATAGACAGAATGAAACCAACTATGCTATAGAGACTAATCTGCCCCCTATCGAAGCTTATGGTTGTCAATATTTTACAAGGAAGAATTTAGATGCCTTCTTAAAATGGCATAACGCAGAAGATAGTAAAGGTAAAGGTTTCGACTTCTTGAAGGAACTCAATTATTATTGTGAGAACGACACGGTTTTACTATTCCTAGGTTGTTTAACTTTTCGTACCCTACTGCTTAAAGTAACAGGCGTTGATCCATTTAATTGCGGCGCAATTACTCTTCCTGGCGTGTGCTCTCACGTGTTTCGCCGAAATTATCTTAAACCCGATACTATAGGCATCATACCGGCAAATTATTATAGACTTAGTGAAAATCAGTCAATGGGTGCTATAGAATGGCTTGAGTGGACCGCACACAAACGAAATATATCTATCCAATCATCCTTTAGAGGTAAAGAAACCAGAATACAAAAACTCAAAGTAGACGGTTTTTGTGAAATCAACAAGGAAATATTCGAATACTGGGGGTGTTTCTATCATGGGTGCAAAATACACTTTCCTTTAAACAGAAACAAGGCTTTGCATGGAGACCCTGCTCAGACTTTGAACTCTAGATATTTTAGTAGCATGAACGTGTTATCCAAATTTGAATCCCTCAATTATATAGTAAATATCAAATGGGAATGCGAATGGCAGAAAGAAAAAACGAATAAACCCGAAATAACAGAGTTTTTAAACCATAATGATATTAAGCCTAAAATAGTAAAAAGATTAGACCCCCGTGATGCATTCTTCGGAGGCAGATGTTGTGCCACGAAATTATACCATAAAACAACAGGATCAGAGCGTATTCATTACGTGGATTTCACAAGTTTATACCCTTTCATTAACAAAACCACCAAGATACCTATAGGCCACCCTGAAATAATATTAGACAACTTTCCCAACATATTTTCGTTTGATGGACTTCTTAAATGTGACATCTTACCGGCGCAAAACCTCATTCATCCCGTTCTGCCGGCTCGTATTAATGGAAAATTAACGTTTCCATTATGTTACACCTGCTGCAAAACCCAATTTCAAGATGATTGTGAACATACTCCAGAACAAAGAGAATTGCGAGGTACATGGGTAGTCGATGAGTTACGCCATGCAGTAGAGAATGGTTACACAATCACGCGAATGTACGAGGCTTGGTCATACAAAGTCACACAGTACGATCCCAAAACAAAACAGGGTGGACTGTTTAAAGATTATGTTAATACCTTTTTAGAGTATAAAACCCTAGCTAGTGGCTTTCCTGCAGATTGCCAGACTCTAGAAGATAAGGAGAACTACGTTAAAAACTTCAAAGACGAAGAGGGCGTCGAACTGGATATCACAAGAATAGAGAAAAATGAAGGTCTCAGATGCCTTAGCAAACTTATGCTCAACTCTTTTTGGGGTAAATTTGGCCAGAAAACAAGACACACCTCTACCGAATTAATCAAAGATGCCAACAAATTGTACGGATTAATATTAAATCCAGACTTGGAGGTGAAAAGTTTATTAACAATCAACGAAAACACAGTACTAGTAAAGTACGAACACATTCTCGAAAACGAGATTGTGCACAAACACACAAACGTAGTCATCGCTTGTTTTACTACGACTATGGCCCGATTACATTTACTAAAACATCTTGAAAAGGTCGGTGACCTTTGTTTTTATTATGACACGGATAGTTTACTATACCTCTCGCCAGACGGCGCTCATTTGCTACCCACAGGCGATTATTTGGGGCAACTTAAAAATGAGTTAGAACCTTATGGACAAGATGCGTATATTTGTGAATGGGGGAGTGCTGGACCAAAGAACTATTCTATGGACATTCTCGACCCTAAAACGGGCAAAAAAACCAACATTATTAAAGTTAAAGGATTTTATTTAAACGCCTATACAGAAAATTATATAAATTTTGAAACAATGAAGAAACTACTGGGGGTAAACAATGAAGGTGAACCTCTAATGAACTCGATTCAAGTCCCTATTGGCCCTCAAATCAGACGTCTGCAAGATCACACACTGATCACGATCAACCAGACCAAAACATATCAGGTCGTAGTGGATAAAGTTAGAGTTCTACCTGATTATAAAACTACCCCATACGGTTATATTAAATAGAATCTTTGACATTTTCCACATAAGTTACTTGTATATATTTTAGATACCCAGTATCAGTATTTTAATAGGTATCTCAAGTATTATTTATAGTAATATTAACGTATTTTAACTATTAACAATATTTTAACGAATATACAGTGTTTTTTGGTACTGTTTTTGCATCTAGTAAGCTTTTTTTAATTAGTATATATTAGCACTATAGTTTAAAAATTAGTATACTGTTTTGTATAAGTGTAATTTTTATTTTTTTGATGATAATTATAATAACGTTTTTTTTAGTAATATTTCGATATTTTCATCCGTAATCGTATATCAGTATTTTAACGTGTATAGCGCGTCAGGAAAAATATATTTTTTCGTCAATCCTGTGAACATTTTAGTTTAATAACTAGCCTCATATTTGTACTAAAATCGTATAATAACCATTGTAGCTTTTAAACCATATTAAAAGTAGTATTGCTATATTTTTTATGAGGGTATATGGGTATATATGTACTTAATAATCTCGCATGCCATAATATTGTTCTATTTTTATATGATGTATGCTATGTAACCCGTATTTTCTGATGTTTTTTTAGGAATATTTCGCGTTTTTTACTCGAGTAATTGTACTTATTCTCCAAATTCGTATTAAAACTAATGTGAATCAAATTTTATTTATGATGTTTTAGTAGTACTGCTTCATTTTAGCTTCTAATCAACTACCAAACTGTGCAAAAACTGTTGTAATACCTCGTTTATGGTATTAAAATGTACTATTGTTTTAACTCAGTACCATAATAACCAATGCAAAACACCCTTGCTGTAGAACCGCATCGTAGCTTAATTGGTACCTTTTGCAATGTAAACCATATCTCAATTAAAACTAGTTCTTTAGTATGACATAAGCAGACATGGAGATACCTTAAAATCATACAGAGAATAGCATTACAGGACGGTGTAGAAAGAGTCTACTGAACCTATATAAATCATCCACTAAATGTATACAATATCCTACAATACCACTATGGGCACTACATACCTTTACCATCGCCAAGTCACGTCAGATCAATACACTAAAATATAAATTCAAATTTCGCGCCATCACCTTAATAATCAACTAAATCTCCCGCCACAACTAGGGGGGGCGTTACAAATCAAATTTACCGCCAACAATATCACGTGACGTCATCAATTTCACCCCCCCCCTAGCAACCCCCCCCCCTACCCTCCGGCGCACCACCGCCTACAGAGAAGAACGAAGAGTGGGAGGTAATAAACCCCCTCCTCCTCACAGGACCACCGTATACCGAGAATCTCATCGTATACCGAGAATCTCATCGGTATACGGTGGTCTATACTCTCTTGTGTCATTCTCAAATTTAAAAACTTCGCGTTTATTAACTTCAAGTACGAAGATAATTTTATTTTTTCCGCTATGTAAAGTAGCAGAAATTCCTAATGGCTCCCAGTAGCGAGGGCTAACTCTTAACTACCTCATATTTCTGATAAAACATTCTAGGGCGAAATTTGAAGAATGCAAATTTGTACCACGACATATCCCGTTCCTTTTTGAGGGCATAAATTTGCGACAATGGAACCTCGAGTTTATTTTATAGAGTCAGTCGAGAAAATAATTATTGTCACTCGAAACTGTCGGCGTGGGCCAGAGAGAATAAAGAAAGGGAGTGGCAATAGAAAACATTATGCAGCTCAAAGAAGTGGTAGCGTCTCTAATACTTGACAGGGTTAATTTTTTGTGACATGACAAATCTAACACCTACAAGCGAAGGGAAAGAGTAGACATACCAGGGCAGGACCTGGCCTGTTACTTCCGATTTAGGTAGCTGCTAGAGCTACATCTTTCACAGGAGAGTTTCCACTCCCTTATTTAATTCTCTTGGCAAGGACGGAGAATTTTCAGTACTGTTATCATAAGTTTATAAGATATATTCTTTAAGTATGACACTACCTATATTTCGTAATGCTAGAGAGCTAGTTTGAGAACGACAGCCAGTATTGACCACACTCGGTTTTGCAGTCCCTATTCCTATTTAGTTTGTACTAAGCCTTTGACATCGCATCACCAGGCGTCGCTTTACTAGAATCTATGACCTACGTCACTTCATGACAAGCTCTCATTGACCAGTGACAAACTTATGGAACATATCTTTTGAACTTATGCTGGTATCAAAGTGACAGGCCGTAGGTTTTTTTAAACGTTAAAATATTCATACCGTTTCGTAATTTCGAAGGACATAAATATTTATGGAAATACTTGGAATTGACTTAATTAAAAGCTTCAAATGTATAACCGTTTCAAGAGGCTTAAAGTAACACCAATTTGCATTCGTTGTAAGTCAAACTTATGTTCATACGGGACCACCAGCTTATCAACACCGCTTTTTGGAGACTTGTACATACGCGAATACAGCTTATGGCGGCGCAAATATTATATCTAACCTAAGACCATTGAACACAGATGAACTGGAATGGAGATACGGCGCGAGGTTCTCTTGGAGCAGCGCCTCTATCACCACGCCGCGACCAATATTGAAACATTTTCGACTCAAGAGATAGTTTCGGCACTCTCCCTCTAGGGGCGACGACAGCTGGTCTTATGTCTAGCCCCAATTTAGAACTGTTTCGATTGGCATCATAGCCGTTACCAATGAAGTTCCTCAAAATATTAAAGAAAATGTGGACTTACCCAAGAAAGCTTTGGGCGAGATAATGCCAGTTCTCTTGGCTACCACAATAGCAATACCCGTTTCCAAAAAGGGCACAGTGAAATCCACAGCTTGTTGTCGACCGGAATTAATTTTTATGGAAGTGACGACTAAATCAGCCTTGTGGTTTAACAGTGCCGCAATCAACCCATTCCAAGTTCCATTGGCCTACACCAGTAATATGTTTTAAATTAGTCACCATGAAGGTAATAGCGTATAACATCTTACTGCTCTGAGATCGCTCGCGATATATAGAGCTTTCAGTTGGAGGAGGAGCCGAGTCTCGTGGCATAATTTATGCTGCCATATTGGGTGGGTTCAAAGCAGGAATGAAGCTGAGACCAACCAATATGGCTACCAGAACAGCGGTAAGACTTGGGAGGGTGTGACGTACTACTATCCCAATAGCGCTTTTCTTTACGAACCTTTTCTACTATCCCATCTGAAAGCTCTCTAAACCTGCAAGTCAAAGTCCTGACTAACTGACTGACTGATAATCAAAGCCCAACTTGACGGTTTGTGCTTTCAAACCAATTTCCCTACTATTTAGTACACTGGTTTCCTAAGTCCTATAGATGGGCTGAAAAATGCCCTTCTTGTACAGATGAGCTTTGAGTGGATCTAGGGCCGAGCAGTCTGTCAACCGAAAAAGGAAAAACAAGCAAGAGCTGAACGTGCCACTAGAATTTTGTTAATAAAAAGGCAGGGCGTTACGTGATTGGTCGGAGGTCCTTCTTTAAAATTATCCTTAAAATCTGAACCTAATTTGAATTTTAAAATCATTGGGAGAATTTCCTGAATGTTTCACTATGCAGACTGGTCTTGTAATTAGTAGAAGAATTGATAAAAAAAAATCACTTGATTTTCCACTTCACCCTCCCTTTAAATGGAACGCGAAAAAATTTCAGAGCGCCCCGGCCCGAGAGCGTCCCAGAGCAGTAAAAATAATGCACTATAACCAAAGGGTAAAGTTGTGGAGCTTACACTTTGTACACCCCATGTGCCATCTTCGACCCTATGAAGATCGTAGGTGAATCCGAGGTCCTTAGCAAATTGTTGCAGTAAATCGATGCAGAAACCCGTACAGCATCGAAAATACTTTGGGTTCTTGTAAGCCTCGGTCATATTCAATCTGTGGAGTCATAAAGAGAAACCACGATTAAATTATATTCCGACAAAAATCTCTTGGCCCTTGGTTATTTAGTTGTTAAAAACAACGCATGCGTACCCTACAAGTTGGGCTTCTGGTATAATTCGACACCGGACGGCTCTTGAGGCCTGACACTCGCCAGTAACATTATCAGGTAGCATTGTATTCATGTAAGGCGGTTCTTCCATAAAGGTCACCTTCAAGTTGAACTTCTCCGGTACTCCACGTGGTGGTACCGGAGAATCTCCTGGCCATACGATATCTTTAATGTCTATTCCATCTTTCGGATTCCAAGATCCAATCTAGAAATGAGTAAATAACATTTTACTAAGTTTTGCCTACTTAATAAAAATTAAAACCAAAAGTAGGCGTGGTTTGAATGGTTAATAGACCCTTTCTTAAGTTGGGGGCAAAATAGAGTCTATCGTTTGACCACCTGTTTTCTGGTGAACTGGTGACAATGAAGCCCTATTTATAGTCTTTGTATTCCACATACCGGATATCCCGTCTTGGCCCTATTCTGCGTCCCCCTTTTAAAGGGTCTATTCTAGAGTTCGTAAAGGTCTAGTATTAATCGGGGTCAGGGGGGTTGCACACGTCTGGGTAAGACAACATGAGGGTGAGATTGAGATTTAAAAACTTTAGAAATTTTCCAAAAAACGTAAAATTTCTTGGTATTTGGAAATAAGTCTATTTATTAATAAGGAGGATTATTATATACCTCTACTAGTATCAGGGTAGTATCTATAAAAAGCAGACTAAATTCCGAGCTATACGCAGCGGAAATTCCCATGAAGGGCCATTTCCATTATAATAGACAGGGGAGGGCCGCCGGTTCGCGACAGCAGCGAGGATGGTGAACTTTGGTCTCTGTTACTGTAGTCTGTTTAGTTGTTAACCCCTCTGCATTTTATATAGAAGAACTTTTTCGAGACGAATCAGACGATTGTTTTTGGAAAAAGATAAAAAAATCTAACCCCGAAAAGACACCGACTACATTTTGCATCTTAGATACCAGGGTCGGGGTTTCCGTACAAACACTAGTCTATTCTTTTAGGTTTAACACTTCAAAATATGCACACACATCGAGGTTCGAAAAACACTGGTTTTATAAAAAAAAAACCCAGCCCATCGTGTTTTATTGGCTTTTCGGGTTTTTTATCTTCAGCAGTTACGTACTAAAAAGACGTCTTAAAATGTTTCATAAAAATAATAAATATTATTAAACAATACTTTTGAAGTTGAAACAATAAATGTCTTAAATTATTTTTAAAATGAAATTATTCTAGCATTCAAATGCATCAAAATTAAAGATCTTAGTAGGTTATTTATGGTGGGTAAAAACCAATAAAACCATACTCTGAGTTTTTTAATGTTGAAAAATTTAGCGATACTCACCTTATCCCAAATCTTCTTCCTTTGACCATGTGTTTCTCTGAAATTTTCCCTCAGATTAACCACTTCCAGTTCCACGTGCTTCAACGTACCATCTGAATGAAACTCTATATCTTTGCCAACCTTTGATTTCATACTGACGTTGCGAAGATATCTGAGCACACAAAAAATATAATTAGACCAAAAAAAGTGAAGGTGAAAAAGGGTACAAAAAAATTAGCAATCGAGCAGTAAAGTCTAACTTAAAATTATTAAGGACATAGTTTAAAGAGAGCTTGTTTTAGACCTTATGACGTCATTCATGATTTTCGCTAGAGATACTGAACTGTTCAGCGTCAATAGGCCAAAAATGACCTCGAGGCCATATTTTTTATGAGATAAAGAATAACAGCGCATCAAGCCTCTGCTTATGGCAATATTTTAAGCAAGCGGTTTATGTCCACATGGTCCATTTGGTTTATGGAGACACTAGTCTAGTAGTGCCACATATTATAGCCAATAAACGAAAACATGATGTGTTCCCCATTTCTTCTTCCAAAAAAATAAGACTTTGACGTCATGTTTGGCCTATTAATGGTTTTCACACAAGGAGGATTGATACCATTTACACCAGGATACCAGGCTACTTTTGCGGACAAAGTGCAGTATCAAGTAGCCTCGCACGCTGGTGTAAATGGTATCAATCCACCTAGCATGAAAACTATGTATTGAAGTTACTCTGTCTATAGATACTCTGATTGTCTATAAACGAAGGACACGTTAGAAAAAAAAGTTTAGGAGTGGACATAATAATGTCGCTTTCCATCGACTTTTTGCATGGAGTAATATTACAGGATTGAGAATGTTTTTTTTTCTAAATTGCATTTTATGTGGTCGCTGGTAATTTCTCATATCATGAGGCATATAGTTTCGTAATGATGCCGTTTCTAATAATGGGGGGGGGGTGTCTTTATCAAATTATTAATCTAATTCAAGTACGCTTACTTGGACAATATCTCCCCTTCTCTCCATGTGCCACCATTGGTCATATCGCAGTTCACTTTGGGCGTCAAAGTATCATTGATCAAACCATTCACGACGTCATTAAAATAATAATCCAATCCATGAGCAAATAAATAGATGGCGTTTTCAAGAGCTTCGAACAGCTTTTCTTTTGTAGCGTTATACCGTATACCTAAAAGTATTTTAGTTAACCCATATAATCAAACTGGTAATGGCACAAGTTCAGACTTCAGTTTTCACCACAGTTTAGTGACATCTACAAATTTGGGGCAAGTATATGCGAAATAGCCGGCGAAACTGCCGAGTTTCTTTTGAAAATAGATGTCACTAATAAAGCAAGAAAAGCTGAACTGCAGAAATAAGGTTGTAGCAGTGGAAAAATGACCAGTTCAAAAATTTCCTGGACCACTATGAATTATAAAATGACTGAGTCAGTCGTCAACTAGAGGAGACCAGGGAGGAGAGACTAAATCTATTCATGTGTTTTTTAAAACCTTCCTGATTTAATTTAAGAAGTAGTAATGGAGAACAGAGTAATGTGGGTGCGCGTCACAGTCCCGGATCCCCTTCCCCGGGACGGGGGGGGGGTGGTATGAAAGAAGAGGCGGGTCATAGCGAAAGAGGTAAATAGAAATAACGTAAATTTCGCCGTCCCGTCAGCAACGTCATCATAACGTAGTTTAAGTGAGCCAGCCAATAGATATATTTAAACTTTTCGTTACAGGTTGGAAGGAGGAGCTCTATACTGGGCAATGAGTCGGACTGAAATACTAACCGTTCTCCATTCCTACTTCTAAAATTACATTTATCCCTGTTTCCATTTAACTGTAACAGACGACGTGCCCAGGTCAGGAAAGAAGGGTCACTGGTCATAGATCCACTTTTTTAAAAAAAACCTTATTTCCCATCCTACTGCTGCGAAATTCTTCATTAGGCCTTACCAAGCATTCCAAGTGGAAATTCTTCAGGGGCGGCTTCCGTGACGTCGGCGCCTAAAACAGATTGCGTGACAACCCAAACGTAGTTTTTGTTCGTGATACCCAATCTTCGGGCAGCTCGTAAGATTTTTGTCGCGTCCTCTTTGCTGCAGTACAATAAAATGATTCGCGCCTCACTAGCGGCCAGTACTTCAAGACCACCATCAGTTTGGTTTATTTCCGAGGCTTTCAAAGTAAAGATGTCCAGAATATAGTACCTGTCAAAAAATTTGCATAACAATGAACAACTTTTATAAACATAATTAGCACCCGATGATGTTATCTATATAGTCCTGAATGACACATAATTGACTTCCAGGCCAAACCGCTGAAATTTTGAAGGGACGTTACTCTTAAGTAGTTGTCACACACAAAAAAATGGCTAGAGAAATGGCGGCCAGACGTATCAGCGCCGAACTCAAATGTAAACAAGTTCTCTTACGTGTTCTGAACTAGTAAAATTGGGGTCGACGGCGGGCATTTATATAATGTGAAAAGCCGGGGGGGGGTGTTTAACAATGTTTACAGCCCTTCCCCCTCACCTCCAATCAGATATTTAGTATGGAGTCTATGGCCTCTTAAAAATTCAAGTAGAAAAAAATCTGTGTATTTTGTAGATATATGAAAAAACAAATTAAAATATTCACTGAGGAACAGTTCAAAGAAACACTTATTTTGAGTCGCTTCATTACTCGGCAGTGTTCCTGGACAAGTGACCACTATGAAAATAGCTGGGTCCGCTGGGTCAGTTTAAAAATTAAATGCTTGGGGGGGTCTACTGGCCTTGTACCCAGTCAATTAGTTAGAAACGTTCAAAGGTTAACCATTTTAAGCGGCCAATGTCCATACTTGGACTGTACTGGTCAAATGTCCAGTTTTAAAAAAAATCCTTAATTCTCAGACTGGTACGGCAACATTTTTACTCAAAATAAGTGTTCGTCTGATCTGTTCCACTCTTTTGGAATAAATAGAGAAACCTTTAGTGTGGACCTTTGGGAGTTTGGTAAGGGAATTCAACTATGAATTATGACTGTAAATGAAACTAATATAATTGCAAACTCATGTATTTTTCAACTAATGCGCTCGGTTATAACCGTATACGCACTCTTGCTATATTTATTAACGTTCATTTGTTTTATCTACCCTGACTAAAACATGTATGTGACCCAAAATATACATTAGTGCATAAACACAGAGAACTTTCACTTATACTTCAAGTTTCCCAATACACCTTGCGTCATAGAAACTTCTACAAAACCTTTACCATAACCTCATAACAATCTCCATAAGTAAAGGTGGGTGGTTTACCATCCGTAACTTACCGGTAATTTACCAAATACCGCATTATAACTACCGTTTTATATCATACCCTAATTTTACAATGGTAAATTACCAAACAGTTTCCAAATTTTGGTGCTCAAGTCAAACCGTTTTGAGTATAACTAAGCGTACTATATAGACTGCCAGATAAATGGTCTTAGCTTTCACAAAAAGGGTGTGCGCTGGTAGAAAATATCTTTTCGACCCATACTTATGTTGAGTGTGATAGGGTTATGTTAATGAAATAAGATTATAAGACACGCGAATATCTGCGTAGAGTGAAATAATCATAAATATATATAGCTGTACGGAATAGATTAAATAAATATGAGTATCAAATTAAATTGCCTTAGTATCGTTATCGTCACGCTACAATATGTCATGGCTCCTTCACAATAGAAAACACGATTCAATCATGATTGGATTTGCCAAAATATCTTTCATTTTTGAAAAGCACGTCAATAACAACAATAATGATTTATTATATGCAAATGATCGGCAAGCCAAATCAAGGGCAACTTCTTGCAAACAAAATGTGCATTGTGAAAGGTACTTTAATATGAGAAACGCATGGTTGAAAATTCTCACAGACGTTTTCGTAATGCCAAGGAGGATTTAGAAGAGAGCAAACTCCTTCTGGAAAGTGGGGAGGTTTAAAAAAAACATGCTGCCCCAGCAGAAAGGACACTCGTGCGGGATATGTAAGATAATTAAAAAGTGAAAAAATTGGGGCTAAAAAAGCGAGCATGAGGTGACAATTTCTTTACTAGACGCCATACCTTCAGTTCTGAGCGAAATAAATATTATCTTAACAGTAGAACTCGCAGCAGACAGCGTAACTCTTTAGAAGGAAAGTTATTCCTCAAGCTACTAGCAGTCTAGCACCATGCCCAAACAACCGCGCGCGCCTCGGAGCAGGAGTCTTTATCCTCTTGCACCATCGCTGGCTTGGGAGGAGGCGGAGTCTATTTATCCTTTTTTGTCTCTTCAACTAGAGTTCGTTCTGGTGGAGTCACCAAATAAGTGTTTACTTAAAAAACTCGAAATCGGAATGATGGGGATGAAAAGCCCCGAACACACGGTATTCCTGTCGCCATGCACTGCCAAAGCTATTGCTAGAGAGACCTTGAAAAACCGGGACCAATACTTCGTGCGAGGGGGGATTCTCCCCCGCACGAGTAAAAACGAGACATAAACCGCATGCAGTGGCGCGCATCTTCGACGCGCAAGCCGTTGGTAGAGGCGCGCGTCACGTGATCGCTGTTGGAAACGAGGGATATTCAAAATTGTAAACAAGCTCATGAGGCTTGAACGCGTGTGCAAGATCGTACGCTCTCATGCCGTGAGGGGGTATCGGTAACCATGGGGTAACCGGGGAACGGTATAGTACCGTTTTATGAACGTGGGACTACGTGCATTTTGTCTGACTCCGAACCTCCTCTCTAATGCATCCTCCTTGGTAATACCACGGAAACACATCGATTTCTCGATCAATGTTTTTGTAACTATCTTGCCACTTGTGTATATAGTTTCAGCACATCAATTCTCATTTCATTTCTCCTTTTCGGAGTTTCAAGTGCATATCGTTTCGAATCAGTTAATGTTAACATTAATTATTTACCGTTCGGACGTTCAAAACCTTTGACTGGCGCTATGTGGTTAAACTTGCCAGGATTGACTAAACATTTTACAAGTTTTAAAAGACGGTGTTATAATTAATATTTTACCATTTGAACACGTGAATTTAATGTGTTAGCTAAATTTGGTAAGGGAGAAATGCTGTTCTAGAACCTCGCAGGTGTATTTTATTTCGACTTGCGACATTGTGTCGCGTCGCAAGACTTAACATGGCAACGGATCGCAGCAACTCTACTTTAATCGCCGCTGTGCATGTGAGTATAAAACCTCGTTGTTAAAAAGTAATGTAGTTTTGAGAATCTCAGATACTGGAGAATTACAATAATCACGTATCGCAGGAAACCTCAACTTCATTGGAAATTCTGAAGAATGGGACTCTGGTATTTCATGATGGTGTTGATTATAACTTTTTACATACAATTTCAAAAGCTCTCAAAATGAAGTAAGAATTTCTTCAGTTCATGTTATACTACTTTTATAAATGATACCAATCAGTTCCTAAATAATTAATCAATTAGAAAGCAATAAGTAGGTCTAAATTCCGGCTCCCTTGCAACATCTCAGGTTGTTATGAACTCAGAACTTTGGAATGATATAAAATTACATAACACCTTACAATTAAGCGTAAAAACGGGGCTACATTATCGCGCCTTTAATAAAAGAAAAAGTTATTAGAAAAAAACCAAAATCATACTTCGTCGAAGCTTGAAAGTTACCAGTCCACCAGAGTCCTTTAGTTTGAAGATATATCTAATGTTTTTCCATTTTACCAACTACTATGAAAAAGGGTCTATTTTCATAATTGGAATAATTTTATTTTGCAGGTTAAATGTGGTAACCGCTAGCGATGGTGAATATGGATTATGCACAGATGCAGGTTATTGTTCCGGCCTTGTAGGAATGATACAGAGAAAGGCAAGTCATTGCATTTTCGTGCTGTGTGATGAACTATGTTTAAATGTGAAATCAACTTTAAATTTACAATTGCAACGCCGGTACCACCTTTTAAAACTGGAACTTCTGTCGCTTAAAGTTTCCTAATATAACCTCAGACCACCTAACCATGGACAGGCAACTGAATAGGGAGCTAAGTTTGTTTAGAGCAACTAATTAACTGTAGCGGTGGGTGTCGCAACTTTATCACCAAACCCTAGCAAAATAGTAAAATTTGGCGATAAATTAGGGTCGGTAGACGCTTGAGGACGCGTGAGGGCTACGCATTGCCATTTGTTAACGCGGATTCAACATGACTTTGCCAGTCCATGGTTAGGTGGACTGAGATATAACCTTGGCCATCAATTGGAAATATCTAAAAACCAGATGAGGACGCTATTGTCAATTAACTTGACAACTGTGTTTTATTTCAAGGAAGCGGATATAGGACTGACTCTGACTATGACGCCGTCAAGATCTCGATACGTCAACTTTTCCCAACCATATTATTTCGACGAAAGCACCTTCATAACAAGAGCTTCAAGAGTTAATTCAATGTTTGAAAGCATATTTTTTCTTGTTCCATTTAGCGGAGCAGTGCGTAAATCCCATAACCATAACCGTATAATACTCTCCATAAGAATGGGTATCTATTATAGTATCGGCATTGTCCACGCACAAATATATTAAAGGAGACTGCTGCGCCACCTTCATTTCAAAGTTTCTCCTATTTTAGGAGACATGGCCTACTGTGATATCCCTTCCTTGGTCGAGTCGGAATTACGGGATATCACAGAAGGCTATTATGGCTTCTGTTTCCGCAAAATCCTCCACCAGAAGACGGCCCTCTACTCTGTTATAAAAGATGCGTGCGTACTCGCAGCAAATAAATTTTTGATACATACTTAGGGAGATTATTATTGCGTTATGATCTAACTCAAAATAAAAAGCCCATTATAATTGCTATTGTAAAACATATTTCAGATGTGGCTTTTGTTAATGTTGGTATTTGTAACAATTTCGTTATTTTACTACTTACTGGCTCGGGGACGAACCAAAATAAAAGAAAGGACGTTGTTCGGAGCGTGGAGTCTTATTACCATGACTTTAACTCAAGGTATGCTTATTTTTAATTAAACTTAGAGTCAGACCTGCATTAAACCATAAGCATTAATCGATCTCGTTTCTAACACAGGCTTGCCGAAGCTCGCTAAAATGGGAAGCCTAAATGCCCTTATAATTGGCTGCATTTTATCAACGGAAACGCTAATTGCCAAAATATATGGAAGTCATATCACGTCAGCTACGACAATTCAAAGCAAAAACTCGTCCATAGATTCATTGGAGGAACTGGTCCACGCCATTCAAACTTTCCAATATTCAGTTCAAACCTTAAGAGGCTCTTATTATTTAGGCTACATTGAGGTAAACAAACTTCTTACCAATATGCACTTCTATATCACTCTATAGATATTCTGACCTCTAATTTCGTTAAGTCAAGGTTTGTTAGTTTAAGGTACAGTGAAACTGGCCAGAAATGATTTTAATAGATTTGGTTTAAACCAGGGATAGATGTAATTTTAGAAGCAGGAATGGAGAACAGAGTGATCTGGGCGCCCGTCAAAGTTCCGGACCCCCTTCCCCGGGACGGAGGGTATCAAAGAAGAGGTGGGTCATAGCGACAGAGGTAAAAAGGAATTACGTATTTTTCGCCGTCCCCGTTAGCAACGTAATCGATACGTAGTTTAAGTGAGCCAATAAGATAATTTAAAATTACGTATTGGGATATGAGTCGGACTGAAGTAAATATATACTAACCGTTCTCCATTCCTGCTTCTCAAATTACATCGATCCCTGTTTAAACTTTCAAACGAAACATGGAATTCTATAATATAACGTAACAAACATTATTCGTAAATTTTAAAAATCAACTTTCAAAGATTTACGTGTGATTGAGCCTCAATTCAAGTAGAAGGGCCCAGAAAGAAGAGAAATCTATGTATTCCTAGAGCTAATCGATTAAAAATAGTATTCCAGTTGTCTCATTCACGAGAACTAGTACGTGTAAGTCTAACAGAAAAATGAAAATTGAAAATCACCAGCTGTTATTTTTCGGGCGCTACCCAAACTTGAACGTCAAAAGCAATAAAAAGTTTCACACGCATTTCCGGTCAATTTCTTTAAGCACTGCACGCAAATCACGAACCAAATATTCGACGACTTATTGACAATTATTTTTTCATTACAAGTAGGATTCAACAAACAATAGATTGCTGTACATAGCCGATACCATGAGAAAAGACAGTTCGAGTCGAGTTTCTACCTACAGAGAAGGACTAATCAATGTACTTGCTGGTAACGTGGCACTATTGGGTGGTAAAGCCTTCTTAACTGCTAGCATTGAAGACGAGCATTTACCAATAACATCCTTTCATATCGCGAATGAACCAATCGCCTCTGACGATGCATCTCTATGCTTTAGACATGATTATAGACACAAAGACAGATTGTCCAATATGTAAGTTACAAAGCATATGCTAGAAGACGGCAACCATACCTTACCCCACCCCAATGAACCTAAACCTAAGCCAAAGCTTAATCACAGCCCAAGCCAACTTAATCCTTAATCATTTACCTAAGCCTGATCTTAATCCTTAATCATTTACCTAAGCCTGATCTTAATCCTTAATCATTTACCTAAGCCTGATCTTAATCCTTAATCATTTACCTAAGCCTGAGCTTAATCCTTAATCATTTACCTAACCCTGAGCTTAATCCTTAATCACTTACCTAAGCCTGAGCTTAATCCTTAATCATTTACCTAAGCCTGATCTTAATCCTTAATCATTTACCTAAGCCTGATCTTAATCCTTAATCATTTACCTAAGCCTGATCTTAATCCTTAATCATTTACCTAAGCCTGAGCTTAATCCTTAATCATTTACCTAAGCCTGAGCTTAATCCTTAATCATTTACCTAACCCTGAGCTTAATCCTTAATCACTTACCTAAGCCTGAGCTTAATCCTTAATCATTTACCTAAGCCTGAGCTTAATCCTTAATCATTTACCTAAGCCTGAGCTTAATCCTTAATCACTTACCTAAGCCTGAGCTTAATCCTTAATCATTTACCTAAGCCTGAGCTAAATCCTTAATCATTTACCTAACCCTAAGCTTAATCAAAACCTAAACCTAAGCTTAATCAAAACCTAAACCTAAGCTTAATCAAAACCTAAACCTAAGCTTAATCAAAAATTAAACCTAAGCTTAATCAAAACCTAAACCTAAGCTTAATCAAAACCTAAACCTAAGCTTAATCAAAACCTAACCCTAATAATAATAATAATCTAAGCTTTGCCTTAATCATTTATCTAACCCTAAGCTTAATCAAAACCTAAACCTAAGCTTAATCATTCACGCTAAGCCTTGGGCTTGTTTACAATTTCATAGGTAGTGGTGGCCAGACCCTATGACACAGATAACCAACAGCGTCCTATACCCGGGATTATATCATAGGGCCTAATTTTTATATTTTATATTAGAAATATTGTTCTGATGAAAAATTTAGTGATCGATTTATACGCTAATATTCTTTGTTTAAATGGAAAGCTCTAACGTTATTCCTTTTTATTTACAGACTTCTTTGGGTTCTCGCAACTGGTCTCATGAACAAATGGCAAATGTTTGAAAAATTTTCAACAGAGCTGAAACGAAAATCAGCCTCTTCTCCCGGCACAGCTTTTATTAATTACAGTGACGTCAGAACAGTCATAATTGCGTCACTATTCCTTATATCGTGCTCCGTAATCTGCTTAGTAATTGAAATCATATTTTATCGATTTCAAAACAAATGAGATACATAATTAAAAGAAGCATGAAGTACTTGTACAAACTTAAGTTGAATAGAGAAAAAAATTGTGAAATACTTATCAAAGCGGTCAGTACAGTAAACCTTGAAAAATGTCTGGCAATAGACCCTTTCGAAAAGTTGGGGTTAAAAATTTTCACCCCCTTGTTTTCTTAAGACGAAACATTGATTGGTATGTGGATCACCCAAAGACTCTAGATGTGGCTTCAAACAACAAGGACTTTGTTGAACTGGTAACGTTAAAGCCTTATCTAACGTCTTTCGATCCACGCACCGGATGTTCCCTCTTAACCCTGCTTCAAGCGCCTACCATTTTGAAAAGGGTCTGTTGGCAGTAGATAGACATTCTTAAGCGCTTCTGTCAATAAATTCCTGGTACAGTACATCATTTTTGCCCTAAAGACGCTCGCAAGAGCCCTTAGGTATGAAACAATGCAGCGTATGAAAATTGCGTACGAAAAACTCAGATTTACTGAGGCTTAACTAAATTAGAATTTTAAATTGAGATGCATAGCACCGCTTTATAAAGACTGCAAAAAATATTACTTAAAGGCCGACTTCCAGCCAAAAGGGTTCTAGTGAACCGTGCATCGAACCGTGCCGATTTTCGAAACCCCTCTGGGTCAAAAATTGGAAGGGTTCTAGCTAACTAAAAAGCGTGCTATGTGGTTCTAGCGAACTGAAGATGAACAATAGAAATCCTTTTAAATTTTTTTCCTCCGACTTGCATTACTCTGAAGGAAATTTTCAATTGTGTATCTTCAGTTCGGTACCACCACATTGCACTGCTTTTATTTTGCGAAAAACTTTCAAACTTCTACAGCAGTGAGGATTCGAAAGTTGGCATGGTCGCTCTATTGCTAGTCTCGATGCTTGCTATCAACCATTTTCGCTGGAAATCGGCCTTTAAAGCTATACCGGACCTTATTTGTCTTATAATAAAGATTAAACGTTATGCTTAGCTGGTTCTCTTTAAGCCCACCGGAAAGTAGTATACGCCCCCTTAGAAAAATTCCTGAGGTTGGTAAAAAAAACACCACAGTAAAAAATTCATTTATTTTCTGCTATCTAACTTATTTCCGCTTAGTTAGCTTTAAACAAGAATATTAAAGCGCTTTAAGCTTTTTGTACCTTTAAAGACGTTATCATGGCTCTTCGTGGAATGGTTAAAACACGAATGAGTGTTATGAACGAACCATTACTGGGTACAGGTCACAGGTTTCGAAATAAGACAAGTCTACAGGTCCAAAACTATTTTATTCATTCGTTGGACCACTTTTTTTAAATTAAATAGAGAGCCTTAATGGCCCGGAGGACTACTTTAAAAATTCCAACTTAAACACATAGGGTAAGGGCAACTGGTCCTTGAGACTAGCTTAATTATTCAAGATACCAGGGGTTACAAGTCTAGAGGACCAGTTTGGAAAAAACCTTACTTAGGGTTAGGTCTGTTGCTAGCGCGCGTTGCCATTATGTTTTAAAGGTCTGGAAAGCGGTAATAGTTTCTTGTCTATGTAGAGAGACACTGAAGAATAAATTGTCTTTGAGCTAACTCGTGTCTGCCTGATAAGCAAAAATAATTTTAACAAGTTCAACTTCAATGAGACGATGCTAAATTAGGGATTATCAATAAAGCTTTGAAGATAAAAAAGGAATTGCGACAGAGTTCGTTGCCAGCTTTTAAGAATATTTTAAACATGTAATTTATGAACAATTTAATTCAAGCAACTATGAAAATTATTAAAACCATTTCTACCAAGAATCTAGCCCGCATATTTAATTCTACGTCTCTGAACTTCAATTATGACCGCAAGATTGTTGTGTTGGAATGCTGGATGGTTTTAAAAAAAATACGTAATACGGTTATAATAAAAAGAGAAAAAATGTATACCAACGTTTGTAATTGCGTTTAAGAAACTCTTTTATGGTAAAAGTACATTAACGTAGAAGTAAAATGTCTTTATTTATAGAATATGAATTTGCCTTATTGCAACTGAGGCAAAAATCTCCATGTAAGATCTTCTACCCACTAAGCCATTCTGATCTTTTTTGACTTTTCTCCACAAGCCTTCCAATAGGCTGTTTTGTGTGATGAATTTCTCTGAGGGAAAATTATTATAGAGCATTTTCGACTCAAAATTATCCATAGAACACTCTATACTTCGGTACTACCATCCTATTCGGAAAACTAATTTTCGGTTTACTATTTAACCCTTTGATAGAATTGTCCTTTTAAAGGTACGTCCGCACTAGGCGTAAATTTTCGCTCGCCACGCGACGTACGCCACGCACGCCGAGAAAAACCATGTGCACTGTCCGCACTTGGCAAATTTTCGCGCCAACCGCGCTGGGCGAAGGAAGTGTAGAGAGAACTACTTTTTACGTCGGTCTCGCCGGCGTTGGTGGCGTACATCCAATCAGCGAGCGTCTCTGGCTCACGTGCGAATGTCGTCTGCTTGAAAAAATATATACGGTGCTTATTTGAATAGTCTATCGTCGTGAATGACTTAAATATGGCCATGTCCTTAATTACCCTCGATATTAATGACAAATAGTCAAATTGGGTTGGTGTATATCGACAGTATTCCACAAAAAGATAATCCCTGTATCTTTGGAAATAAGGTTTTTAAAATCGCCATCTATTCCCTATCCTTAAAAACTTCTCTAATCCGTATTCTTCGTTTATTTACGTTTTGTTTACGTTTCTGAATTAAAAGCAGTGAAACTATTTAATTAACTGCGTGAGCTAATCGTTCTACTTTGCTACAAACAGGCGCTATTTTAATATAGAAGGCAGACAACATTCTCACGTGAGCCAGAGACTCTCGCCGATTGGATGTACGCCACCAACGCCGGCGAGACCGACGTAAAAAGTTCAACTTGGCGAACATTTTTTCTCTCTTCGCCTCCTTCGCCCAGCGCGGTTGGCGCGAAAATTTGCCAAGTGCGGACAGTGGTTTTTCTCGGCGTGCGTGGCGAGCGTAGCGTACGTAGCGTGGCGAGCGAAAATTTACGCCTAGTGCGGACGTACCTTAATTATATGGAAGCGGGCTACGACGTTAATTTCGTGAAACCTATAATAGCTAGAAAAATACGAGTCAAATCAGACCGCAAGATTAAATCTCATAAGAAAGAAAGCAGTACGCATGAATTTAAGTATAGAAGTATTTTGTTGAAGTTCTTATCCGTTTACTTGGACTTCGAACTACGTGAGAGCAGAAGCGCAATCATAAGAAAAAGTGCCATGAATAGAAAATAAAACACCCTTACAAATAATAATACAGAACCTAGAGGTGTCCAAGCTATACCATTGTCTGCCCATTACCAGAAGTTTTTAACCCCCACCGAAGGCCACTTCACTGACATCAGAAGTCTCTCCCATCCCAGATCAGTGTTGGCGATGAATTTTTCTAGGACCGCGATAGCAGCGCGCTCATATGGAATTTTCAATTTTTGTCCGAGGAAAAAATAGTTATTGACAAAGGGGACGGCGAAAACATCATTCTGGTAAAAGATTTACACAAGCATAGGCAAGTAATGCTTTCAATTCGAATTTCAATGTTATATAGTTATGGTGACGTCAATACCCATTTGAACATGTTCTCCTCTCTAATCTTATCGCTCCCGACCTGAGAAGGGGAAAAACATTTCACCCCCATGTGTACTGAAAAAGGGAGCTTTCGGAAATTTTTCAGCGCCAACGCCAGTCACAGTATAAAGCATTGCTCTTAGTAAACTCCTGGCATTACTTTCTGTGTTTGTAGTTAATTAGAATCACTGTAATTTAACAAACATTGCCATTTACGAAATATTTAGGATTGCATGGTTACGTACAATTAACCAAGATATTTCATTTGGGTTTAATTAAGCGGAAAAGGTGTTTTTCTATTCCATATACTATTATTTTTGAGAGAAATAAAGGTAAAACCACGATAAGATAACGTTTATTCATATTTGTCGACGTTGATACTGTATAGTCGCGCCAGATGCAATTTCACATTGAACTTCAACGGTTTGTAAAAACTGCAGTAGTTTGCTGTAAATAATTACGCTCGCAATCTATAGTTCAGAAAATTTTATTTTAAGTCTGTTTGTCTTAAGTTTTAAGACTAAGTTATGTCTGAGGAAGTAAATGCAGCTGAAAGAGTTTTCAAGATACGAAAACAAACGTTTCGGGATAAGGAAAGAGGTGTGGATAGTAGATGGGTCTTGAAAATTAAAGCGTTTGATGAACAAGGAGAAGAAGATCACATCTGGGAAATTACTTGTTATGTAGAAAGGGATGGTGACAAATATTTTTTGAATTTGAGAGGTGGCAATCAAAATAAAAATATAAAATACGAAAGATGTTATTGCAAATTTAACGTTTACACTAACGACAACCGGAAGTTAACGATCCGCAAAGAAACCACAAGAAAACCAAATTTCGGAGATTTCGACTTTACCGATGTATACTGTCTTGGTATTGATTATTATAGTTACCCGAGATCTATCGACATCTCCTTCACCATTGCTTCGTGCGACGAAAATAAAAGCAAACCATTCGAACCTAAGGATATGCTCGACCATGCTATCCTAACAGACATGGTGATCAAAACTAAAGAACAAGAATTCCCTTGCCACAAAGTAATCTTGGCAGTGGAATCCGAATATTTCCGGGCGATGTTTCAATCCGACATGGAAGATAAACGGACAAGCGTGGTCGAGTGGACTGATGTATTTGAAGCCAGCGTGGTCAAGGATTTATTGCACTTTATCTACACCGGTCAAACACCACCCAATATTGAGCAAAATAAATTCAAATTACTGGAAGCCGCCCATCTTTGTCAATTATCCAAGCTGAAAGAGATGTGCGCCAGAAAAATTGGGCAAGATATAGATGTGACCAACGCTGGTCGTGTACTTGAAACCTCGGAGATTTACGAATTGGATGATTTGAAGTCTGTTGCTTTGAAGTTCGTGGCTGCTAATAATCAAGTATTAGAGACGGCTGCTTACCAAGAAATTGATGTCAATATCAAGTTGAGAATTCTAAGCAGTTTTTTTAAACAAAATTTAAAGAATATTTTAAGCTAGTATATTATTCACTAAGACTGCAGTGTCTTTGTTATTTAGTTTCTTATCTTTAGACATTCCTTGTACACAGACAGTGCTAAAAATAAACATATTCATGAATGATAAAGAATTGTGTTGTCCAAGGTCGGTCTCTTTTTTGTCCTTGGGTTAGTGTAATAGTGGGACTCGAAAATGATTTTCATTAATTTCATCACTGATTGGAAAAACCCAAACGTCAGGTTAACATTAAATTAAGAGTTATTTTATCTGCCTTAAAATGTTTACCAACTTCTCTAAGATCACGCTAGGGAGCTGGTCCGATTGATACACAGTATGATAAGTGCTCCCAATATTTTAGAGATATTATTGAAAGTCTTTAAGTGTATATTCAACAATAAATATTTATAATCTTTGCTTTATGTCCACACTAAGCCTTTACACTGCATAAGGTGTGATGGCTAGCCCATATGCTACAGCTAACAGACAGCACCCTACACTAACTATTACCTTAACCTCGGTAAGTATAGACAGGGACTGATGTAATTTTAGAAGCAGGAATGGAGAACGGTTAGTTTTTACTTCAGTCCGATTCATGGCCTATCGGTAGACAATCTTCGAGTTCCCGTTAGAGTACAGCATTTTTCGACATTTAGCAAAAACTGCCTTGTCCAGTTTTTTGGATCGGTTAAACCGGCCATTTGAAATAATCGGTTGTCTGAAAACAGGGTTTTTTTTCGGAAGTTGACATCCCTATTTTGTATAGACCAATACGAATATTACCTACAGAGAAACAAACTTCCAGGGGCACGCCTAGATACTGGATAATTTCCCTGTCGCCACAAGACAACACTAGAGGCAGCCCAAGCTCACTGCATCTGAGAGACTAGCCAACTCGGTCATGCCTCTAGCGGTGTCTCCTCACATGATTGAAATTATCCACTATAGAGGCGTGCCCCTGGAAGTTTGTTTCCCTGCATGTAATATTCGTATTGGTCTATTGACAATTACTACAATTCAAGCAATTGCTAAATGTAAAAAAGCCAATAAAACCCAATAAAGACCAGAAAAACCCAATAAAACCCGATGGGCGGGCGTTTTTAAATAAACCCGGTCTTTTCGTTCTCAGAAAAATGTTAAGGTTATTTGCTCTATTAATTCCTGGTTCTATAATTTTGAAGAGATGCAATTCCTGTTGTGACAGTTATTATTGTTATATTCATTTTACTTGTTATTTTAAGATATTTGGTGATTCTATCAAAGTTCTTAGGTGTCCTTGAATTTATAAAGTACATTCACCTTGCCTTCTTAGTAAAACGAAAAGACTCTCAGCACAGCCGGGCAAGATGCGATTGACCAGTAAATAAGCCCTTAGGGGGTCCGAGATGTAGTTGGAGGGTAAAAGGAGACCTCAAAAGAAAACTTTCGCGAAAAGAGGACCTCTAGTAGGTTAGTCAGTCGAATTTTAGCGGTCTAGAGAGAAACACCAAATAGAACTCTCGTTTTGTAAATATGTCCACATAATAAATCCTTGTTCTTGTTTCTTTTTCTGTGTTAAATATAATCCACCAGAAACAGTTAGATATTACTTGTCGAAATATCACATCTGTCATCAAAGAGGTATAAGCTTTTATAATTTTTTGTTTTTTTGTTTATGGGGGTGGGGTTGGGTGTTCGACGTCTTACTAGAGGGGTTAGGATACAAGACAAACACCTATCTCTTTTCACCAGAGAGAATTTAGAAGGGGTGGTTTGGAATGTAGCGCAACGTCGTCTGCTAAACGTTATCTAGTCAGGTCGACTTCCAGTATGATGCGTTTGTAACAGAGAGATTTTAGAACATGTGACCGGAAACTCGCCTACCCCAAAAAGCTCAACGAGACATCTTGTTTGGGCGTCATCACGTTTAATAGAGTCAAAGGGGGGGGGCCTTCCACTCCTCTTCTAAATTCTCTCTGTTTTCACTTATGATTCATCCTCGCAAACGCTAGACTAGATGTTAGAATGCAGTCAGTTGTGGAGAGTTAAGGCCTTTTAACGGGAAAGAGGGGCTTATAAAATTTCCGAATCAAAAGTGACCGCGTTTGAGGGTATGTGTCAATTGAGAGTCAAAAAATAGATTCTAATCCAATTTATAATATTCAATCTTATTCATAAGTTTTCACAAACTTTATAGGGGTTAAAAATAGGTAATTAAACAAAAAATTAAACTTACATCTAAGGGTGGTTTGTAATTTTTAACCTCTATGGAATGTCTCCTCAATTGGAGTACTTCCTACAGCCTTTAAGGTTTAGATTTAAATTTAAGGGTATTTATAGTTAGGTTAAAATTTTATACTTATACACTAAAACAATAATGTTCAAAAATAGAAAAATTAAGATTTTAAAATTGTATCAATCCGTCAACCATAATCTAAATAAGGATTCAATACGAATAAAAATAAAGGTTTCGATTGAAAAATTACTCCGTACTTCTAAGGATTTCTTAAGGATGAGCCGACAGGGTTTTGTTAAGTAGTTCAGGTATCGACTGAGGGTGGGACAGGGTTTCTCGCAATGACCACTGGGATAATGACGTTTAATGATTGACTGTGGTTTGGCGAATGGTAGACTATATTCATGACGTAGCCGGGCGGATTCATGTTCATCAGCGAATAGGCAAAATATTTAAATCCGGGACCAAATACGGATTGGTCAGTTTAAAGGTTAAAAAAAGTGTTCTAGAAGTTTCTCGGGTCAGGTACCAGGATAGGTCTTGTTGCTTGGGGTCTAAATAAGCGTGGCATTTCTCTGGGTTCTTGGAAAATACATTAGTGGCCAGGTTATTTCAATTTGCACTGTGGATATTGGGGTATAGGATAGTTCTAGAAAGTTCGCTGTCAATTTTGAATTTCATGGGCTATTTCCTCTTTTATTGTAGTTATTTTAAGAAACCGTGAATTTCTTTTCAGTTTATTTTAAGGGACTTTAAAGGGATAGGTTTAAGTTTAAAGGGTTTCTATCATGTTTATAATAGTAAATTAAGGTATTTTGTTATTAATTAATGATTAATTTTAAATTTGATTTGATATGCGTAGATCTTATATACTGTATAACTATCGGAAAATTTCTGTCAACGTGAAATTATTCGTAGTTTAAAGATATAGAAACTTATATAGATAGTTTACAGGCTATGAGGATTCATACCATTTACAAAAGGAAGCCTGGCTTTAGACTCACAGACTCAGGTAGTGAGTCAGGCCTCCTTGTGTAACACCTGAAGCCTGGTCTTCTTGTGTAACACCTGAAGCCTGGTCTTCTTGTGTAACACCTGAAGCCTGGTCTTCTTGTGTAACACCTGAAGCCTGGTCTTCTTGTGTAACACCTGAAGCCTGGTCTTCTTGTGTAACACCTGAAGCCTGGTCTTCTTGTGTAACACCTGAAGCCTGGTCTTCTTGTGTAACACCTGAAGCCTGGTCTTCTTGTGTAACACCTGAAGCCTGGTCTTCTTGTGTAACACCGGAAGCCTGGTCTTCTTGTGTAACACCCGAAGCCTGGCCTCCCTGTGTAACACCCGAAGCCTGGCCTCCCTGTGTAACACCCGAAGCCTGGCCTCCCTGTGTAACACCTGAAGCCTGTCCTCCCTGTGTAACACCTGAATCCTGGCCTACCTGTGTAACACCTGAAGCCTGGCCTCCCTGTGTAACACCTGAATCCTGGCCTACCTGTGTAACACCTGAATCCTGGCCTTCTTGTGTAACACCTGAAGCCTGGCCTCCCTGTGCAACACCTGAAGCCTGGCCTCCCTGTGTAACACCTGAAGCCTGGCCTCCTTGTGTAACACCTGAAGCCTGGCCTACTGTGTAACACCTGAAGCCTGGCCTCCCTGTGTAACACCTGAAGCCTGGCCTCCCTGTGTAACACCTGAAGCCTGGCCTTCTTGTGTAACACCTGAAGCCTGGCCTTCTTGTGTAACACCTGAAGCCTGGCCTTCTTGTGTAACACCTGAAGCCTGGCCTTCTTGTGTAACACCTGAAGCCTGGCCTTCTTGTGTAACACCTGAAGCCTGGCCTTCTTGTGTAACACATGAAGCCTGGCCTTCTTGTGTAACACCTGAAGCCTGGTCTTCTTGTGTAACACCTGAAGCCTGGTCTTCTTGTGTAACACCTGAAGCCTGGTCTTCTTGTGTAACACCTGAAGCCTGGTCTTCTTGTGTAACACCTGAAGCCTGGTCTTCTTGTGTAACACCTGAAGCCTGGTCTTCTTGTGTAACACCTGAAGCCTGGTCTTCTTGTGTAACACCTGAAGCCTGGTCTTCTTGTGTAACACCTGAAGCCTGGTCTTCTTGTGTAACACCTGAAGCCTGGTCTTCTTGTGTAACACCCGAAGCCTGGCCTCCCTGTGTAACACCCGAAGCCTGGCCTCCCTGTGTAACACCCGAAGCCTGGCCTCCCTGTGTAACACCCGAAGCCTGGCCTCCCTGTGTAACACCTGAAGCCTGGCCTCCCTGTGTAACACCCGAAGCCTGGCCTCCCTGTGTAACACCTGAATCCTGGCCTACCTGTGTAACACCTGAATCCTGGCCTTCTTGTGTAACACCTGAAGCCTGGCCTCCCTGTGCAACACCTGAAGCCTGGCCTCCCTGTGTAACACCTGAAGCCTGGCCTCCTTGTGTAACACCTGAAGCCTGGCCTCCTTGTGTAACACCTGAAGCCTGGCCTACTGTGTAACACCTGAAGCCTGGCCTCCCTGTGTAACACCTGAAGCCTGGCCTCCCTGTGTAACACCTGAAGCCTGGCCTTCTTGTGTAACACCTGAAGCCTGGCCTTCTTGTGTAACACCTGAAGCCTGGCCTTCTTGTGTAACACCTGAAGCCTGGCCTTCTTGCGTAACACCTGAAACCTGGCCTTCTTGTGTAACACCTGAAGCCTGGCCTTCTTGTGTAACACCTGAAGCCTGGCCTTCTTGTGTAACACCTGAAGCCTGGCCTTCTTGTGTAACACCTGAAGCCTTGCCTTCTTGTGTAACACCTGAAGCCTTGCCCTCTTGTGTAACACCTGAAGCCTGGCCTCCCTGTGTAACACCTGAATCCTGGCCTTGTTGTGTAACACCTAAAGCCTGGCCTCCCTGTGTAACACCTGAATCCTGGCCTCCCTGTGTAACACCTGAATAATGGCCTCCCTGTGTAACACCTGAAGCCTGGCCTCCCTGTGTAACACCTGAAGCCAGGCCTCCCTGTGTAACACCTGAAGCCTGGCCTCCCTGTGTAAATGGTATGGATCCTGCGAGTGTGTAAACAATGTATATATAACGAGTACGGAACCGAATTATTGACTATGAGACAATCGTTGATGAATTCATTTCACTCGTTTTAAGTTTAGTTTTAGTTTTGGTTTGGTTTTAGCCGACACTACTGGAACTCCCTTCGAAAGAACGTGAAACATATGTCTCCATATGTTGAATGGTCCTCTCTATGTATTTATTTGTTTGTTTGTTTTTTCCTTCAAAATTGTACTGTTTGATATTGAATTTCATCTCTACAAAGATGAAACTAACTTGTATGGTTCAGAAAATATTTTAATTGTTATTATGATATTATTTAGGTTTTAAGAAAAAAAAATATGTCCGTGGAACTAAAAAAAGCTGAAAGAGTTTTCAAGATACGTAAGCAAAAGTTTCGAAAGACATTCCACACAGCCTCGGAAAATAAAAAATGGATTGAAAAGATTAAAGTGTATGATCAACAAGGCGAAGGAGATCACCACTGGGAATTTACTTGTTGTACAAGAGAGTATCATGGTTCTTATACGTTGAATATGAGTGGTTGTAATCAACATGGAAATATTAAATACGAAAGATGTTTTTTCAAATTAAACGTCTACAACAACAAAGAGAAATTAACGATCCGCAAGGGATTCCTTTCAGAACCAAATTTCCAAAGATTCGACTTTTCCAATGTATACTTCCTTGGTCACGAGCGTCAAATTATCGACATCTCCTTCACCATTGCTTCGTGCGACGAAAATAAACGCAAACCAATTGAACCACAAAAGGTGATGCTGGACCAAGCAATCCTAACAGACATGGTGATCAAAACAAAGGAACAACAATTCCCTTGTCACAAAGTAATCTTAGCCGCGGATTCCGAATATTTTCTGGCAATGTTTCAATCGGACATGAAAGAAAAACGTACGAGCGTCGTCGAGTGGACTGATGTATTTGAAGCCAGCGTGGTCAAAGATCTATTGCACTTTATCTACACTGGGCAAACACCACCCCATATTAAGAAAAATAAATTTCAGCTACTGGAAGCCGCCCATCTTTGCCAGTTGCCCAAGTTGAAAGACATGTGTGTCAACAGAATTGGGCAAGATATTGATGTGGATAACGCTGGTCGTGTACTTAGTACCTCAGAGATTTACGAATTGCATGATTTGAAAAGAGTTGCGTTTAAGTTCATGGTTGTTAATCACGAAAAAGTATTCGAGACGGTCGCGTACCAAGAAATTGATGTCAATATCAAGTTGAGATTGCTAAACAGTGTTTTTGAAGTATTGAAATAACATTTAAAAATTATGTAGTGCTATCGTAGAAACGTTAATACTAATTTTCTTATCTTCACAAAAAATTGTTCTTTAAACTTCAAACATTGAGGGTATAAACATAACTGACTATATCTTTGTACATACTTTCTTGGTGAAATAAAAAGAAGTTGATAAATAATTGAGTGAGTTTGTACTAATGTAGAAATAGCTTCAAAAACTGATTAGTGTAAGCATAGGTGTAATAAAGTAGCTTAAACCTCTGGTATCATCCTCTCATATATGCTTCATTGAGTAACGACGTTTACTTATACGTTGGCTTCACCCACAAACTTATATCGCGGCTTTCATTAATACATTCGAAAATGGCGACTAAGGGTTGGGATCATAATAGTACCTGCATCGTACCATACTTAACAGGCGTACTGAAAATTTGTGTGAATAGCCCCTCGACGCGCTAAATTTAACTGTGCTAATGTGATTACCCGCAATCCTAACTTCTGTTGTAATTGTAATAGAGCGACACAAACATGGGTGAGTAGCCCCACGATGCGCAGACTTTAACTGTGCTAAAACGATTACACGTAAGATACGACTAACCCTTAAGAAACATACAGGAAATCTGAGTGATTAGCCTCATTATGCGCTATCTTTAACTGTGCTGAAATGAAAGTCTACGCATCGTGGGGCTAATCACCACCGTTTTCAGTTTGTGTCGCTCTAATACAATTACAACAGAAGTTGGGATTAGCACAGTTAAAGGTAGCGCTGAGGTAGGGCTATTCCCAGAATTTTTCTATACGACTGTTAAGTACGGTACGATTTGGGTACTATTATGAGCCCAGCCCTTGGGCCATCTTGTTCAGTTCGCCAGAACCCTTATCCCTTTAATGTTTTCAAAGCTAGATTCCAGTGTTGAGAGCAGTACTTTTCTATGTTCATAGTTCGTTGAAAACACAACGGAGTACAGTACATCGTCTTGGACTCGAAATTTATCATTGGCAACGTTTATTTTTCTAAAATGTTTTTTCGTAAGCTAAAGGTAGGGTTTCTATTCATTGCTATTTACGTTGGAAAAAGTAAAAACACGATAAGATAACGATTAGGTATATCTCTTCTTGGTTTAGTCAAATTAGTTGACTTTGATAACGAGCCGTACTGTGCGTATGAGAAAATTTAACATTCAACGGGTTTTAAAAAGTAGAGCAGTCATTCGAATTTGCTCGCTGTAATTACATACGCTAGTCTTGTATGGTTCATAAAATATTTTTATTTGTTATTATGATATTATTTAGGTTTTAAGAAAAAAATATGTCCGTGGAACTAAACACAGCTGAAAGAGTTTTCAAGATACGCAATCAAACGTTTCAAAAGACATTCTACAGTGTGGAAGAGATCAGAGCAACACCTACCTTTGTGGAAAACCCCCAAAACCCCTGACGGACTACTTCACTGCAGTACAGTTTCAAGCTCGTATACAGGGTGTGACATGTGTCATTGTATGCAAATGAGAACGTGCAACAAGTATCATAGTGAATATCGTTTAATGATACGCACTTTGAAACGTTAAAGACCTACGATTAAGCTTAGGAACTAAGGCATCACAGTACAAATTAAAGGGCTGTTTGGTAAACCCATCAGCGTAAATGTTCGATGTACCTACCGTCGTGGTGTAGGCACTCTTCAAGACGATTTCCATGCCTTGTATTACGTTTTCTAGCATTTGAGGAGTGATTCGTTCAATTGCGCTTCGAATTCTGGCCGTCAAGTCGTCTACATTTAAAGGTTCTGTTGCAAACACCTTCCCCTTAACATATCCCCATAAGAAGAAATCAAGTGGGGTTAGGTCAGGGGATCTTGCTGGCCACGGAATTGGTCCACCTCTACCGATCCAACGGTTTGGAAAGTGCTCAGTTAGCCATTGGCGAACATTGACCGCCCAATGTGGTGGCGCACCATCTTGCTGAACCCTCAGGTCCCGCATCACAGCTAATGGTAATGCGTCTATCGCATCACTAAACACGTGGCTTTGGCCTACTTAGATAAGGAATCCATACGAGGTTCAAAGGTCAGAATTTTCCGCGGCACTGAGAATTCAGCACATTATTCAATCAAACGTACGCGTCGTTACTAGCAGCTTAGTTCGTATAAACGTTGTAAGTCCTGTGTCGTAGACGAATAGCAGCCTACTGCAACCGAGAAAAATTGGACATGACGTTTATTTTGGGTGAATGTCGCGGTAACGTTCAACAAGCGGCATTGCTTTATGCCGAACGCTTCCCAAACCGACGAAGGCCAGTTCGAAGAACCTTCACGAACATTAGAGACAACCTACGAGATTTCGGGAGTTTCGTCGTGCAAGACCGTCAACGTAGAAGAGACCGTATAATTGGTAATCATGATAGGGAAGTCGACATTCTAGCACGTTTTGAAGCCAATCCTCATACTAGTAGTAGAGCGGTCGGAGAAGAGGTTGGTCTAAGCCATTCAACCGTTCTTGCCATTTTACATCGGCATCACTACCGGCCCTATCATATCCACCTCCATCAAGCCTTAACGGACGATGACTACCTAAGACGTCAAGACTTCTGTCTTACCATGCGCGAGCTAATTGAAGCCGATCCATTGTTCTTAAGAAAGGTTCTTTTTTCTGATGAGGCGACATTTCACAGGGATGGTACGGTAAACCGACATAACTTGCATTACTGGACCCAACGAAATCCATACTGGTTACGGCAACATTACCATCAAATTCGATGGAAGATAAATGTTTGGTGTGGCATTCTGGGGAACAGAATCATCGGACCTTTCTTCTTCGAGGACAACATTACTGGTGACAGGTATTTGCACTTCCTGCGCCACGAGTTTAGTGATGCGATAGACGCATTACCATTAGCAGTGATGCGGGACCTGTGGTTCCAGCAGGATGGTGCGCCACCACATTGGGCGGTCAATGTTCGCCAATGGCTAACTGAGCACTTTCCAAACCGTTGGATCGGTAGAGGTGGACCAATTCCGTGGCCAGCAAGATCCCCTGACCTAACCCCACTTGATTTCTTCTTATGGGGATATGTTAAGGGGAAGGTGTTTGCAACAGAACCTTTAAATGTAGACGACTTGAAGGCCAGAATTCAAAGCGCAATTGAACGAATCACTCCTCAAATGCTAGAAAACGTAATACAAGGCATGGAAATCGTCTTGAAGAGTGCCTACACCACGACGGTAGGCACATCGAACATTTACGCTGATGGGTTTACCAAACAGCCCTTTAATTTGTAGTGTGACGCCTTAGTTCCTAAGCTTAATCGTAGGTCTTTAACGTTTCAAAGTGCGTATCATTAAACGATATTCACTACTTGTTGCACGTTCTCATTTGCATACAATGACACATGTCACACCCTGTATACGAGCTCGAAAATGTACTGCAGTGAAATAGTCCGTCAGGGGTTTTGGGGTTTTTCCACAAAGGTAGGTGTTGCTCTGATCTCTTCCACACAGTATACAAGTACGGTAAATAAATGGATCGAAAAGATTAAAGTGTATGATCAGCAAGGCGAAGAAGAAGATCACACCTGGGAATTTACTAGTGCGACAAATCCGTTTGGTGGTTTTCATTTCTTGAATGTGGGTGGTCGTAATCAATATGAAAATATTAAATACGAAAGATCTTTTTGCAAATTAAACGTCTACAACAACAAAGAGAAATTAACGATCCGCAAGGGATTCCTTTCAGAACCAAATTTCGAAAGATTCGACTTTTGCGAAGTATACATCATTGGTCGCACACATCAAAATATCGACATCTCCTTCACCATTGCTTCGTGCGACGAAAATAAACGCAAACCAGTGGAACCACTAAAGGCGATGCTGGACCAAGCAATCCTAACAGACATGGTGATCAAAACAAGGGAACAAGAATTCCCTTGCCACAAAGTAATTTTAGACGCGGAATCCGAATATTTCAAGGCAATGTTTCAATCGGACATGAGAGAAAAACGGACGAGCGTCGTCGAGTGGACTGATGTATTTGAAGCCAGCGTGGTCAACAATCTATTGCACTTTATCTACACCGGACAAACACCACCCGATATTAGGGAAAATTAATTCAAGTTACTGGAAGCCGCCCATCTTTGTCAATTACCAATGTTGAAAGACATGTGCGTCAACAGAATTAAGCAAGATATTGATGTGTACAACGCTGGTCACATACTTGAAATCTCGGAGATTTTCGAATTGGTTGAATTGAAATCAGATGCAATTACGTTTGTGGCTGCCAATTCCGAACAGGTATTGGAGACGGCCACCTACCAAAGAATTGACGACAAGACAAAGTCGCAATTGCTTACGAGTGTTTTTAAAGTATTTGGACAAAAATAAACAATAACAGTGCCTAAATTCTAAAACGTCGAATTCCAAATATTTCCTTGTATCAGAAGGGGATAATAGAAGAGAAGTATTATATACTTCTGCTTGTATGTAGTATTAAAATTATGCATTATTAATTAAAAATGCCTTTTACTATTTTTCTGCTTCGAAACACAATAAGCTGACTGCTGAGAAATAAGTGTTTATCTTTGGTTTACGAGGACCTCACCTTGCAACTGACGCAAAAATCTCCGTGAAAGATCTCCTACCCATTAAGCCAATCGGATCTTTTTTGACTTTTCTCCACAAGCCTTCCCATATGCTGTTTTGTGTGATAAATTTCTCTGAGGGAAAATTATTTTAGAGCATTTTCGACTCAAAATCATCCATAGAACACCCTATACTTCGGTACTACTATCCTATTCGAATTGTCCTTTATATGAAACCGGGCTGTGACGTGAAACCTATAATTGCTATCAAAATATGAGGCGAATCAAATTTCATAAGAAAGAAAGAAGCACGCCTGAATTGTAGGTATAGAAGTATTTGTTGAAGTCAACCAGAGATCTTATCTGTTCACTTGGACTTCGAACTACGTGAAGTGCAATCATAAAAAAAGTGCCAGGAATAGAAAATAAAATACCCTTACAAATAATAATACAGAACCTAGAGGTGTCCAAGCTCTAGAGAGCTTTCAGTTGGAGGAGGAGCTGAGCCTCGTGACATCGTTTATGCTGCCATATTGGTGGGTTTAAAGCAGGAATGAAGCTGAGACCACCCAATATGGCTACCAGAACAGCGGTAAGACTTGGGAGGGAGTGAAGTACTACAATCCCATCTGAAAGCTCTCTATTCCATTGTCTGCCCATTACCAGAAGTTTTTAACCCCCACCGAAGGCCACTTCACTGACATCAGAAGTCTCTCCCATCCCAGATCGGTGTTAGCGATGAATTTTTCTATGGCAACGATAGCAGCGCACTCATATGGAATTTTCCATTTTTTGTCAGTGGAAAAAAATTATTATCTAAAAGGTTGCCGTAATTTTGTGAGAGACAGTCAGAGAGAAAGGGGACGGCGAAGACATCATTCTGGTAAAAGATTTACACAGGCTCAATCTAGTAATGCTTTAAATTATAATTTAAATGTTATATAGTTATGGTAAGAAGGAATTTACTATAAGAAGGCCTAAAAAGGCGTCCGGTAGGCGCGTGATTGTCGACAATCCCCCTCATGGGTGGGGTAGGCTGGAAACCAAGGCGGGACTTAATATTTTATCTTACTCTCTTATTTTCCACCATCTAACTCTTTTACCTTTTCGTTAAGCCTTGGTTTGGTTTTTGGAACTCACGACATCATAAGTATATTACACTTGATTCGATTTAGAAACAATTAAAGAACGATTTTCACGTAGAGACACGTATTTAAATTCTATTAAGTTAGGTTCAAAACCTTTAACTAACTTGTTAATTACAATTAAAAACCATTCCCTAACCGTTTCAGCACCGCTGGCAGCCTCCATTTTCTGTTTACTTTGCTGGAGGTTTTTTTTTCTCTATTCGGATTTCGGAATACGTCAATCGTGTCTGTATAACCTATCCCCACGGGATCTAATAGAAAAGCGCAGAGCAATGATGCACATGAAAGGGGTGGGGGTTACTTGTCCACTAACACCGGCGTAAGAGCAGAAGCGTAAAATCTAGTGACTTAGGCATTCTTATAGTAAATTAATTCTTGGTTATGGTGACCCTTATTAACCAAAAAATCTAATTTGGGTTTAATTAAGCAATAAAAAAAAGCGCTTGTCTATTCCATAAATTATATTTCTGGAAAAAAGTTAAACCACGATAAGATAAGGTTTTATGAAATCTGTCGACGTGAATACGTGTATAGTCGCGTCAGATGCAATATCACATTGAACTTCAACGATTTGTAAAAAGTGCAGTAGTTTGTTGTAAATAATTACGCTCGCATTCTATAGTTCAGAAAATTTTATTTTAAGTCTGCTTGTCTTAAGTTTTAAGACTAAGTTATGTCTGTGGAAGTAAAACCAGCTGAAAGAGTTTTCAAGATACGAAAACAAACGTTTCGGGATAAGAAAAGACCTGTGGATAGTATATGGGTCGTGAAAATTAAAGCGTATGATGAACAAGGAGAAGAAGATCACATCTTGGAAATTACTTGTTCGGTACAGATGTGTTATGACAAATATTTTTTGAGTTTGAGAGGTGATAATAAAAATAAAAATATTAAATACGAACGATGTTTTTGCAAATTTAACGTTTACACTAACGACAACCGAAAGTTAACGATTCGCAAGGAAACCACAAGAAAACCAAATTTCGGAGATTTCAACTTTACCCATGTATACTGTCTTGGTCCTCAATATTATTACCAGATCGATATCTCGGTCACCATTGCTTTGAGCGGAGAAAATAAACTCAAACCACACAAGGAGATGCTGGACCATGCTATCCTAACAGACATTGTGATCAAAACTAAAGAACAAAAATTCCCTTGCCACAAAGTAATCTTGGCAGCGGAGTCCGAATATTTCCGGACCATGTTTCAATCCGACATGAAAGAAAAACGGACGAGCGTCGTAGAGTGGACTGATGTACTTGAAGCCAGCGTGGTCAAGGATTTATTGCACTTTATCTACACCGGTCAAACACCGCCCAATATTGAGCAAAATAAATTCAAATTACTGGAAGCCGCCCATCTTTGCCAGTTGTACACGTTGAAAGATAGGTGTGCCAACAGAATTGAGGAAGATATTGTTTCCAACGCTGGTTATGTACTTGAAGTCTCAGAGATTTACGAATTGGATGATTTGAAAGTAGTTGCGTTTAAGTTCGTGGTTGCTAATTACCAACAAGTATCCGAGACGGCCGCCTACCAAGGAATTGATATCAATATCAAGTCGAGATTGCTAAACAGTTTTTTGAAGTATTCAAGTAACGTTGAACAACCATCAATCCTTGATGTTTAGAAGTAAATAATGTAGTGTTTTTTGAGTGAATTTTTCCTTGTGTAGAGATAGCGTCATTCATTAACAATTAAGTTTAAGTATATTTCTTCATAGTTTTACGTTGTTTTACCCGGAATAATTAGGGAAAATGGAATTTTGATGAAAAATAAAATCGAAGATAGGAATTTTTTCGAATAATTGATATTTTATAATCATATCTCTGAACTTAAAACGATTATCCAATTGGTTCACTTATCTTTTACTTTTTCTAGTCTTTGTCCACAAAAACAGTTTTTATTAGTTTGAGTAACGAGATGTTTGTGCAAGCCATCCAAAGATCGAACAGAGTCGTATCTTTTTATTTGGACTTAGAACTACAGTGCTTCAGTGACTGTAGGGTCACGTCAGTTTTAATTTCACATTCAACTTCAGCGGTTTGTAAAAAGTGCAGTAGTTTGCTGTAAATAATTACGCTCGTATTCTACAGTTCAGAAATTTTTTTTAAATCTTCTTGTCTTGAGTTTTAAGAGTAAGTTTTAATTATGTCCATGGAAGTAAATCCAGCTGAAAGAGTTTTCAAGATACGAAAACAAACGTTTCGGGATAAGAGAAGATATTTAAATAGCAAATGGGTCGTGAAGATTAAAGCTTATGATCAACAAGGAGAAGAAGATCACATCTGGGAAATTACTTGTGCAGTACAGAAGTATTATGATGCCATGTATTTTTTCAGTTTGGGAGGTGGTAATCAAAATGAAAATATTAAGTACGAAAGATGTTTTTGCAAATTGAACGTTTACACTAACGACAACCGGAAATTAACGATCCGCAAGGAAACCGCAAGAAAACCAAATTTCGGAAATTTCGATTTCACCGATGTATACTATCTTGGCGATGAAGATAATTTCCAGAGTTGGATGGACATCTCCTTCACCATTGCTGCCTGCGACGAAAACAAACGCAAACCAGTCGAACCTCAAAAGACCATGCAGGACCAAGCAATCCTAACAGATATGGACCTAATCAAGACTAAAGAACAAGAATTCCCTTGCCACAAAGTAATCTTGGCAGCAGAATCCGAATATTTCCGGGTCATGTTTCAAACGGACATGCGAGAGCGTCGGACGAGCGTCGTCGAGTGGAATTATGATGTAAGCGTGGTCAAGAATTTACTGCACTTTTTCTACACCGGGCAAAAACCATCCAACATTATCCAAAATAAATTCAAGTTACTGGAAGCCGCCCATCTTTGCCAATTATCCACGTTGAGAGACATGTGCGCCAAGGGAATTGGGCAAGATAAAGATGTGACCAACGCTGCTCGTGTACTTGAAACCTCGGAGATTTACGAATTGGATGATTTAAAGACTGTTACTTTAAAGTTCGTGGCTGCTAATAATCAAGTATTATAGAGACGGCCGCTTACCAAGAAATTGATGTCAATACCAAGTTGAGAATTCTAAGCAGTTTTTTTAAAGTATTTCAACAACATTTAACGAATATATTAAGCTAGTATCTTATCCACGAAGACTATGCAGTGTCTTTGTTATTTAGTTTCTTATCTTTGACATTGTCAAAGGCGGAGTAGGAAATCCATGGGTACCTTTATATTGTTATTTCTTACTTATGGTTTCTTCTTTACCTTAATTAGACAGACAATTAATTAGAAATTTATAATTGTAATTAATTAGTTAGAAAAATAAATGCGTAATTTCTAATTGAATTAATTATTTTCTATGCCTAATTTCTAATTGAATTAATTAGTTTCTATGCCTAATTTCTAATTGAATTAATTAGTTTCTATGCCTAATTTCTAATTGAATTAATTAGTTTCTATGCCTAATTTCTAATTGAATTAATTAGTTTCTATGCCTAATTTCTAATTGAATTAATTAGTTTCTATGCCTAATTTCTAATTGAATTAATTAGTTTCTATGCCTAATTTCTAATTGAATTAATTAGTTTCTATGCCTAATTTCTAATTGAATTAATTAGTTTCTATGCCTAATTTCTAATTGAATTAATTAGTTTCTATGCCTAATTTCTAATTGAATTAATTAGTTTCTATGCCTAATTTATAATTGAATTAATTAATTGGATCATAAATATTTAATTTTAATTCTAATTCATTTAGTTGCCAGCTAATTCGCACAGTTCTGCAAATGAGTCTGGTTTTATGCTTAAAATATCGAAGTGGTCTAATCGGTCAATCCAAATTTGACATTTTTGCATTTATGGCTTGGTTTTGTAAACGGTATAAACTTTAATTCTTTGCCATTAAAAGACGATTTATACCGTGAATCGTGCCTTTTTACTAACTTACTGACTGGAATCGCAATCCATTTAAATATTTAACAATTAAACATTTAAAAGTCCAAGGCTTATATCGTCCTACGAACGAGTGAAGGCGGCCATCTTTGTTGTTTACATAGGGATAGGCTCCTTTTTTGCCAGTGAAAAGCGAGGCGGCGAGGAGGGGTTAAAAATGTGCTCCTTTTTATGAAAAAAATAGTGTCTTCTTTCCTAAGCGCCTTTACAGTATTAGAGGGGAAGGAAAATACCTCTCCCTGTAAATAGAAGCGGTGAGCTCACGGATAGATGCTCCGTGGCAGAAACAGAGAACCACCAAAGAGAATATAGGGGAGGAGTTGAAGATCCCCCGCTCCACAAGGCTAAATTACATTGTTGCCCCTAAATTATACTAGTGGTACGAGGGAGTTTCCGGCTCAGTCGCGCCACCTACGATACTGTTAAATGTCTCAAACGGAAATGCCTTGGTACTGCGCATTGAAGATGCGCGGTAGAAAAGAGCAACAAGATTTTCCCCTCTTTCCACTCCTCCCCTATATTCTCTTTGGAACCCCACAAGCCCAGACTTGCCCCAGCGTGGATTCGAAAAGCGCCACGGCCGCCCGGCCAGGCTTGGAAGTAAGGTTTATTTCTGAACTAGTCCTCCGGACCAGTGACCCTGATGTCTTAAATATGAAACTGGTCCCGGGACCAGTGACCCTTCCCCTATTTATTTTTCTACTGGTCCCAGGACTTGTGGTCGTTCTCTCTTCTAAAAAAATCTCTCTCAGCTTAGGGTTGTATACACAACTGGACTCATGGAGTCGAAATTTATGTTAAAATGAAAATAATTAAAGAGGTCCCCATATCAATTTTTAATAAAAGTAGGAATTAATAAACTAGTCATTGGGACCAGTGACCCTCACGTTTTGAATAAAAAAAGTGGTCCAAGCTATCAATAAACTGGTTTTTGACCTGTAAACCTGTCTTATTTCCTAGCCTGCGCCCGGCTCCATTATTAACCGTTTTTCAGTTCGCTAGAACACTTTTCTCTTTATTGTTTTCAACGCTGATTCCAGAGTTTAGAGCAGTATTTTTCTGTGTTAATAGTTCGTTGTAAACACTACGGAGTACAGTACATCGTCGTGGACTCGAAATTTATCATTGACAACGTTTACTTTTCCAATATATTTTATTAAGGCTTTTTAAAGCTAAAGGTAGGGTTTCTATTTCTTGCTATATACGTTTGGAAAAAGTAAAAAACACGAGATGATAAGGCTTAGTCGGTTGACTTTGGTAACGAGCGAATTTAACCATGAACGGGTTCTAAAAAGTAGAGCACTTAATTGAAATTGCTCGCCGTAAATAAATACGCTCGTCTTGTATGTTTCAGAAAATATTTTTATTTGTTATTCTGACATTATTTAGGTTTTAAGAAAAAAAATATGTCCGTGGAACTAAAAACAGCTGAAAGAGTTTTCAAAATACCTAAGCAAACGTTTCGAAAGACATTCCACACAGCCTCGGAAAAAAAATGGATCGAAAAGATTAAAGTGTATGATCAACAAGGCAAAGAAGATCACCCCTGGGAATTTACTTGTTCGACAAGAGGGTTTGATGGTCATTATTTCTTGAATTTGAGTGGTCGTAATCAATATTTAAATATTAAATACGAAAGATTTTTTGCAAATTAAACGTCTACAACAACAAAGAGAAATTAACGACCTACAAGGGATTCCTTTCAGAACCAAATTTCGAAGATACAATGTATACTTCGTTGGTTACCACCATCAAAATATTGACATCTCCTTCACCATTGCTTCGTGCGACGAAACTAAACGCAAAACAACTGAGCCACAAAAGGCGATGCTGGACCAAGCAATCCTAACGGACATGGTGATCAAAACTAAAGAACAAGAATTCCCTTGCCACAAAGTAATCCTAGCCGCGGAATCCGAATATTTCCGGGCAATGTTTCAATCGGACATGAAAGAAAAACGTACGAGCGTCGTCGAGTGGACTGATGTGTTTGAAGCCAGCGTGGTCAAAGATCTATTGCACTTTATCTACACTGGACAAACACCACCCGATATTAACGAAAATAAATTCAAATTACTGGAAGCCGCCCATCTTTGCCAATTGTCCAAGTTGAAAGACTTGTGTGCCAGTAGAATTGGGGAAGATATTGATGTGGATAACGCTGGTCATATACTTGAAATCTCGGAGATTCTCGAATTGGATGATTTGAAATCAGTTGCAATTACGTTTGTGGCTACCAATTACCAACAGGTATTGGAGACGGCCGCCTACCAAAGAATTGACGACAAGATAAAGTCGCGATTGCTTGCGAGTGTTTTTAAAGTATTTGGACAAAAATAAACAATATTAGTGCCATAATGTATACTATATATCGCGGTTTCATGTCTGTAAAAAAATTCTAAAACGTCGAATTCCAAACACTTCCTTGTATGTCGTATTAAAATTAACATTATCAATTAAAAATGCCTTTTACTATTTTTCTGCTTCTAAACACAATAATTAGCTGACTTCTGAGAAATGTGTTTATCATTGGTTTACGAGGACATCTCACCTCTCTCCTACCAGGTCAGAATTTCCCTAAATAAGTATTGCCATAAGTTTATAAGATATGTTCCATAAGTATGACACATCCTATGCTTCGTAATGCTAAAGACTTACTGAGAGGTAGTTCGAGAACGACGCGAGAATTGACTACACGCGGTTTTGCTGTCCATCACCCTAACTAGTCTGTACTAAGCGGCCATTGACAGCGCCTCACCAGGCGTCACTTTACGACAATCTACGACGTTTCACCTACGTCACTTCATGACAAGCTCTCAGTAACTTAGGGAACATATCTTATGAACTTATGTTAACAGCAATGTCACCTCTCGAAACTTACGAGCTTAACGAAAGTTATGTTCGCGCTTACGCAGGAAACGGTTCAGAACTGGTTTGCCCAAGTCGTTTTCTACGAGTTTTATGCGATTGCAAAAGCCTCGGTTAAACACTTAAGACACTACTTTAGTGGCACTGTCTGCTATCGACAATATAATGATTTTCTTACCCATCAGGTGGATGCTTGGAGGGGAATAATTTGATTCTAGAGTAGCATTGTTTGGGGTCATTCATAGCTGTTTAAAAATCTGGTTTGGCATCATTTAGTGCAGCCACCTCTCGGTGGAAATATTTTAAAAGCGAAAGCACGTGTAAATTGAAGTTGTTGTTGCAATAACCAGATGGCATCTAAAGGTTACGCCCAACCAAAAACCTGCGTTTTATGGCTAATTTATGCGTGCTAATCCAAGGTGGAAGAAGGCTGAAAACTAGTGTCATGCTCTGAGGCTAGTAACTAGCGAAGCAGCTTCATGAAACTACGTTGTGGCATGTTCGTAATTACTTCTGCAGTTTTACTCACTGTTAACTTTTTCAAGCGTTTTTAATAGACTCGTTTCCCCTTGTCAGCGTGAACATGGCCTAAGGGTACGCAACACTTTGTTTAAACATAACCGCTACCATATGTTCATAAGATATGTTCCATTCCATAAGTTTGTCACTGGCTACTGAGAGTTTGTCATGAAGTACCGTAGGTGAAACTTCATAGATTGGCGTACACAAAAAAAATTGAGTGTTTCTTTAGAGTGAAAATGGTGTACTTTTTAAATAACAAAAACGGTGTTATATTGGTATTTTAAAGGTGACCATTATCTACGAAAAAAAAACTTGGTTAATAAAGGTGTAAAATCTATCTGCTGTGGAACTACTCCTTTTTTTCGGAAACGGTGTTAGAAGGGTAGATCTCAGACTTTAAATTTTATAAACTGGTATTTTTTACCACAATTCTGTAAATTTTTAATTGCTATATATAGTTAAACTGTCTCATACAGTACCATACAATAACGCGAGAGAGGCGAGAGAACAATTTCGCAAAATATATCAATCTTTTTTTCATTGATTTATGATTATTATTAATATTAATATGAAATAGTTTTGATGATAATTAACATTTAGCGAAGTGGAAGTTTCAAAAGAATGTAATTTAAAGGCCGACTTCCATCGAAAAGGGTTCTTGCGAACTGAAAACCATCGAGCATCGAGACTAACAATGAAGCCACATTGCCGATTTTCGAATCCCCGCTGGGGTAAAAGTTGGAAGGGTTCTCGCTAACTGAAAGCCGCGCAATGTGGTTCTAGCGAACTGAAGATGAACAATAGAGAATTTCCTTCAGGGGAAATCAAAAATTCGAGAGAAAATAAATTTAAAAAGATTTCTATTGTTCATCTTCAGTTCACTTGAACCACATTACACGGCTTTCAGTTAGCGAGAACCCTTCCAACTTTTACCCCAGCGGGGATTCGAAAATCGGCACGGTCGCCTCATTGTTAGTCTCAATGCTCGGTTTTCAGTTCGCTAGACCCCCTTTTCGCTGGAAGTCGGCCTTTAAGAAAACACTTTTTTTTACAAATTAAAAACACCCAAAATAGACTTTCGTCACCTTGAGTTTTTCCGGACAATTTAAGGTGTAAATTGGGTAATAAAACCTTTAAAACACCGTTTGAAATTAAACATGGAAATTAAATAATAATACTGCGGGATAGAAAATCAATAACTTGTTTCTTAAATGAGGTCTTCCGTTTCTATATATGTTTTAATTTTGAAGTCAATCCAAAGATTATAAAGGTTCAAAAATGTTCCTAGATTGAAGGCTATTGAAAGTTTCTAATACCCCTGATTTTGTTCATTAATATTTTTACAGTACATCCGCATAAATCTTAAGCCTTTCCCCTTTAAAATCACCAATGAATGAAAAATATCACCTTAACACAAATTATTCCTTTTCACTCTAAGTGCGTTCATTAATATGTGCATAGTACATTCGCAATGCATTGTTGTAGACAAATCATAATCCCCACCCTTTGAAAATCAAAAATCCCTCTTTTCACTCTCCCTTTAAAAAGACGAAAGATACTACTTCTTCTCTTCTACATCTTCAGACCAAGTCAAACAAGTTTTCGTTAAATGTACATCAAACGATGTGGCTAAAAATGAAGGGAAGGGACGGTAACGGTACAAAAATAACAATACATAGTTTACACGCAAGGAGGATTCAAACCCTTTGCACAAGGAGACCAGGCAACTTAGAGCGTAAAATAGCAGACGATTTTACACTCTAAATCGCTTGGTCTCCTTGTGTTAACGGTAGGAATCCTCCGTGCCAGTAAACTGTGTATTCCGACGGGTAGAGCACGTGTCTCCAGTTCTTTGAATCTCGTTTAAAACCTCCCTTGTCGTGACAGCAATAACAGGTTATAAGGATAGTCCACTTTCTCTAGTTCTAATTCTCTCCACGGCACGGTAACTGTCGCATTGCTTAGAGGGACTTTGCAGTGGTAGAGGGGTGGTCTCAGCAAAGAGGGGTAAGGAAAGTTTGGCCTGCGATACACTCTTTAAGGGGTTTTATAGCTAACTGAAAGCCATGAATTGGGGGTTGAACTTGTTTTGTACGGAACTGAAGATTAGAAATAGTCTCTTAAATTTTTCCCTCCCGAATTTTTTCATTCCTCCGAAGGAAATCCTCTCTATCATTTATATTCAGTTCGCTAGAACCACATTGCACGGCATATCCCGTCAAGGTCTTGCCCCAGCGTTGACTCGAAAATCGCCACGGCCGCTCTATTGTTAATCTAGAAGGTAGTTTTTCCGTTCCCTAGAACCCTTTTCTCTTTAATGTTTTCAATGATAGATTCCAGTGTTTAGAGCAGTATTTTTCTGTGTTATAGTTCGTTGAAAACACTACAGTACATCGTCTTGGACTCGAAATTTATCATTGGTAAGGTTTATTTTCCCAATATATTTTATTAAGGTTTTTAAGCTATAAAAGTGGGAAAAAAGTTGTCGACTTTGACACCGAGCCGTACGCGAATTTAACCCTGAACAGGTTCTAAATAGTAGAGCAGTTACTTGAATTTCCTCGCTGTAAACATGGACAAAGCAATAGGCTACTGTATTACATTGTCCATGCTGTAAATAAATACGCTCGTGTTGCGCTTCAGATAATATTTTTGTTTGTTATTATAATATTATTTAGGTTTAAAGAAAAAAATATGTCCGTGGAGCAGAAAACAACTGAAAGAGTTTTCAAGATACGCAAGCAAACGTTTCGAAAGACATTCAATACAGCCTTGGAAAATAAAAAATGGATTGAAAAGATTAAAGCGTATGATCAACAAGGCGAAGAAGATCACCCCTGGGAAATTACTTGTTCGACAAAATCGTTTGGTGGTCATGATTTCTTGAATTTGAGTGGTTGTAATCAAAATAGAAATATTAAATACGAAAGATGTTCTTGCAAATTAAACGTCTACAAACACAACAAAGAGAAATTAACGATCTACAAGGGACTCCTTTTAGAACCAAATTTCGAAAGCTTCAACTTCTGCTATGTATACTTCATTGGTCGCCAATATCAAAATATCGACATATCCTTCACCATTGCTTCGTGCAACGAAAATAAACGCAAACCAATTGAACCACAAAAGGCGATGCTGGACAATGCAATCCTAACAGACATGGTGATCAAAACAAGGGAACAAGAATTCCCTTGCCACAAAGTAATTTTAGCCGTGGAATCCGAATATTTCAAGGCAATGTTTCAATCGGACATGAAAGAAAAACGGACGAGCGTCGTCGAGTGGACTGATGTATTTGAAGCCAGCGTGGTCAAAGATCTATTGCACTTTATCTACACCGGACAAACACCACCCGATATTAACGAAAATAAATTCAAATTACTGGAAGCCGCCCATCTTTGTCAATTACCAAATTTGAAAGACATGTGTGTCAATAGAATTAAGCAAGATATTGATGTGTACAACGCTGGTCATATACTTGAAATCTCGGAGATTTTCGAATTGGATGAATTGAAATCAGTTGCAATTAAGTTTGTGGCTGCTCACCAAGAGGTATTGGAGACGGCCACCTACCAAAGAATTGACGACAAGATAAAGTCGCAGTTGCTTACGAGTGTTTTTAAAGTATTTGGACGAAAATAAACATTAATAGTGCCATAATATATACTATATATCGCGGTTTCATGTCTGTAAAAAAATTCTAAAACGTCGAATTCCAAACATTTCCTTGTAAGTAGTATTAAAGTTATGCATTATTAATTAAAAATGCCTTTTACTATTTTTCTGCTTCGAAACACAATAAGCTGACTTCTGAGAAATGTGTTTATCATTGGTTTAAGAGGACATCTCACCTCTCTCCTACCAGGTCAGAATTTCCCTAAATAAGTATTGCCATAAGTTTATAAGATATGTTCCATAAGTATGACACATTCTATGCTTCGTAATGCTAAAGACCTACTGAGAGGTAGTTCGAGAACGACGCGAGAATTGACTACACGCGGTTAGTTTTGTAGTCCATCTTCCTATTTAGCCTGTACTAAGCAGCCATTGACAGCGCCTCACCAGGCGTCACTTTACGACAAGCACTCAGTAACTTAGCCTTATGAACTTATGTTAACAGCAATGTCACCTCTCAAAACATACGAGCTTAACGAAATTTATGTTCAGTACGGTTCAGAACTGGTTTCCCAAGTCGTTTTCTTCGAGTTTAATGCGATTTCAATAGTGTCACTACTTTAGTGCTGTCTGCTTTCAACAATATAATGATTTTCTTACCCAGGTGGAAGCTTGGAGATAGACAAAGGGGGCGGCGAAAACATCATTCTGGTAAAAGATTTACACAAGCATAGGCAAGTAATGCTTTAAATTCGAATTTCAATGTTATATATATATATTCAATACCCTTTTGAACATGTTCTCCTCTATAATCTTATCGCTTCCGACCTGAGAAGGGGAAACAATTTTCACCCCCTTGTGTACAGTCATAGTATAAAGGTTTCTCTTAGTAAACTCCTGGCGTTACTTTCTGTGTTTGTAGTTAATTACAATCACTGAAATTTAATAAACATTGCCATTTACTAAATATTTGGGATTGCATGGTTTCGTTAAATTAACCAAGATATTTCATTTGGGCTTAATTAAGCGGAAAAGCGGTTTTTCTATCCCTTATACTATTACTAGTGGAAAAATAAAGGTAAAACCACGATAAGATTAATCAAAACTGTCTTTGTACACAAAGACGCGAAAAAGTAAGAGATAAGTGTAGAAAATTAATTGTTTGAAGTAACAGATATTCAAATTTTCATTTTTGAAGACGTGATTATAAAACATCAATTATTTGAAAAAATTTCTTATCTTAGTTTTTTTCACCAAAATTCCTTAAGTAAAATATTTTATCCTTAAACATGCGCATCATTTTAAAAATAGAAAACGTATGCATTTTATTTTATTTTTAAAATTTAGAGTTAGTTTGAGTATTCGGGCCTATAAGGAGAATAAAATGGGCAGAAAATTGTTGATAGCAGACAAAATAAAACAAGCATGAAAACTTAACAAAACGTGTTCGTTTATTTTAACGTTTTCGAGGTTTCAAAAATTGACGTGTTGTATATCTCTCAAAGCTACAGATCCTTTTGACTCTAATAACTACATCACAGTCAAAGGGCGAATGTAATTTTCGGTTCGCAATATTTCAATTTTGAAATATAAAAATAAATACTTCTAGCTCTATTTTTCAGATATCCGAGTATTTGAACTTCCTCGAAGCAAATGTTTCTCGAAAATAAACAGTAGTATCAAGGTAGTTTCTCTGAAATTTTTGTGAAAAAAACTAAGATAAGAAATTTTTTCAAATAATTGATGTTTTATAATCACGTCTTCAAAAATGAAAATTTGAATATCTGTTACTTCAAACAATTAATTTTCTACACTTATCTCTTACTTTTTCGCGTCTTTGTGTACAAAGACAGTTTTGATTAATATCTGTCACTTCAGTCTTAATATGAATTAAAACTGTTTGGAAACTAGTATTTTAAAACGTATACTGAAAAGCAGGCGCTCCATTTAAGTCTTGCGGTGTTGGGCGTATATTAGTTACCACGTTTGAACTAACAAGGCCCTAACCATCTATTATAGAAGTATTAATCTTGATTGCTTCAACGCCCAGTTCAACTCAAATTGCCTTCCCGTCGTTTTCACGTGCAAAGCACAGTGGATGCAATAATACAAATAGATTCCGAAGACTTAGGCTAAAAAATTATTACGTAGACCTGTGTACAAAAACAATCTATACACCTGTGCACAATTGCGTCTGGCAACATATTCCATAGACCTGAGCTGGTTGACCACATTTCCTAAATTATATAATTTTTCCTATTTTCGGATGTCTTCCTATTAGTTCCTATAATTTCGATAATTTTCCTATATTTTCCTATTTTTTGAAATTGTAGATATTTTGTGCGCTCTCACTTTTGCTTTTGTTATATATAGCCAAAGCTATGGAAGCCTCTAAAAATATTTGTCAAGGAAGTCTGTGATGTTTTAAAGTTATAGCATATGTTTCTAAGATTACGTTCCATAAGTATGACACTTCCTATATTTCGAAATGCTAGAGACTTAATGAGAGCTAGTTCGAGAACGACGCGAGAATTGACTACACGCGATTTTCTACTCCATCTTCCTATTTAGTCTGTACTAAGCCTTTGACAGGGCCTCATCAGGCGTCGCTTTACGAGAATCTATGACGTTTCATTTACGTCACTTCGAGACAAGCTCTCAGTTTCCAGTGACAAATTTATGTAACATATCTTACGAACTTATGGTTATAATTAAACCAAAGCTCCTTTGTAAATCTTGTCTTATTACTTTCAAAGCATTTGCAACCTATATTTTGTAAAATTCAGTAAAATGTACCCATACTTGATGGAAGTTCTTACTACACTCAAGCGATGCCGCGGGTAACAGCTAGTCTCCTATAATTTCCTGTAAATCAATTGTAAATTTCCTATTTTCCTATAACTATTACAAGGTTATTTGTGGTCACCCTGAGTGCACAAACATATTTCGTAGATAACATAGGCTTGTGAAAACACATGTCATATAATTGTGTACAAACAGATCCCGTAGACTTGTGCACAAACAGATCCCTTAGAATTGTGCACAAACAGATCCCTTAGAATTGTGCACAAACAGATCCCTTAGAATTGAGCACAAACTGATGTCATAGACTTGCGCACAAAATGATGTCATAGACTTACGCACAAACAGATGTCATAAACTTGTGCAAAAAGAGATGTTATATACCTGTACACAAAAAGATTCCATGGACCTCTGCACAAAAACATTCCATACCCCTATGCTCGAAAATATGCTCAAGAATATCTCGTACACCAGTGCACAAAAATACTGCATATCCATTTGCACAAAAATATCCCGTATCCATTTGCAGAAAAATGTTCTTTAGACCTGTGCACAAACAGATGCAGTGGCCTTTGCAAAGACAGATTCCTTAGACCTCTGCACAAACCGATTCAGTAGGCTTGTGCACAAAAATATTCCGTAGACCTGTGCACAAAAATATTCCGTAGACCTGTGCACAAAAATATTCCGTAGACCTGTGCACAAACAGATACCGTAGACATGTGCACAAACAGATTCCGGATACTTGGACACAAACGGAAGTCACAGGGTTGTGCACAAACAGATGTCATAGACTTGCACAAAACATACATCATAGACTTGCGCAATAAGAGATGTCAAGGATATGTGCACATCAGATTCCACGGACTAGTGCACAAACAGAAGTCTTAGACTTGTTTACAAACAGAAGTCATAGACCTGTTTCCATAAAGATTCCATACCCATTTGCACAAAACAATTTCATACCCATTTGCACGAAACGATTCCATACCCATTTGCACAAAACGATTCCATAGACCTGTGCACAAAAATATTCCATAGACATGTGCCCAAAGAGATTCCATAAAACTGTGCACAAAATATTCCCTAGACCTGAGCTCAAAAAAATATGCCGTAGGCCTGTGCACAAACAGATGCCGTAGACCTGTAAAGAAACAGATTCCGTAAACCTGTGCACAAACAGATGCCGTAGGCCTGTGTACAAACAGATTCCGGAGATCTGTGCACAGATTCCGTAGCCATGTGCACAAACAAATTGCGTAGACTTGTACTCAAGTGGAAGTCACAGGCTTGTGCACAACAGATGTCATAGACATGTTCAAACCAGATTCCATAGTTTTGTGCACAAAAAGAAGTCATAGACATGTGCACAAAAACATTCTATAGACTTGTGCACATCAATTTTCCATGGACCTGTGCACAAAATATTTCATGGAGATGTGCACAAAATATTTCATGCAGATGTGCACAAAATATTTCATGGAGATGTGCACAAAATATTTCATGGAACTGTGCACAAAACATTATATATGCTTGTGCACATAAAGATTCCTTAGACCTGCGCGCTAAAGATTCCATAGACCTGTGTACATAAAGATTTCATACCCATAGCACAAAACTATTCCATAACCCTAAAGATTCCATTGACCTATGCACAAAATATTCTATTGGCTTTTGTATAAACAAGTGACATAGACCTGTGTACAAAAATATTCCATGGACCTGTGCACAAAAACATGCCTTGGACCTGTTCAGAAACATTTCACACCCCTATATGCTCAAAAATATTCCACACCCATTTGCACAAACGTAAACAGAAATATATTACGTAGACTCGTGCACAAATAGATTCCACAGACTTGTACACAAACAGAAGTCACACGGTTTTGCACAATCCGATGTTATAGACTTGTGCACAAACAGATGTCATATGCTTGTGTAAAAAACTGATTTCATAGACTTCCTCAAAAAGAGATGTCATTGACATTTGCTCAAGAGATTCCGTAGACTTGTGCACGTAAAGATTTTTCACACTTGTGCACAAACATATTTCGTAGACCTGTACACACAGATACCATAGACTTGTCAAATATTTGTGCAAAAACACATACCTTAGACTTTTGCACAAACTGATGCCATAGACTTGTGCACAATCACATGTCCTAGACCGGTGTACAAAACATTCTATAGATTTGTGCACAAACATGAGTCATATACCTGTACACAAAAATATTCCACGGACTTCTGCACAAAAACATTCCATATACCTGTACACAAAAATAATCCATGGACCTCTGCACAAAAACATTCCATATCCCTATGCTCAAAAATGTTCCTTACCCATTTGCACAAAAATATCTCGTTCACCTGTGCACAAAAATATCACGTACACCTGTGCACAAAAATATTCGGTATCCATTTTCACAAAAATATTCCGTACACCTGTGCACAAAAATATTCCAAATCCATTCGCACCATAATATTCCATACACCTATGCACAAAAATATTCCGTACACCTGTGAACAAAAACAGTTCGTACACCTGTGCACAAAAATATTCCGTATAGTTGTGCATAAAAATATTCCGTACACCAATGCATAAAAATATTTCGTACACTTGTGCACAAATAGAATCACAGGCTTGTGCACAAAGAAATGTCGCAGACTCGCGCAAAAAGAGATGTCATAGACATGTGCACATCAGATTCCATAGAGTTATGCACAAACATTTTCAATGCCCCTATGCTCAAACAGATTTCAAACCCTTATGCTCAAAAAGATTCCATACCCATTTGCACAAAAATAATACGTAGACCCGTGCTCAAAAATTTCCGTAGACATTTGCTCAGACAGAAGTCACTCGCGTGTGCACAAACAGATGTCATAGACTTGTGAATAAACAGATGTTATAGACTTGTGCACAAAGAGATGTTATAGACTTGTTCACACACAGGTGTTATAGAATTGATCACAAACAGGTGTTATAGAATTGATCACAAACAGGTGTTATAGAATTGATCACAAACAGGTGTTATAGACTTGTTCACAAACAGGTGTTATAGACTTGTTCACAAACAGATGATTTAGACTTGTGCACAAACAGATGCTTTAGACTTGTGCACAAACAGATGGAATAGACTTGTGCACAAACAGATGGAATAGACTTGTGCACAAACAGATGTTTTAGTCTTGTGTACAAACAGATGTTTTAGACTTGTGCACAAACAGATATTTTAGGCTTGTGTACAAACAGATGTTTTAGACTTGAGCATAAACAAATGTTATTGACTTGCGCAAAAAGAGATGTCATAGAAATGAGCAAATCAGATTCCATAGAAATGAGCAAATCAGATTCCATAGACCTGTGCACAAACAGAGGTCGTAGACCTGTGAACAAACAGAAGTCGTAGACCTGTGCACAAACAGAAGTCGTAGACCTGTGCAAATAAAGATTTTTCACTTGGACACATAAAGATTCTTCAGACTTGTGTGTGCACATAATGATTCTTCAGACTTGTGTGCACATAAAGATTCTTCAGACTTGTGTGCACATAATGATTCTTCAGACTTGTGTGCACATAAAGATTCTTCAGACTTGTGTGCACATAAAGATTCTTCAAACTTGTGCACATAAATATACCATAGACCTATGAACAAAAAATTCCATAGACCTGTGCACAGAAGATTCCATACTCCTATACTCAAAAGGATTCCATGCAGATTTGCACAAAAACATTCCGTAGACCTGTGTAAAACAATATTCCATAGGCCTGTGTAAAACATTATTCCAGAGGCCTGTGTAAAACAATATTCCATAGGCCTGTGCACGAAATGATTGCATAGGCCTCTGCACAAAGAGATTTTATACTCCTTTGCACAAAAATATTCTTTAGGTCTGCGCTTAAACAGATTCCGTAGACTTGTACACAAACATATGTTATAGTTTAGACTCGTGTAAAAATTTAATTACCTATAATTGGTAATTATCTTTAATTGCTTATTTTGTTTAATTAAGTTTAATCTGTACTTCGCAACTAAATTAGTTGGACGCGCAATAGTTATAATGACAATTAAGCTAGCTAATTGCCCTACCAATTTGATTATCCGCAGTAAAATGACGTAAGTCCTAGAATGACTATCTTTATTTCTTAACCCAAGAAAAAAAGTCGTAAGTTCCACAGTTTAAAGGTAAACCACGTAATTCGGAGCAGGTACTTAAAACTATTAAAAACAATACTTAAACTTTATTTTTCTTAATGAAACAAAAATTGGCGCCCACTATAAAAATGGGGCTTTCATTTAAGACCGTTTTCAAATCTATCAAACGTATAGTTATTTTTGTAAGGGTACTTACAAAATGGGTAAGTTTGGAAAATTTCCCATGTTATTTCTATGGAGATTCTCTAGTTTTTCGCCAAAATCTGTGATTAATTTTATGGAAATGAAAACTACCCTTAGCAACTTTATGCTTTATAAAATAAACTATTAGGTGGATCATCTTGAAATTTTTACCACATATTAAGGGCCCGGATTTTAGTTCAGTAGAAAAATTTCGAAACAATAAACTTAATACGAAAAAAGTTAAAACCAATCCAAAAACCTTCCTTATACATTAAAGCCGTCATCAGGCCTTATCTAAGGGAGCGTTTTCAATGCCCCTATGCTCAAACAGATTTCAAACCCTTATGCTCAAAAAGATTCCATACCCATTTGCACAAAAATAATACGTAGACCCGTGCTCAAAAATATTCCGTAGACCCGTGCTCAAAAATATTCCGTAGACATTTGCTCAGACAGAAGTCACTCGCGTGTGCACAAACAGATGTCATAGACTTGTGAATAAACAGATGTTATAGACTTGTGCACAAAGAGATGTTATAGACTTGTTCACACACAGGTGTTATAGAATTGATCACAAACAGGTGTTATAGAATTGATCACAAACAGGTGTTATAGAATTGATCACAAACAGGTGTTATAGACTTGTTCACAAACAGGTGTTATAGACTTGTTCACAAACAGATGATTTAGACTTGTGCACAAACAGATGCTTTAGACTTGTGCACAAACAGATGGAATAGACTTGTGCACAAACAGATGGAATAGACTTGTGCACAAACAGATGTTTTAGTCTTGTGTACAAACAGATGTTTTAGACTTGTGCACAAACAGATATTTTAGGCTTGTGTACAAACAGATGTTTTAGACTTGAGCATAAACAAATGTTATTGACTTGCGCAAAAAGAGATGTCATAGAAATGAGCAAATCAGATTCCATAGAAATGAGCAAATCAGATTCCATAGACCTGTGCACAAACAGAGGTCGTAGACCTGTGAACAAACAGAAGTCGTAGACCTGTGCACAAACAGAAGTCGTAGACCTGTGCAAATAAAGATTTTTCACTTGGACACATAAAGATTCTTCAGACTTGTGTGTGCACATAATGATTCTTCAGACTTGTGTGCACATAAAGATTCTTCAGACTTGTGTGCACATAATGATTCTTCAGACTTGTGTGCACATAAAGATTCTTCAGACTTGTGTGCACATAAAGATTCTTCAAACTTGTGCACATAAATATACCATAGACCCATGAACAAAAAATTCCATAGACCTGTGCACAGAAGATTCCATACTCCTATACTCAAAAGGATTCCATGCAGATTTGCACAAAAACATTCCGTAGACCTGTGTAAAACAATATTCCATAGGCCTGTGTAAAACATTATTCCAGAGGCCTGTGTAAAACAATATTCCATAGGCCTGTGCACGAAATGATTGCATAGGCCTCTGCACAAAGAGATTTTATACTCCTTTGCACAAAAATATTCTTTAGGTCTGCGCTTAAACAGATTCCGTAGACTTGTACACAAACATATGTTATAGTTTAGACTCGTGTAAAAATTTAATTACCTATAATTGGTAATTATCTTTAATTGCTTATTTTGTTTAATTAAGTTTAATCTGTACTTCGCAACTAAATTAGTTGGACGCGCAATAGTTATAATGACAATTAAGCTAGCTAATTGCCCTACCAATTTGATTATCCGCAGTAAAATGACGTAAGTCCTAGAATGACTATCTTTATTTCTTAACCCAAGAAAAAAAGTCATAAGTTCCACAGTTTAAAGGTAAACCACGTAATTCGGAGCAGGTACTTAAAACTATTAAAAACAATACTTAAACTTTATTTTTCTTAATGAAACAAAAATTGGCGCCCACTATAAAAATGGGGCTTTCATTTAAGACCGTTTTCAAATCTATCAAACGTATAGTTATTTTTGTAAGGGTAGTTACAAAATGGGTAAGTTTGGAAAATTTCCCATGTTATTTCTATGGAGATTCTCTAGTTTTTCGCCAAAATCTGTGATTAATTTTATGGAAATGAAAACTACCCTTAGCAACTTTATGCTTTATAAAATAAACTATTAGGTGGATCATCTTGAAATTTTTACCACATATTAAGGGCCCGGATTTTAGTTCAGTAGAAAAATTTCGAAACAATAAACTTAATACGAAAAAAGTTAAAACCAATCCAAAAACCTTCCTTATACATTAAAGCCGTCATCAGGCCTTATCTAAGGGAGCTACCGCTCCCTTAGAATAACGATTATTCATATTTGTCGACGTTGATACTGTATAGTGGCGTCAGATGCAATTTCACATTGAACTTCAACGGTTTGTAAAAAGTGCAGTAGTTTGCTGTAAATAATTACGCTCGCATTCTATTGATCATAAAATTTTATTTTAAGTCTGCTTGTCTTTAGTTTTAAGAGTAAGTTATGTCCGTGGAAGCAAAACCAGCTGAAAGAGTTTTCAAGATACGAAAACAAACGTTTCGGGATAAGAAAAGACCTGTGGATAATACATGGGTCGTGACGATTAAAGCGTATGATGAACAAGGAGAAGAAGATCACATCTGGGAAATTACTTGTTCGCTACAGAATTATTATGACAAATATTTTTTGAGTTTGAGAGGTGGCAATAAAAATAAAAAATTAAATACGAACGATGTTATTGCAAATTTATCATTTACACTAAAGACAACCGGAAATTAACGATCCACAAGGAAACCACGAGAAAACCAAATTTCGGAGATTTCGACTTTACCGACATATACTGTCTTGGTGATCAATATAGTTTCCAGATTTGTATCGACATCTCCTTCACCATTGCTTCGTGCGACGAAAATATAAAAAAACCAATTGAGCCACAAAAGACCATGCTGGACCAAGCTATCCTAACAGACATTGTAATCAAAACTAAAGATCAAGAATTCCCCTGCCACAAAGTAATCTTGGCAGCGGAATCCGAATATTTCCGGGCCATGTTTCAATCGAACATGAAAGAAAAACGGACGACCGTCGTCGAGTGGACTTATGTATTTGATGAAAGCCTAGTGAAGGATTTATTGCACTTTTTCTACACCGGGCAAAAACCACCCTACACCAAAGAGAAGGGAAATAGGGAGAGATAATCGCATAGGCAGCCGTGATCCATCTAGAGGGGAAAATTTGTGATACGCGGCGGCTCTTAACGCGCACCTTATTCGCGCACAGTTGACGTTATTGGTTCTCCTCTTTCTGGCTACTACGCCACCAAAATTGCTCGGAAAGGTTTAAACGTTAAACGTACGCTTTAAAAATAAAAAGCCGAGGCTTAAGTGAAATGATCAGCCAAGTGGGCTTTTTTAAGCAGAGTTATTTATTTATCAGAGGTAATTTAAAATGGTTTACCACAAAAAATGCTGCTACTTGAATTGTAGTAGCAATACGCGGTATTCAAGTAATCCAAAAATGAACGGTATAACTTTTAAACCATTTCGAAAACCTATAACCAAACATCAACAATGTGTAATTAAAAAACATCATTTCGTGGGTTCGTGTGCTCAAGCCATTTTTCTAATGGTGATAGTGATCCATTAGCAGGATTTGGTGTTATATGTTTACAAGTAAGATATTTTGAATATTTTCCTGAAACATTACACGGCTCTAATCTTATACTATCTATCTAAATTACCTCTGATAAATAAATAACTCTTTGCTTAAAAAAGCCCACTTGGCTGAACATTTCACTTAAGCCTCGGCTTTTTATTTTTAAAGCGTACGTTTTAACAACGTTTAAACCTTTCCGAGCAATTTTGGTGACGTAGTAGTAGCCCGAAAGAGGAGAACCAATAACGTCAACTGTGCGCGAATAAGTTGCGCGTTAAGAGCCGCCGCGTATCACACATTTTCCTCTCTTCTCAATACGGATGGATCACGGCTGCCTATGCGATTATCTCTCCCTATTTCCCTCCTCTTTGCCTACACTAGGCAAAATAAATTTAAGTTACTGGAAGCCGCCCATCTTTGTCAATTATCCAAGTTGAAAGACCTATGTGCCAAGCAAATTGGCGAAGATATTGATGTGGCCAACACTGGTCGTGTACTTGAAACCTCGGAGATTTACGAATTGGATGATTTGAAAGTAATTGCATTTAAGTTCGTGGGTGCTAATTACCAACAAGTATTCGAGACAGCCGCCTATCAAGAAATTGATGTCAATATCAAGTTGAGATTGTTAAACAGTGTTTTTAAAGTATTCAAGTAAAGTTGAACAATTATAGAGCTCGAATATATTATTTACTAAAACTATCGCTGAGACGTTGATAATAAATCTTTAAAACGTTGCTAAAAAATTCTAGAAACATCAAATATTGAGGCTTTAAGAAGTGATACAGCTATATACGTGACTGACTACATCTTTGTACGCACTTACTTGATACAATAAAAAGGATAAGCTGAGAAATAATGTAGTGTTTATTGAGTGAATTTTTCCTTGTGCAGAGATAGCGTCATTCATTAACAATTACGTTTAAGTATATTTCTTCATAGTTCTACGTTGTTTTACCCTGAATAATTAGGGAAAATGGAATTTTGGTGAAAAATAAAATCGAAGATAAGGAATTTTTTAAATAATTGATATTTTATAATCATATCTCTGTACTTAAAATGTTTAATGGCTGTACTTCAGTCATTCCAATTTGCTCACTTATCTTTTACTTTTTCTAGTCTTTTTCCACAAAAACAGTTTTTATTAGTTTGAGTATGGAAATGTTTGTTCAAGCCATCATCCAAAGATAGAACCGAGCCTTATCTTTTATTTGAATTTAGAACTGCAGTGCTCCAGTAACTATAGGGTCACGTCAGTTGGAATTTCACATTGAACCTCAGCGGTTTGTAAAAAGTGCAGTAGCTCGCTGTAAATAATTACGCTCGAATTTTATAGTTCAGAAAATTTATTTTAAGTCTGTTTGTCTTAAGTTTTAAGAGTAAGTTATGTCCATGGAAGTAAAACCAGCTGAAAGAGTTTTCAAGATACGAAAACAAACGTTTCGGGATAAGAAAAGACCTGTGGACAGTAAATGGGTCGTGACGATTAAAGCGTATGATGAACAAGGAGAAGAAGATCACATCTGGGAAATTACTTGTTCGTTATCGATGTATTATGATGCCATATATTATTTCAGTTTGAGAGGTGGTAATCAAAATAAAAAGATTAAGTACGAAAGATGTTTTTGCAAATTGAACGTTTACACTAACGACAACCGGAAATTAACGATCCGCAAGGAAACCACAAGACCACCAAATTTCGGAGATTTCGATTTCACCGATGTATACTATCTTGGTGGTGATGCTAATTTACAGAGTTGTATCGACATCTCCTTCACCATTGCTTCGTGCAACGAAAATAAAAGCAAACTAGTCGAACCACAAAAGGCCATGCTGGACCAAGCTATCCTAACAGACATGATGATCAAAACAAGGGAACAAGAATTCCCTTGCCACAAAGTAATCTTGGCAGCGGAATCCGAATATTTCCGGGCGATGTTTTTATCCGACATGAAAGAAAAACGTACAAGCGTCGTCGAGTGGACTGATGTATATGAAGCCAGCGTGGTCAAAGATCTATTGCACTTTATCTACACTGGACAAACACCACCCGATATTGGGGAAAATAAATTCAAGCTACTGGAAGCCGCCCATCTTTGCCAATTGTCCAAGTTGAAAGACTTGTGTGCCAGTAGAATTGGGGAAGATATTGATGTGGATAACGCTGGTCATATACTTGAAATCTCGGAGATTCTCGAATTGGATGATTTGAAATCAGTTGCAATTACGTTTGTGGCTACCAATTACCAACAGGTATTGGAGACGGCCGCCTACCAAAGAATTGACGACAAGATAAAGTCGCGATTGCTTGCGAGTGTTTTTAAAGTATTTGGACAAAAATAAACAATAATAGTGCCATATATCGCGGTTTCATGTCTGTAAAAAAATTCTAAAACGTCGAATTCCAAACATTTCCTTGTATGTAGTATTAAAATTAACATTATCAATTAAAAATGCCTTTTACTATTTTTCTGCTTCGAAACACAATAAGCTGACTTCTGAGAAATGTGTTTATCATTCGTTTACGAGGACCTCACCTCTCTCCTCCCAGATCAAAATTTCCTTAAATAAGTATTACCATAAGTTTATAAGATATGTTCCATTAGTATGACACTTCCTATATGCTTCGTAATGCTAAAGACTTACTGAGAGGTAGTTCGAGAACGACGCGTGAATTGACTACAGGCGGTTTTGCTGTCCATCAACAGAACTAGTCTGTACTAAGCGGCCATTGACAGCGCCTCACCAGGCGTCACTTTACGACAAGCACTCAGTAACTTAGGGAACATACCTTATGAATTTATGTTAACAGTAATGTCACCTCTCAAAACATGCGAGCTTAATGAAATTTATGTTCGCGCTTACGCAGGAAACGGTTCAGAACTGGTTTCCCAAGTCGTTTTCTAGAGTTTAATGCGATTTCAATTGTGTCGGTTAAACACTTTATGACACTACTTTAGTGCTGTCTGCTTTCAACAATATAATGATTTCCTTACCCAGGTGGAAGCTTGGAGATAGACAAAGGGGATGGCGAAAACATCATTCTGGTAAAAGATTTACACAAGCATAGGCAAGTAATGCTTTAAATTCGAATTTCAATGTTATCAAAAGGAGATGATCTATTTTTGCAAATAGAACCTTTACACTAACGACAACCGGAAACTAACGATCCGCAAGGAAACCGCAACTTCCAAGACCACCAAATTTCGGAGATTTCAACTTCACCGATGTATGCTATCTTGGTGATGAAGATAATGTCCAGAGTTGGATGGACATCTCCTTCACCATTGCTTCCTGCGACGAAAACAAGCGCAAACCAGTCAAACCACAAAAGACCATGCTGGACCAAGCAATCCTAACAGATATGGTCATCAAGACTAAAGAACAAGAATTCCCATGCCACAAAGTAATCTTGGCAGCGGAATCCGAATATTTCCGGGTCATGTTTCAAACGGACATGCGAGAGCGTCGGACGAGCGTCGTCGAGTGGAATTATGCTGCAAGCGTGGTCAAGGATTTGCTGCACTTTTTCTACACCGGGCAAAAACCACCCAACATTATCCAAAATAAATTCAAGTTACTGGAAGCCGCCCATCTTTGCCAATTATCCACGTTGAGAGACATGTGCGCCAAGGGAATTGGGGAAGATATTGATGTGGCCAACGCTGGTCGTGTACTTGAAACCTCGGAGATTTACGAATTGGATGATTTGAAGACTGTTACTTTAAAGTTCGTGGCTGCTAATAATCAAGTATTAGAGACGGCTGCTTACCAAGAAATTGATGTCAATATCAAGTTGAGAATTCTAAGCAGTTTTTTAAAGTATTTCAACAACATTTAACGAATATATTAAGCTAGTATACTATTCACTAAGACCTTGCAGTGTCTTTGTTATTTAGTTTCTTATCTTAGACATTGTCAAAGGCGGAGTAGGAAATCCATGGGTACCTTTATATTGTTATTTTTTACTTATGGTTTTTTTTTACCTTAATTAGACAGGCAATTAATTAGAAATTTATAATTGTAATTAGTTAGTTAGAAAAATAAATGCCTAATTTCTAATTTAATTAATTAATTTCTATGCCTAATTTCTTATTGAATTAATTAATTGGATCATAAATATTTATCTAATTTTTAATTCTAATTCAATTGGTTTTCAGCTAATTAGCACAGTTCTGCAAATGAGTCTGGTTTATGCTAAAAATATCGAAGTGGTCTAATCTGCGACATCATTCAATCCAAATTTGACATTTTTGCATTTTTTCCCAATTTATGGCTTGGTTTTGCAAACGGTATTAACTTTAATTCCTTGCCATTAAAAGACGATTTATACCGTGAATCGTGCATTTTTACTAACTAACTGACTGGAATCACAATCCATTTAAATTTTTTAGCAATTAAACATTTAAAAGTCCAAGGCTTATATCTTCCTACGAACGAGTGAAGGCGGCCATCTTTGTTGTTTACACAGGGATAGGCTCCTTTTTTGCCAGTGAAAAGCGAGGCGGCGAGGAGGGGTTAAAAATGTGCCCCTTTTTATGAAAAAAATAGTGTCTTCTTTCCTAAGCGCCTTTACAGTATTAGAGGGGAAGGAAAATACCTCTCCCTGTAAATAGAAGCGGTGAGCTCACGGATAGAAGCTCCGTCACTCCGTGGCAGAAACAAAGAGTCAAAGACCACTTACCCCAGCGTGGATTTGAAAAGCGCCACGGCCGCTCCATTATTAAACCGTTTTTCAGTTCGCTAGAACACTTTTCTCTTTATTGTTTTCGAAGCTAGATTCCAGAGTTTAGAGCAGTATTTTTCTGTGTTAATAGTTGAAAACACCGCGGAGTACAGTACATCATCGTGGACTTTTTAAAGCTAAAGGTAGGGTTTCTATTTCTTTCTATATAGGTTTGCAAAAATTAAAAACACGAGATGATGATAAGGCTTAGTCTGTTGATTTTGATAACGACCGAATTTAACCATCAACGGGTTCTAAAAAGTAGAGCACTTATTTGAATTTGCCCCTCGTGTATGCTTCACAAAATATTTTTATTTGTTTTTATAATATTATTTAGGTTTTAAGAAAAAAATATGTCCGTGGAACTAAAAACAGCTGAAAGAGTTTTCAAGATACGTAAGCAAACGTTTCGAAAGACATTCTACACAAGCTCGGAAAATAAATGGATCGAAAAGATTAAAGTGTATGATCAACAAGGCGAAGAAGATCACCCCTGGGAAATTACTAGTTCGACAAATGCGTATGGTGGTCATTATTTGTTGAATTTGAGTGGTCGTAATCAATATGGAAATACTAAATACGAAAGAGGATTTTGCAAATTAAACGTCTACTTTAACGTCCATAAAAAATTAACATTCTGCAAGGGATTCCTTACAGAACCAAATTTCGAAAGCTTCACCTTCACCAATGCATACTTCGTTGGTTACCACCATCAAAATATTGACATCTCCTTCACCATTGCTTCGTGCGACGAAACTAAACGCAAAACTACTGAGCCACAAAAGGCGATGCTGGACCAAGCAATCCTAACGGACATGGTGATCAAAACTAAAGAACAAGAATTCCCTTGTCACAAAGTAATCATAGCCGCGGAATCCGAATATTTTCTGGCGATGTTTCAATCGGACATGAAAGAACAACGTACGAGTGTCGTCGAGTGGACTGATGTCTTTGAAGCGAGCGTGGTGAAGGATCTATTGCACTTTATCTACACTGGAAAAACACCACCCGATATTAGGGAAAATAAATTTAAGTTACTGGAAGCCGCCCATCTTTGTCAATTAAACAAGTTGAAAGACTTGTGTGTCGATAGAATTAAGCAAGATATTAATATGGACAACGCTGGTCGTGTACTTGAAACTGCAGAGATTTACGAATTGGATGATTTGAGGACTGTTGCTTTGAAGTTCGTGGCTGCTAATAATCAAGTATTAGAGACGGCCGCTTATCAAGAAATTGATGTCAATATCAAGTTGAGAATTCTAAGCAGTTTTTTTAAACAAAATTTAAAGAATATTTTAAGCTAGTATACTATTCACTAAGACTTTGCAGTGTCTTTGTTGTTTAGTTTCTTATCTTAGACATTCCTTGTACACAGACTGTCCTAAAAATAAACATATTCTTGAATGATAAAGGGTTGATTAAGCGAAATATGACGTCATAACTGTGTTGTCTTAGGCCAGGCTAATATATTTGCGAGCCTAGGGTTAGGGTATTAGTGGGACACCAAAATGTTTTCATAAACTTTAAATAATTTTGAGCAATGATAGCAAAAAGCCAAACGTCAGGTTCTATTAGTACCTTTCCTTTATTTTTTTATCAGAAATTTAAAAGTTATTATTTCTGTCGTCAAAGGTTAAAGAACTTCTGTAGGTCCCTTTAATTAGTAGAATAATCGATAAAAATCACTTGATTTTCCTTTTAACCTACCCATTAATCTAAGTACTTTATTGAACTATTTGGCGGAAGTGTATTATTTAAACGCGTAGAAGTAACACTTTGAATTAGGTTTACTTTAGCAGCTCCTACACATTTAATGGTACATTTCTTCTAGATAAAGGTTCAAAAATGTTCCTAGATTGAAGGCTATTGAAAATTTCTAATACGCCTGATTTTGTACAGTGCATCCGCATTGTACTGTTATAGATAAATCATAAGCCTTTCCCCTTTAAAATCACTAATGAAAGAAAAATATCATCTTAACACAATTTATCCCTTTTCACTCTAAGTGCGTTCATTAATACGTGCATGTACATTCCCAATGCCCTGTTATAGACAAATCATAATCCCCATCCTTTGAAAATCAAAAATCCCTCTTTTTACTCTCCCTTTAAAAGACGAACGATACTACTTCTACATCTTCAGACCAAGTCAAACAGGTTTTCGTTAGATGTACATGAAACAATGTGGCTAAAAATGAAGGGAAGGGACGGTCACGGTACAAAAATAACAATACATAGTTTACACGAGAGGAAGATTCATACCATTTGCACAAGGAGACCAGGCAACTTAGAGCGTAAAATATCAGACGATTTTACACTCTAAGTCGCTTGGTCTCCTTGTGTTAACGGTAGGAATCCTCCATGCCTGTAAACTATGTATTCCTACGGGTAGAGCACGTGTATCCAGTTCTTTGACTTTCGTTTTAAACCTCCCTTGTCGTGACAGCAATGAGGATAGTCCACTTCCTACAGTTCTAATTCTCTCCACGGCACGGTAACTGTCGCATTGCTTAGAGGGACTTTGCAGTGGTAGAGGGGTGGTCTCAATAAAGAGGGGTAGGGAAAGATTGCCTTGCGATACATTCTTTAAGGGGTTTTATAGCTAACTGAAAGCCATGCATTGGGGGTTGAACTTGTTTTGTACGGAACTGAAGATAAGAGTCTCTTAAATTTTTCCCTCCCGGATTTTTCCATTCCTCCGAAGGAAATTCTCTACCGCGGCTAGAACCACATTGCACGGCATATCCCCTCAACTTCTTCAAGGTCTTGCCCCAGCGTGGTTTCCAAAAGCGCCACGTCCGCTCTATTGTTAATCTAGAATGGAGTTTTTCGGTTCGCTAGAAACCTTTTCTCTTTAAGTTTTCAAAGCTAGATTCCAGTGTTTAGAGCAGTACTTTTCTATGTTCATAGTTCGTTGAAAACACAACGGAGTACAGTGCATCGTCGTGGACTCGAAATCTATCATTGGTAACGTTTATTTTTCCAATATATTTTATTAAGGTTTTTAAGCTATAAAAGTCGGAAAAAAATAAAACCACGATAAGATAACGTTTAGTCTAATTTGTTGACTTTGATACCGAGCCGTACTGTCGGCGTCGCGTCTGATCGAATTTAACCTTGAACAGGCTCTAAATAGTAGAGCAGTAACTTGAATTTCCTCGCTGTAAACATGGACAAAGCAATAGGCTACTGTATTACTTTGTCCATGCTGTAAATAAATACGCTCGTGTTGCGCTTCAGATTATATTTTTATTTGTTATTATGATATTATTTAGGTTTAAAGAAATAAAATATGTCCGTGGAACTGAAAACAACTGAAAGAGTTTTCAAGATACGTAAGCAAACGTTTCCAAAGACATTCTGTACAAGCACGGAAAATAAATGGATCGTAAAGATTAAAGTGTATGATCAACAAGGCGAAGAAGATCACCCCTGGGAAATTATGTGTTCGACAAGAGAGTATGGTGGTTCTCATTCCTTGTATTTGAGAGGTCGTAATCAATATGGTGGTATTAAATACGAAAGATGTTTTTGCAAATTAAACGTGTACATCTGCAAAGAAAAATTAACGATCTACGAGGGATTCCTTTCACGACCAAATTTCCAAAGATTCGACTTCCGCGATGCATACTTCCCCGGTGACCGCCATCGAAATATTGACATGTCCTTCACCATTGCTTCGTGCGACGAAAATAAACACAAACCAATTGAACCACAAAAGGCGATGCTGGACCAAGCAATCCTAACGGACATGGTGATCAAAACAAGGGAACAAGAATTTCCTTGCCACAAAGTAATCATAGCCGCGGAGTCTGAATATTTCAAGGCGATGTTTCAATCGGACGTGAAAGAACAACGTACGAGCGTGGTCGAGTGGACTGATGTGTTTGAAGCAAGCGTGGTCAAAGATCTATTGCACTTTATCTACACCGGACAAACACCACCCGATATTAGGGAAAATAAATTCAAATTACTGGAAGCCGCCTATCTTTGTCAATTATCAATGTTGAAAGACATGTGTGTCAACAGAATTAAGCAAGATATTGATGTGGAAAACGCTGGTCGTGTACTTGAAATCTCGGAGATTTTCGAATTGGATGAACTGAAATCAGATGCAATTACGTTTGTGGCTGCCAATTACCAAGTGGTATTGGAGACGGCCGCCTTTCAAAGAATTGACGACAAGATAAAGTCGCAATTGCTTACGAGTGTTTTTAAAGTATTTGGACGACAATAAACAATAACAGTGCCATAATATATACTATATATCGCGGTTTCATGTCTGTAAAAAAATTCTAAAACGTGGAATTCCAAACATTTCTTTGTATGTAGTATTAAAATTATGCATTATTAATTAAAAATGCCTTTTACTATTTTTCTGCTTCTAAACACAATAATTAGCTGACTTCTGAGAAATGTGTTTATCATTGGTTTACGAGGACATCTCACCTCTCTCCTACCAGGTCAGAATTTCCCTAAATAAGTATTGCCATAAGTTTATAAGATATGTTCCATTAGTATGACACTTCCTATATGCTTCGTAATGCTAAAGACTTACTGAGAGGTAGTTCGAGAACGACGCGTGAATTGACTACACGCGGTTTTGCTGTCCATCACCCTAAGTAGTCTGTACTAAGCGGCCATTGACAGCGCCTCACCAGGCGTCACTTTACGACAAGCACTCAGTAACTTAGGGAACATACCTTATGAACTTATGTTAACAGCAATGTCACCTCTCAAAACATACGAGGTTAACGAAATTTATGTTCGCGCTTACGCAGGAAACGGTTCAGAACTGGTTTCCCAAGTCGTTTTCTACGAGTTTAATGCGATTTCAATAGTGTCGGTTAAAGGCCGACTTCTACCGAAAAGGGTTCTTACGAACTGAAGACCGTGCATCGATTCTTAACAATAGAGCGACCGTGACAATTTTCGAGTACCCACTGGGGCAAAATTTGGAGGGATTCTTACGAACTGAAAACCTTGCTATGCGGGTTCTTACGAACTGAAGATAAACAATAGAAAGTCTCTTAAATATTTTATTCCCGATTTTTACGACCCTCTGAAGGAAAATATCTATTGTTTATCTTCAGTTCGTAAGAACCCTCGTATCAAGGTTTTCAGTTCGTAAGAACCCCTCAAAATTTTGTCCAGCGGGGATTCGAAAATCGGTACGGTCGCTCCATTGTTACTCTCGATGCACGGTTTTCAGTTCGTAAGAACCCTTTTCGATGGAAGTCGGCCTTTAAACACTTTAAGACACTACTTTAGTGCTGTCTGCTTTCAACAATATAATGATTTTCTTACCCAGGTGGAAGCTTGGAGATAGACAAAGGGGACGGCGAAAACATCATTCTGGTAAAAGATTTACACAAGCATAGGCAAGTAATGCTTTAAATTCGAATTTCAATGTTTTATATATATTCAACACCCTCTTGTGAACATGTACTCCTCTATAATCTTATCGCTTCCGACCTAAGAAGGGGAAACAATTTTCACCCCCTTGTGTACAGTCATAGCATAAGTGAATCATATTACAGCTCCCTATAAGTACTGGACGTAGGTTAAGCTTTTGTAAACAGCGTTTTCTTCCAAGACATCCAAGCCCGCCATCTATAGCTCAGTTTTACAAGTATAGTTTTCCCATTAACCCGGATCTTGAGTTAGGTTAACCTACGGAAGTTCCGGTTGATGGTATTGGCTGTCAGACCGCCGTCAGTGTCGTGATTAGTGTGAAGCTTGTTATCGCGTTATAATTTTAAATTAGAATGACTTATGTTTCTTTGTTAATTAGGAAAAACGCCTAGGATCAATGTAACTAATTACAATCGTCGCGTGCCCAAATGAAAGATACATCTGAACACAATCTATGTGATATTAAAAGCACTTAACCGTAAGCAACTGAAACGTTTTGTAAAACTGATAAATATTAACCAGCATCTTTCGCAAACGGAAAACGTTAAAGCATTGAAAAAATACCTATAGACTGCCAATTATTTTTTAAAATCGGAAAAATAAAGTGGACTTCTACTATTATACTCACAAGCCAACACTATGTATGGAACAACTTGTTTCCTTCCGCGCTCTTCTCTCTCAAACCTTTCCTCATTGGCTACCACTTACTTCCGTTTGCTTGCCCCGCTTATCAAAAATTTCTTTCGCGCCGAAATCATTCCTCTGGTTTAGTTCACAAATTCGCCGCTACGTTTCGCATATACCCTTTTCCCTTCAGTGCTGGGAGACAATGCTGATGCACAGCGATGTTATATCGTCCAGTACTTCTAGGGAGCTGTAATATGATCTACTTCTGGTCATAGTATAAAGGTTTTCTCTTAGTAAACTCCTGGCATTACTTTCTGTGTTTGTAGTTAATTAGAATCACTGTAATTTAATAAACATTGCCATTTACTAAATATTTAGAATTGCATGGTTACGTTTAATTAACCAAGATATTTTATTTGGGTTTAATTAAGCGGAAAAGCTGTTTTTCTGTTCCATATACTATAGTGGAAAAATAAAGGTAAAACCACGATAAGATAACGTTTATTCATATTTGTCGACGTGGATACTGTATAGTGGCGTCAGATGCAATTTCACATTGAACTTCAACGGTTTGAAAAAAGTGCAGTAGTTTGCTGTAAATAATTACGCTCGCATTCTATAGTTCAGAAAATTTTATTTTAAGTCTGCTTGTCTTAAGTTTTAAGACTAAGTTAAGTCTGTGGAAGTAAATGCAGCTGAAAGAGTTTTCAAGATACGAAAACAAACGTTTCGGGATAAGAAAATACCTGTGGATAGTACATGGGTCGTGACAATTAAAGCGTATGATGAACAAGGAGAAGAAGATCACATCTGGGAAATTACTTGTTCGCTACAGAATTATTATGACAAATATTTTTGAGTTTGAGAGGTGGCAATAAAAATAAAAATATTAAATACGAACGATGTTATTGCAAATTTATCATTTACACTAAAGACAACCGGAAATTAACGATCCACAAGGAAACCACGAGAAAACCAAATTTCGGAGATTTCGACTTTACCGACATATACTGTCTCGGTGATCAATATAGTTTCCAGATTTGTATCGACATCTCCTTCACCATTGCTTCGTGCGACGAAAATATAAAAAAACCAATTGACCCACAAAAGACCATGCTGGACCAAGCAATCCTAACGGACATGGTGATCAAAACAAGGGAACAAGAATTCCCTTGCCACAAAGTAATCTTGGCAGCGGAATGCGAATATTTCCGGGTCATGTTTCAATCGGACATGAAAGAACAACGTACGAGCGTCGTCGAGTGGACTGATGTGTTTGAAGCAAGCGTGGTCAAAGATCTATTGCATTTTATCTACACTGGAAAAACACCACCCGATATTAGGGAAAATAAATTTAAGTTACTGGAAGCCGCCCATCTTTGTCAATTACCAAAGTTGAAAGACATGTGCGTCAAAAGAATTAAGCAAGATATTGATGTGGAAAACGCTGGTCATATACTTGAAATCTCGGAGATTCTCGAATTGGATGATTTGAAATCAGTTGCAATTACGTTTGTGGCTACCAATTACCAACAGGTATTGGAGACGGCCGCCTACCAAAGAATTGACGACAAGATAAAGTCGCGATTGCTTGCGAGTGTTTTTAAAGTATTGGGACAAAATAAACAATAATACTGCCTTAGTATATACTATATATCGCGGCTTCATGTCTGTAAAAAATTCTAAAACGTGGAATTCCAAACATTTCCTTGTATGTAGTATTAAAATTAACATTATCAATTAAAAATGCCTTTTACTATTTTTCTGCTTCGAAACACAATAATTAGCTGACTTCTGAGAAATGTGTTTATCATTGGTTTACGAGGACATCTCACCTCTCTCCGCCAGATCAGAATTTCCCTAAATAAGTATTACCATAAGTTTGTAAGATATGTTCCATTAGTATGACACTTCCTATGCTTCGTAATGCTAAAGACTTACTGAGAGGTAGTTCGAGAACGACGCGAGAATTGACTACACGCGGTTTTGCTTTCCATCACCCTAAGTAGTCTGTACTAAGCGGCCATTGACAGCGCCTCACCAGGCGTCACTTTACGACAAGCACTCAGTAACTTAGGGAACATACCTTATGAACTTATGTTAACAGCAATGTCACCTCTCAAAACATGCGAGCTTAACGAAATTTATGTTCGCGCTTACGCAGGAAACGGTTCAGAACTGGTTTCCCAAGTCGTTTTCTACGAGTTTAATGCGATTTCAATAGTGTCGGTTAAACACTTTAAGACACTACTTTAGTGCTGTCTGCTTTCAACAATATAATGATTTTCTTACCCTGGTGGAAGCTTGGAAGGGAAAAATTTGATTCTAGAGTAGCATTGTTTGGGGTCATTCATAGCTGTTTAAAAATCTGGTTAGGCATCATTTAGTGCAGTCACCTCTCGGTGGAAATATTTTAAAAGCGAAAGCACGTGTAAATTGAAGTTGTTGTTGCAATAACCAGATGGCATCTAAAGGTTACGCCCAACCAAAACCCTGCGTTCTATGGCTAATTTATGCGTGCTAATCCAAGGTGGAAGAAGGCTGAAAACTAGTGTCATGCTCTGAGGGTAGTAACTAGCGAAGCAGCTTCATGAAACTACGTTGTGGCACGTTCATAATTACTTCTGCAGTTTTGCTCACTATTAACTTTTTCAAGCGTTTTTAATAGACTCGAACCTGTTTCCCCTTGTCAGTGTGAACATGGCCAAAGGGTACGCAACACTTTGTTTAAACATAACCGCTACCATATGTTCATAAGATATGTTCCATTCCATAAGTTTGTCACTGGCTACTGAGAGTTTGTCATGAAGTGTCGTAGGTGAAACTTCATAGATTGGCGTACACAAAAAATTGAGTGTGAAAATGGTGTACTTTTTAAATAACAAAAACGGTGTTATATTGGTAGATCTCAGACTTTAAATTTTATAAACTGGTATTTTTGACCACAATTCTGTAAATATTTAATTGCTATATATAGTTAAACTGTCTCATACAGTACCATACAAAAACGCGAGAGAGGCGAGAGAACAATTTCGCAAAATATATCAATCTTTTTTTCATTGATTTATGATTATTATTAATATTAATATGAAATAGTTTTGATGATAATTAACATTTAGCGAAGTGGAAGTTTCACCCAAAATAGAGTTTCGTCACCTTGAGTTTTTCCGGACAATTTAAGGTGTAAATTCGGTAATAAAACCTTTAAAACACCGTTTGAAATTAAACATGGAAATTAAATAATAATACTGCGGGATTGAAAATCAATAACTTGTTTCTTAAATGAGGTCTTCCGTTTCTGTATATGTTTTAATTTTGAAGTCAATCCAAAGATTATAAAGGTTCAAAAATGTTCCTAGATTGAAGGCTATTGAAAGTTTCTAATACGCCTGATTTAGTTCATTAATATTTTTACAGTACATCCGCATTGTACTGTTATAGATAAATCATAAGCCCTGTCCGCTTTAAAATCACCAATGAATGTAAAATATCACCTTTACTAAGTGCGTTCATTAATATGTGCATGTACATTCGCAATGCACCGTTATAGACAAATCATAATCCCCACCCTTTGAAAATCAAAAAGCCCTCTTTTCACTCTCCCTTTAAAAAGACGAACGATACTACTTCTTCTACATCTTCAGACCAAGTCAAACAAGTTAAGTTTTCGTTAGATGTACATCAAACAATGTCGCTAAAAATGAAGGGAAGGGACGGTCACGGTACAAAAATAACAATACATAGTTTACACGCAAGGAGGATTCATACCATTTGCACAAGGAGACCAGGCAACTTAGAGCGTAAAATAGCAGACGATTTTACACTCTAAGTCGCTTGGTCTCCTTGTGTTAACGGTAGGAATCCTCCATGCCTGTAAACTATGTATTTCGACGGGAAGAGCACGTGTATCCAGTTCTTTGACTCGTTTAAAACCTCCCTTGTCGTGGCAGTAATAACAGGTTATAACAGAAATATATTACCTTACACTGTAAGGTAATATATTTCTGGTTATAAGGATGGTCCACTACCTCTAGTTCTAATTCTCTCCACGCACGGTAACTGTCGCATTGCTTAGAGGGTAGTTTGCAGTGGTAGAGGGGTGGTCTCGGCAAAGAGGGGGTAAGGAAAGTTTGGCTTGCGATACATTCTTTAAGGGGTTTTATAGCTAACTGAAAGCCATGCATTGGGGGTTGAACTTGTTTTGTACGGAACTGAAGATAAGAAATAGTCTCTTAAATTTTTCCCTCCCGAATTTTTCCATTCCTCCGAAGGAAATCTCTATCATCTATATTCAGTTCGCTAGAACCACATTGCACGACAGAACAGAATCCCTCAAGGTCTTGACTCTTGCCCCTACGTTGACTCGAAAATCGCCACGGCCGCTCTATTGTTATTAGACCCGAAATTAATCATTGGTAACGTTTATTCTTCCGATATGTTTTATTAAGGTTTTTAAGCTATAAAAGTTGGAAAAAAGTAAAACCACGATAAGATGACGTTTAGTCAAATTTGTTGACTTTGATACCGAGCCGTACTGTCGGCGTCGCGTCTGATCGAATTTAACCTTGAACAGGCTCTTAATAGTAGAGCAGTTACTTGAATTTCCTCGCTGGAAACATGGACAAAGCAATAGGCTACTGTATTACTTTGTCCATGCTGTAAATAAATACGCTCGTGTTGTGCTTTAGATTATATTTTTATTTGTTATTATGATATTATTTAGGTTTAAAGAAAAAAATATGTCGGTGGAACTGAAAACAACAAGAGTTTTCAAGATACGAAAGCAAACGTTTCGAAAGACATTCAATACAAGCACGGAAAATATATGGATCGAAAAGATTAAAGCGTATGATCAACAAGGCGAAGAAGATCACCCCTGGGAAATTACGTGTTCGACAAGCGAGTGTGATTTCCATAATGTGTTGTATTTGAGTGGTCGTAATCAATGTGAAAATATTAAATACGAAAGATGTTTTTGCAAATTAAACGTCTACAACAACAAAGAGAAATTAACGATCTACAAGGGATTCCTATCAAGACCAAATTTCCAAAGCTTCAACTTCTGCGATTTATCCTATTATACTGATTGCCAAGATCCAAATATCGACATCTCCTTCACGATTGCTTCGTGCGACGAAAATAAACGCAAACCAACTGAGCCACAAAAGGCGATGCTGGACCAAGCAATTCTAACAGACATGGTGATCAAAACAAAAGAACAAGAATTCCCTTGTCACAAAGTAATCATAGCCGCGGAGTCTGAATATTTCCGGGCAATGTTTCAATCGGACATGAAAGAACAACGTACGAGCGTCGTCGAGTGGACTGATGTGTTTGAAGCAAGCGTGATCAAAGATCTATTGCATTTTATCTACACCGGGCAAAAACCACCCGATATTAAGGAAAATAAATTTAAGTTACTGGAAGCCGCCCATCTTTGTCAATTAAACAAGTTGAGAGACATGTGCGCCAACAGAATTGGAGAAGATATTGATGTGGAAAACGCTGGTCGTGTACTTGAAACCTCAGAGATTTACGAATTGGAAGATTTGAAAACAATTGCGTTTAAGTTCATGGTTGTTAATCACGAAAAAGTATTCGAGACGGTCGCCTACAAAGAAATTGATGTCAATATCAAGTCGAGATTGCTAAACAATGTTTTTGAAGTATTGAAATAACATATAAAAACTATGGAGTTCATGCTACCATATTTTTTCACGAATTGATACTAATTTTCTTATCTTCACAAAAAAAATGTTCTTTAAACTTCAAACATTGAGGGTTTGAATGTGTGAAGTATAAACATAACTGACTATATCTTTGTACACACTTTCTTGATAAAATAAAAAGGAGAAGTTGAGAATTAATTGAGTGAGTTTGTACAGTCACTACTAATGAGATATACAAGGCCCATGCGGGCGCCAATGTTTTTATTTTTTCCGGACCTTTAAAATTGCCACGATTCTCCGCTAGAGGCGCGTTTATGTCTAAAAAATTTCGTAAACCCCACGTGGCTTTCCTCTTGTCTAAGTTTCGAACCTGGAGCGAGGGAGCGCGCGGCGTGATTTCATGTGAATTAAGCCTAATTAGTAAACGAATGGCTAAAAGTGCGCCTCTTTTTAGGGTAGAAAGAAACTAAAAATAACAATTTTTGGGAAAAAGTAGCGATAAACAAGCTAATTAGCCATAATTTGGAAAGGTACCAATAATTAGGGGTAAAAACATATACTATTTAGTAAAATTTTGGAAAAGGGGGAATTTATTCAGTTGACAAAACTTGATAATAACGAAAACAGGCGCACATTTAGCCGCTCATTTAGTAAGTGTATTAAAGAGACTAAGAAGCGCCATCTATCAACCACACATATGGGTGAGGGACCCCCCTTCGAAGTGAGCGTGCACTGGCCTTTTTGTATATCTCGTTGGTAGTGGTACAGTACTATTGTAGAATTAGCGTCATACCATCCTTTCATACATCATTGAGAAACGTCGTCTGCTTATATGTTGGCTCCACCCACAAGTTTTGTATATCGCGTGTTCATCAATTCATTCGAAAATGGTGCCAGCGCGTTATACGGTGGCTAAAATACGTAATTCCTTTTTACCTCTGTCGCTATGACCCGCCTCTTCTTTCATAATCCCCCCGTCCCGGAGAAGGGGTCCGGGACTTTGACGCGCGCCCGGATTACTCTGTTTTCCATTCCCGCTTCTAAAATTACATCTATCCATGGATAGGCTTAAGACGTTGCCAATCTTTCGTATCTCTATTAATATTAATTTATCCACTCTAATTACACTTTCTCTTTAATTGTTTCGCCAGCTATCATAAAAAGACCAATTTCCAATTCTCTTATCGCTTCCCAAACCATTTCTTTCAGCAGCCAGGTTACTACGAGAAAAGCAATGTCAAAGTTTATTGCATAAAGTTTTTGCGATTTCTTTGAGATTCAAATGGTTTTATTCCTGCAAAGCCTGAACAACGTCAGCGGCGTTGAAACGTTAGAAAGTGAGTTACGAACGAACTATTCTTATTGAATTATGCTAGGAAATCATTTATCTCTGTTTAGCTTTTTCAAATTGTATTATGAATTATTTCAATTCATCTGTGAATATTGAATTGGCGTGGTCCACAAACATCTCAAATTACGGAAGACGCCAGAAGTTCATAATACGATCGAAGCAAGATAACATCTGTCACACGCGAGCATGGATTTTCTGTCTACTTTCCAATCACTTCTATCAGTGGGAATTGTTTCTCTAATGAATGAATTAGTTCATAATAGACTAGCATCAAAGCCCCGGTTTTTACCTAACACTTTTCAGACCACCATTTTTAAAAATGGCTTCAAATCGAACCCAAAAGGCTTAAAACAGTCTTTAGCAAATATCAAAACAGTATACAAATCGCGTATAACGCCATGATTTTTTGTTAACAAAATTATCGTGGCACGCTCTATGTCTCGCGCCACGATTGTCACATCGCGTGCGAATTTGATCAAATCTCGCGATAAATTTCATTCAACACGGAGCGTGCCACCATAATATTTTGTTAATAAAAAGGCAGGGCGTTACGCGATTGGTGGGAGGTACTTATTTAAAATTATCCATGAAATTTCAAACTAATTGTAACTTTAAAATCATTCCGTGTTATTTCTTGGATGATGTTTCACTATGCAGATTGGTCTTATAATTATAGTAGAAGAATCGATAAAAAAAATTACTTATTTTCCACTTCACCCTCCCTTTAAGGTTTCAGTTTTTTCACGGTTCAAGAAATGAAAGTATTAAAATTGAAGCTCACCTATTAGGATGCGAAGCCAGAACCAAATCTCGTATTGCTCTGATAAAATCATCGTGTCCTCCCAATTCCGATGTCACCACGGAAAATTGTGTCCAATTGTAGCGTCTAAGTATTGCCAAAAGTGCCGCCGCTTGGTGTTCAACAGATGGAGCTAGTTGCAAAATACGTGAATCAGATACCCTCTGGAAATAAAAATTGTAAATCAAAGATTAACTATGTTGTTCTTCTAACTATACTATTATTTTACCATAAAACTATAATAATACTCGCGATAAGTGTTGGAGTTGCAAATAGATCGAAATCCTTATAGATAGTTTTCACACATGGAGGATTCATACCATTTACGCCAGGAGGCTGGGCTATCTGGCGGACAAAAACCCGTCTGCTTTTGTCCTCCAGATAGCCCGGCTTCCTGGTGTAAATGGTATGAATCCTCCATGTGTGAAAACTATCTATAAACAAATATGTAAAGGGTGTCTCTTTTGGGCGATTAACTATACTTCTCTTCGAGAGAAGTGTAACACCACAAAGCGAGGTAATTGTAACATGATTCTTAATCCCAACATACATTAACATTTGCAGCAAGGTTTACTAAACCGAATCACATACGCCATGTAAATAGTTCCCTCATCATTACTCTATTAGCGCTTAACTATTTGCCAAGGCACATGCATGCGCTTGGGGATTTTTGTCCCACGTCAAGACAATCAAGGTTTGTGGGTTGATTGCTGATGATTTAGTTAATACCAAACAGTTATATAATTCACCCTAACACACGGTGCGATGCCCATCTGAAGTATGATGAGCAGGAGAGCTAACAAAAAGGGTGAGCCTGGGTAAAATCATGTTACATAACTAAATGATGAAACTAACATGATATGATTGGAGGGCTTTAGAAACGACCACTTTAGATTTAATTAAGAAACTTAATGACAAGGAAAATTTAATTAAGGAATTAACCATCCGTAAAATACTTTAATCATAATTTGTTTAGGGTGACCCTTAGGGTCAAATGTCATTGAACATTTTCGACTGAAAATCCCTCCTGGTAACCACCGTGTATGCTAGCATAGTACCGAGACATAGCACTTAAGAATACCCTTAAATTCCACTCGATTTGGATTGAATATAAGCCTCAAATATCTAAACCAGAATAGTTTAAAAGCAACGTTCAATTTATATCAAACCTTTTTTGCAAAACATTCTAGTTTACAGAACTTTAGAATAAAAGTAACCATTTTCTCAAACTGTTTCTATAGAAAAAAAAGCCTCCAAATTTCCCAACAATCCGTTACCATCTATCAAGGTTCAATTGTACAAAAGAAAAATACTAGAAATAGTCTTAGAACATCACCATAAATCAGAGCCATAACCCTAAACAGCTTTAACCTAAAATCCGAAATTCCAAGTTTATAGTTTTGACTACATTGCATTTTGGAGTTGTTCCATAAAACCCTACTTCCAAACGGATGTTCTGGACATCATACGCTTCGAGGAATAATATGACGTGGTTCAGTGGTAGGCATCAAGAAAACTCCTTTGCGGGCATAGAGTAAATTGCTAACACTTAAATATAATAAAATTTCAAAGCATTGTTGAATCGTGTAGGCCCAGGCCAAGTATATACAGCGTGTTTCTGATAAGGGGGATGTTTTTTGGGAAATCAATTTTGAGTCGAAAATGTTGACTATGACATTTTGCTGTCCGAATCACTGTCTTTGAGTTAAGATTGGAGTATTTTACGGATGATCCCTTAAATTGAATTTAATTAAGAAACTTAAAGACAATGATTTCCAATTTAATTAAGGGGTCATCCCTAAAACACTCAAATCATAACTCGAAAACAGAAGCCATTAGGGCAAAAATGTTATTGAGCCTTTTCGACTCAAAATCACCCAAAGAACATCCCATTAATTTATAGCAGACTTATCAGAAACACCCTGTCTAAAGGTTTAGTGCTTTAGCAAAATTGATTTCCTTGGGGGTCGTTTTAACCAGAGATAATTCTGGTGCTAAGGTAAAATTTCCTATTAAGTCTGTACTAAAACTTTGACAGCGTCTCACCAGGCGTCGCTTTCCCTCGAATCTATGACGCTTCACCTACGTCACTTCATGACAAGCTCTCACTCAGTAAGCAGTAACAAACTTATGGAACATATCTTACGAACTTATGATATCACATCTTTACCATACATAACGACACTGTCACATTCATGCTCCCTTTAAAACTGCTCTAGACAGACTTTCACTGAATTTTCAAAGATGAAAAATTCATATAAAAAGCAGGAAATATAAAAAGACATTTCTGCCCTGGAGTCTTTAAAGTAAAATAAGTTTATTTTTTTGGAGGGTGAAAAAACTTTTTACTTTCTTATATCGAAGTGACCCTGGTTGGACCCATGGGACGGATAGACGCTATGAGAAGAGCTAAGGAACGGAAGTGCTACTGATGGCCGAGCTATGTTTGTACGCTCTGATCTTTTATTTGGTCTAGGGAGCTCTACACTAGCAGAGTAAACAACTTTCACGTTGAAAGCCGCGAGAAAGAGTTTCGCGGCTTGATCAAACGCGTGGTCAAAGTATCTTAAGCTTAAAGGGTGCTTAAAGGATTAGAGGCAGCAAAACTAGATAATTTTAAACTTGAATTACTTAATAGGTTCTTCTCAAAAGTAGAATCGAAGCATCGTCTGCAACCGCACATCTGGTATGTCCAAAGAGGAGAGAAAGACGGAGAGACAATCAGTATGTATAGGCAGCCGTGATCCATGCGTGGTGAAAACGGGGGTAAATCTACGGTACACCGCGGCGCCTGAGCGCAGCTTTCTCGCGCACAGTTGACGTAGGGGATGACAGAGATAAGGCGAGGAGGTCAATCCCCCCATGCGCAAAGGATGTGCGTCCTAAAACTAAACGTAACGAAAATTGTTTTTACTAGCTACCCCCCTATTTTCCCATTTTTCGGCGGATTTTTTAAAGCGCGTTTCTATCTCCCTCTCTCTCTCCTCTTTGGTATGTCGACGCAAAGATAGGGCTTCATTATTACCAGTCGAACTAGTTTCGTAATGACCTTACGAACTTTGGGTACGCGTCTAGCAATGGGAAGTGTCGAACTTATCGTCATAATGTTGCTTATATATCCGCTGCAGAACCACAGTTAAACAGCCATACATATTTGTTATAATATTGACCTCCTTTTTTGTTACTCGAAAATGCTAATGCCTAAAACGTTTAGCAATGGAAAAAGATTTTTCATTATATCGATCAGCCCAAGAACCCATATAAGAGTCGAGAACCATAGACCTTTTCGATGTAAAAAGAGTTAGGCAACCCTCAGTATCAGTACATTCAAGGGGGTTGATCCTTTGCCGTTTCTGCGCAGTTTGAAGTTTAAAATAGCCAACTGCGCTGGCGCTAAAAAAGCGATATGGAAGGCAAAGTATTACCCTCGTTCCTTTTCCTCTTAAACACATCGAAATGGTCTATTTAACTGAAGTCCAACGATGCCAGTGTTTCTCCCTAACTATTCCCAGTTTCCTTAAGCATCACTGCCATATTGGCAAGCCCGGGGGATGATGTAGGGTTGTTTACCCCTGTTTGTTGTTGGAAACTCTAAATGGTCTATAATTGAAGGGTATGTCCAGTTTGACTATAGGGGGAGTGTGTAGTAGACCGAGCGTGGTCCCATCGACAATTCAACCAGAATAATTGAAATTTTACGTCAGTCTTTGACATAGGCGTGAAAGACTTTCAAATTTAAAATAACAGGCGAAGCAGAGCGACACTGGTCCATGCGCAGTGATTCTCCAAATTTGACCATTTTATTGCGTCATAGAGAAAAATGGGAGAAGTGTAAATCATGGATTAACTAACGCTAGGGATTGTTCACTGACTGGGTTTCCCATGTAATGCTATCGCCAACTACATGTTCCGAATTATTCCTTGATTCCCCTCTTCATTCCCCCAATTTGTTGGACCAAAATGGATGTAGATATAGCGCCATCTCTCGGCAAAATAAATCTTTTGGCCCAATTTAGGCAGTATTTCAATTTTGACGTCATAGATCACGTGATATTTGGTCCAATTTTCTTATAACGTCCTGTTAGGGATAGTAGCTGCTGCTAGGGGGCGTTTGGAACATGCATGCGTTATCTTTTTGGGGGAACGAACTATCCCTAGCGTTAGTTAATCCATGTGTAAACTCCCCCGCTACACAAGAGTACATTACTATGTTTAGAAGATACTAGAGAGTTTCCGGCTTGCTGGATTTTGATTGGCGTACCGTCGCGCCACCTGAGACACATTATCAACGTGTTTGACGCCATAAACAAAACTAATCCGTACTGCGCGTTGAAGATGCGCGATAAAAAAGACTCAAATTTATCATAGACAATTGTTAAAAGGAGTTTTCCTCCGCGGTCTAACTCGGTTTTTCCTTTCCATCAAAACTTACAGAGGTTAACGGTAATAGTTAGGATAGGGCGCTGTAGGTTAGCTGTGGCATAGGGACTAGCCACCACCCCTCTATGCATTGTAAAGGGACCCACCTGTAAACAAGCCACAGGCTTAGTGTGGAAATCCCTTCATAGACAAAGCTTAGATTATTATTATTAAATTCGTATTGACAGTTCAACTGGACGCAACACACCCATTCACTTCCGCTTTCCGGTATAGAAGAGTTCCGTTAAAGACAAGGACGTCTAAACTCCCTCCTTCAAAATGTATCGATACTCGCGAGATCGCTCGATCAAAACTTAACAGTACTTCTTCAAACATCTCTTTAAATATCACACGTGGTTTACGTTACAAGGACCACTCTGGAATCATCTTCATCAAACCAGAGATTGAGGTTCTGTACCAAAAACGGCTTTTACTATGGATGGAGGGGGGTGGGACTATATCTTTATAGGCCATATCACTTTCATCCTGGATCGTGCAGCTCTTTCAGTTTCACTGATAGCTTTCGCCTCCTAAATACCTACTCCTCTTTAACGAGGTTCGTCTATAGAAACATACAGTAAAGCAAACATCCCAAGTTTATAAGTTCTTTAAGTTTGTCACTGGTTACTGAGAGCTTGTTATGAAGTGACGTAGGTAAAACGCGAAGCCTAGCGAGGCCCTGTCAAAGGCTTAGCACAGACTAAATAGGAAGAGATGGACTGCAAAATCAACCGAGTGTAGTCAATTCTCGCTTCCGTCGTTCTCGAACTAGCTCGAGCTGTAAGTCTCTAGCATTACGAAGTATAGGTAGTGTCATACTTATGGAACATTTCTTATAAACTTATGAAGCATATAGGGTTGGTACTGGTAATTGGGAACACTTTTTACAAATCTTTGAATAACTTTGGTGGCGCTAACGTTAGACACCTGAAACTTTCAGGACATGAAATATGATTCTTTAGACACAATTCGCTATGTTTTCAGCTTTTTAACTCTTTTAAATTTTGCACAATATCCAATTTCAAAAACCCCTTAGAGGAACCCAAATGTGAACAATCGCTGGTAAATGTAAACACCCTGACTCTAAATAGTGAACGCGGGACCTAAATGTGAACACCAATGCTAATCAAATGGGAGCAATAAAAAAGGCCCTAGGAGAAAAGCTACCAATACGTAGGGCCCAAATTCATGCACCTAGATTAAAGTTTACGCAGATTTCATAAGTGATAATAGGATAATATAATTAAAAACAATACCTCAGTCAAAATGGTCATAATTTGTTGAGAAATCACATTTTTTCAGCCCCTAGCATAACAGCTGACTAGCGATCCCGTTTTCCCGCCCAATAAGTAGTGGTAGCTACGGCCCTCTTACGGCTAAATTGATAACTTTGCTAAAGGCGCGAAATTTGAGTATTTCTTGGGTCAATGATGTATTTTAAAGTTAATATTATCCGAAAATAGCTTGTTTACGCCACTGTTACGTTTAATCTTTTAGTAAAATAGCTTAAAAAGGATTCTAATTAACCTTGAAACGTCGTGTTCACATTTGCAATTTTTACTTGGTTTTTTCCAACTCTATTTTTGAATCGAATTCCAAATCGAAACCAGAGATTTTAATATCAAATTTATAGCGAAAAACGTGATCTATCTAATGGTCAAAGGTGTGTTATCGTGGGATTATTGTAACTCTTGCTAAAGCTTATTCCCCGATGGTACTGTATTAAGAAACACCTAAAATTGGCATCAACTTAAGTTGATTAGTCCGAGTTGGTGCGTATATTGGTCCGTATCTTTCATCCACGTATTCCTACAATATTCTAACCATTTTTATCGTAATCCTCTATATTCAATCTACAAATTGAGCCCTTTTAAAAGGAGTTTGAGCCGCTCAAAAATTAGTTACAAAATTTTAAAGAAAAAATGTTCCCATTTAGAATCGTTCCCAATTACCAGTACCAACCCTACATTCATACAATCACATAAGATACTATCAGCAATAGAACCCGGCGTTGCCCTTCAAGATATTTGTGTTAGTTTTGGGTCGTTTTAAAATAATTCGTGTTATTAGAAGTAAGATGAGACTAGAAGTATCGAGGTAACCAAATTCTTCACTCGGCGAAAAGTGAATATTCTTGATAACACACCAACGGTTGGCCCTCTGGTAGCGGTTTCTGAATTTTCCCTCGAAAACGTAAGACGCTCGCGGCGGTAGACGGCTGAACTAGATTCAAGCACCCGCGTCCGTGTTCCGCGGCTTTGTGTTGAGGGGAAGGGGGTAGGAACGTTTTTTTTGGAACTCGACCAATTTTTAGCCACATCGTAGTATACGATGAGGCTCTTAGTTTGACCCGAGCCGTAGTAGTAGTAGTAGTACTTGTGGCCGGAGTTTTCGCTTTCGTTATCGTTATTTTTTGGCTTAAAAGAAACTCCACATTACCACAACCCACCCATAGGGGTAACTGGGCTCGGTTAGAGATTTAATATTAATTAAAAAAAATTTCGAATCGCTTCCGGGAATCGAACCCGGATCGCTCACGCAGTAGACAGACATTCTACCACTAAGCCATAGATAGAATCCCCGAATTTTTATCCTTATATGTTATCTCTAAAATGTGGGGTGGGGTAGCTCTTAATCTGTGGGGTCGGATACTTTTGGATTTTTATCTGTGGGGTCGGATACTTATGAATTTGTATGTTTGGGGTTTTTATATTTATTTTCTTTTCATTTATGTGCTAATTAAATAGATAACGATTTTCCCCGTTTCCCCGCGCTCCTCATGTGTTTCGCTCTCGTTCGGTAGCTCGATATCGCCATCTATGTTATGTTTGACTGGAACGTTTTGGCGGTTATTTCAAATATGGGTTTAGACAGAGCTAACATAGTGTTAAATGAGCGTTATGCGTTTAATCATTTTAGCATTGCTAAAGGTAATTCGAGGGGATAATCACTATAACTAAACTTCTCTTTCAAACGTTTATGGGCATAAGTCCTTGTTAGAAATTTATAAGATGCGAAAAGTGTGCATCAGCATAAGTCTATGTTGTAAACTCATCGAGGGGATTATCACTAAAACTATCTGTTCTTCGATTCGCCGGAATATTAGAATTTCAGCATAAGTAAATTTATACGGTTATAATTTTATCGCTGTTTAGAGTAGGGCATCGAGGGGCTATTCACTCTGATTTTATGCACGGTAAATCATTTAAGCATTGTAAGCGCTTTTCACTCATTAGGGTAGGGTATAGAGGTGCTATTCACTCGTACGATGTGGCTAGTATTACGAGCCCTTGGGCCGTCTTGTTTTCTCTCTAGTGTAGGCGCGATGGAAGGGGCATAAAATCCTCAAATTTGTTCACTAGTGCCAGGATCTATTACCAATGATAGAGCTCTTTACTTCTTGTCTCTTACCCTACTTCTGGTTTTATTCAATGGGTATGAAAGAAAATCTTCGAATCTGGCCTGCAATGAGTGCAATCACCTTCGCGTCCTCTCTCTCCCGCGACGCGAGCCTCGCTGCCCAATTTTTTACTCTTTCTTTATTTTGTTTATTTAAGAAGGGCTTGACCCCACAACGCGACAAAGATTTAACTGTTTAACCTTGAAAAGACTGGTTTTTGGGGTAGGAATCTAGAAGTATTACCAAAATTTAAGTTTGACCAAATTCGGCTGTATACAGTTATTGATTTTTATAAAGAAATAGGAATAATGTTAAACAGTTCTGAGAAATCCCAACACGTTTTTAATAGGTTACATCATTATTTGATTTAGATTTCAACCTGCTGTAAACTAAATATTAATTAAATCTTTTGAAAGTTAGAGCCAATTTTTACATTTCTGTACACCATTTTTCAAGATGGCGGCGGTTTCGAAATATATTTTTATATGTGTATTGAATACGCAAAATCTCAGCCTTCGATGTAAAGTGGTTTGGGCTGGGCGTTGATTATAAGTTAGTCAATCAGGACTTTTCTTATAACCAAGAACGTAACCAAGATACCATAAACAGGGTTACACTTTTCATAATATGAGGGAGGAGCCTATTTTGGCAATTTACTGGAGCCCACTCTCCTCTGGCTAACTCCATCTTTATTTTTTATTTTTTATTTTTTTTTAAATAATTTTTCAACTTGTAACCCCTCGATGGTGCTGGAAACTGATTTCAAGGCATTGCCCTGAAGGGAGACCAAATTTTTTATAGAAGTATGAGTTCATGCTCTTCAAGAGGCCATCGAAGGACTTAAATCTTCATTAATTAGCCCACGTTTCATTGGTGATTCACAGATATAGGACAACCGTCGTTCGCACAACGCAAAAAGAACTTGTTTACATTCGGTCGCGGGAGTCGCGGCGCATGTCGCTAGCTACGTCATTATGACGTGGATTTCTAAGTTCAAACACACTAAGCATGACGTCAGGGATGACGGTTTCTACACCTCCTCCCCTTCAATTCAAGCAGAAAGACCCAGAAACTAGCCTGTTAAATATTCCAAGTAGAAATCTACGTATTCCTGGTTCATGGTGCCAATGTTCCTACGGTATCGTGAATATGTTCCTAATATAACTAAATATACCCAAGCTCATTTATAAAATTGAAATATGCCATTTAATCGTATCAAAAGATAATGAACTATCTTTACCTCAAGATACATTTACATTACATTGTTATTATTAATCTAATAATCCAATTATCTTTCAAAAAGAGATATACATTTTCCAAGTAATAAATTTCATCATTCCCCCCTCCCTCTATGCAGTCATTAGTCAAATCTATTCATATCTGAAGGGTATTTATCGACTCTAAATGTTCCGCATCCACTACTAATAACACGTGATTATTATCTAACAATCAGAGAAAATGAGATTATAATAACAATACAGTGAATTATTTAAAATCAGTTACATCTTGGAGCAACAACGATGAAGTACCTTTTTCAAGGAGTACCATACCAGTGAGCACAAATCGAAGGAGGACCAAATTCTCCATAAGCCCTCATTTCAAAACCGGTACCGAGCAGTGGATAGGTTCTACAGTTCTGTACATGCGCAATAAGCGCAACAGAGAGAAATTTGTTTATTACCTACGGGCTACGGCACAGGTTTAGCTCTGCTTCGATGGTTCGTGCATGCATTGCTTACATCGAATTACCTTGGTAACGTGTCACTTGGCTCCTGAGCACCGAGGTAGGTGGGCGCATGCGCGTGAGATACAGAAACGAATGTGCCGTTCAAGTTACCTGCCTTCTTTGGCTCTCCTTTCTCTACTTCCTCTATGTGCAAACCTCCTTGCCAAATATATTCAGGGTGGCTTCACTGCTCTTACACTCAAGCTTATTATATAGTTCTAAATCTTAAAGATAAGTTTGTTAAGTGTATCAAGTTAAATACAGTCCTGCAGGGTTTTCCGCAAAATTATATTTCATAACTCCTTGTCAAATATTTTCACTCGGTGATTTTATTGCTCGTACATTCAAACTTACATAGTTCTATAGCTTCTGGATAAGAATGGAACCTTCCCCTTTTAGTATGGAAATTATACGGTTAGTTAGAGTATCGAAATTTAATCGAAAATTGGCGCTAAGGTCTCTAAATACCATAGATCTTAAAGGCGGACTTCCAGCGAAAAGGGTTCTATTGTTCATCTTCAGTTCGCTAGAACCACACAGCACGACTTCCATTTAGCTATAGCACGTTTCAAACTTTTGCCCCAGCGGGGTTCGAAAATTGGCACGGTCGCTCCATAGAGTAATGTTAGTTCTAGGTATGCAAACGTCATACCCTTCTATCTCTTAGCTCAGTGTCATCCCCCCTACCAGGCGCGTACAGTATCCCCTCTTACAAAAGCGCGCCTAGAGGGAGGGATACACAGTCTACTTCCCCCTCTACCGACACTACTCTATTGTTAGTCTCGGAATTCGGTTTGCAGTTCACTAGAATCCAGTCCTTTTCTCTGGAAGTCGGCCTTTAAGGCCTCATAATGCTATAGAACTTAATGCACCTCCCCTTAGCTCTTTATATCAGGTTTATAAATGGTTTTAGACCTTTAGAAACACGACGAAGGGCTTGCGTTAAAAGAGCTCTCTCTGCAACTTGTTCATTATGTATTAAGTTTTAAACGACTTGTTGTAGTAATACGCTACACGTCCAGCTTTTAAGAGCTTTCCTGGTACAGTCAAGTACCTACTCCAAAGGCTCTCTAACGCTCTCCTGTTTTTGGAGTGTTTAAACTTTAATTACGAAGTAAAGTTTACAGTTTCAATGTAGTTTAAATTGGGTTCATCATCTCTAGATGATTATTCAAAGTTATTTAAATGCGTCGCCATTTACAATGGGCGTGTAAATGGATACTGAAATGATGTAAAAGTGTTCTAAATTTTCGTCATTGGTGTCATTAATAAATAAAAATATGGGTATATAGAGTTTGGGATTAGTCTACTTAATTATAGTTTTGTTAGCAAATTTGATCAATTATAACAGAAAGTTTTCAAATTATATATACAGGTGATCCAAAATGGGTGGTTGGACCGACCCATAGTGGGTTCTTCCAGAAGTATATAATACTTCTCTTCGAGAGAAGTGTACCAACCACAAAGCTGGGTAATTGTAACATGATTCCCAACATTTGGAGTAAGGTTACTAAACCGAATCACATACACGATAAATAGTTAACTCATCATTACTCTATTAGCGCTTAATTATTTGTCAAGGCGCATGCGCTTGTGGATTTTTGTCCTACGTCAAGACAATCAAGGTTTGTTTGTTGATTGATTTCTGGGGATTTAGTAAATACCGAACAATTATAGAATTAACCCCATGGTGCGATGCATATCTGAAGTTTGATGAGCAGGATGGCAAACAAAAAAGTGCATGAGCCTGGAAAGTATCATGATACATAACTAAAGTATTAAGAGGATATAGAGTGTCATCCTTCTTCTAATATTCCCTACTGGTACTATGGACGATTTTGAGTCGAAAATGTTTACGAAATTCGCCGTCCTGTCAAAGTTTACACGTTATGACTAGAGTCTTTTATGGAAGACCCTTAATTAAATTGGCATTCCTAATTAAAATTAATGTTTAGATTGAAGCAGAAGTTGATGACTTCTTATCCTGGGAAGTATTGGACACTAAGGCATTATATAGTATCCATCCCTGCAAGTCAAAATTGCCTATGGCAATCGTAAAAGAGGGTCGGAAGTTTCCTCCCCACTAGGAAAACTATCTAATCTACTGAAAAAAATCCCACGCCGAGAGGCTGTGGCACTCAAACTGTGGGGCGTGTTCAAAACTTCTTCAGCGCCAATCGTTGAAAAGCCGTCTGTCTAGAACTCTATGAAAATCCATTACAATCCGTGGGCCTAGGACCCCACACTGGTTTGACCGGAATTTTTAGCAGTCTATTAAAACAGCTGTTCTTGTCACCGTTTCTGATTCGTACCTCAAACCACAGGACACACCTTAAAGTTTCGTTTCTTGTCCGCTGCTGGCGCGCAAATCAGCCTGCCAACTCAAAATGAGGGAAATGCCGTAGGTGGCGCGGTGATCGGACCTAATAAGAAATTGGCTAACAGAGATGGTTCCGGATATGGTTAGAGTCCAATACTTCCCAGGATAAGATGTCATCAACTTCTGATTGAAGCAAGGTGACTGAAACTCACATTAAGCTCTCTGCAATGTTTTATTCTACGTTTCAGCGGCTTTTACTCACGAATATATCCCTAAAACATAATGGTGCCAATGCAAGTGTTATGAGTTAAAAATCAATAAAAAAGATATTAAAATAAAAAAGCTAACGCTTCATAACTTTGTTTTTATTGATTTTCAAAACAAACATACTGATTGAAACGTCCGTTGCCATTTGACTGTTCTTCTGCCAACAAACTTCACCTTCTCTAAAGGCAGGAACCAATGGGAGCTTATGTATTTTGGACCATAAACGTATAATGTCTAAGTATGGGTTAGTGCCGTAGGGGCAGAAATAGTATCGGCATTTTCCACAAGAAAAAAAAAACACGTGCAATGCTCATTTAAGTTTAAAATTTTAAATACGCCATTAAACATGTCTATTACATAGTACGTATAAATACAATAATAATTTTACCCCATGGAGAATACATAGATTTCTTTTACTTGAAATCTTTAAGAGGCCACAGACCCCATTCTAATATCTAATTGTAGTCAATGGGAAGGCCTTAAATCTTTTTGAACCGCCCACTCCTCCTTCCTTGCGTTTCATTGGCTATTCACATATGTAGGACAACCGTTGACCCTATAGGTTTTCTCGTTCAGATAACGCAAGATGTCAGTTTCCCGTGGCGTGAAGAACTAATTCTTAGGCTTAGGGCTAATCTTAGGCCTAATTTTGTTGCTAAGCCTAGTTTGAAACTTTAAATTGAAGCGTGCGACTCGCGCGAGAGCTAACCTATTACGTAATTATGATGTAGAAGGGAAACAAAACAATTCCCGTACATTTAAAGCTCTGGGAATTAATTTTGGATGAAATGGCTTTTTACATTAATGCAAAAATTTGTATCTTGGTGAAATTTTAACCGATTTTAACGAAACTATTTTGATTTTAAGGAAGAAAAACAAACATTCCACCTCATTAAATTGTATTTAAAAAGCGCATTTTAAGGAGGCCTGCCCTTCAAAGAGACTGTTGCAGCACCTTCATTTAAATGTATACTTTCTCTACTAAACCAGTACAGAAGAGCTCTAGGCATTCCTGTAATTCCCTTCCGTAAGTTCCGTTTGGAGTCGGGTTACGTGTACCCGCCGTATTCGCCACCTGATGACTCCCTTCTACGAGAAATACACCGTCACGAGACTCCCTTCTACCATTTTATAAACGATGCGTTCTCATAGCAAAAGTTTTTCTGACCCAAACTTATACAGAATATGATAGTCTTATGATGCGACTAGACTAATGATTGGTTTTATGCGTTGGGAAAAACAGTTTAGATTGAGTTTTGATGTCAGAAACGAAGTTTCAAAATGAAAGTGTTGCCGCTATTCAATGTGACATTCATAATCGCCGTAGTTAATGTGAGTATTATAATAACTTCAGTAAATACTATCAAGTAAATCTAAATCAAATCTATAACGCCATCATGAAAGACTAGAAAAGAGATACAATTATTTTTAATTACGACTAAATTTACGATAAAATCGTTTTATCCACGATTTTAATCATGATAAAGGATTTTTAATATGACATGTTAAAGGCCGACTTCCATCGAAAAGAGTTCTAGCGAACTGAAAACCGAGCATCGAGACTAACAATGGAGCGACCGTGCCGATTTTTGAATCCCCGCTGGGGCAAAAGATGGAAGGGTTCTAGAAAACTGAAAGCCGTGCAATGTAGTTTTAGCGAACTGAAGATACACAATAGAGAATTTCCTACAGGGGAAAGCAAAATTTCGAGAGGAAATAAATTTAAAAGGATTTCTATTGTTCATCTTCAGTTCGCTAGAACCACATTGCACGGCTTTCAGTTAGCGAGAACCCTTCCAACTTTTGATCCAGCGGGGATTCGAAAATCGGCACGGTTATACTCCATTGTTAGCCTCGATGCTCGGTTTCCAGATCGCTAGAACCCTTTTCGCTGGAAGTCGGCCTTTAAAATGCCAAAATTATGACTCAAAAAAGGAAAAATCAGCTAAATCAGTTTTTTTTCTTTTCAGGTTAGTAAATTCATCATTGACAAGTTACCAGATGGAACTCTGATTGGTCGACAGGGACGTTATTTTGAGCTGATAAATCTTCTCTCGACTCATCTTGGATTTAAGTTCGAACGATAAATAAATGCTTTTCATTAACATATGTATCGTTTAATTTCAGTCAAATTTAAAAAATATTCTTTTGTTTCAACACAGGTATCGACTATCTGTGCCACCGGATAATCAATACGGAGTTTTGGACGAACAAGGACAATGGAATGGAATGATTAGAATGCTATTAGAAGGGGTATGTAAACGCCTTTTTCGAGATATACAGGGTGCGCAGAAAAATGTGAGGGTAATTACAATGTCCATCTGGGAGCACGGCAGTGCTCCCAGCCAAGTCGAGCACTGACATCCTTTTCTCGAAGCAACTCGTGGCACTTTTAAGCCCACTGTAACTTCGTGATGGGTACAGGTAAAAGCCTGAAATTTTGCTTGCCGCGAGGACTGTCAATTGTAGCTATAGTTTCCAAGTTTCAAGTTCCTACCCTATATACTTTTCGAAATATCGCAGGTGAAATTTACCTTATTTTGTCACTCACTCACTCACTCACCGATCATCAAAATTCTAAGGTACTTCTAGAGGAGATAGAAACTTAAAATTCAGGATTTAATTTTCATTTATTTTATAAAGCACAGAAAAATTAAAACATCCCGAAATTTTTATAAAATTGTTCTTTAGTTCTTTATTTTAAAACTAGATGGCGCTGCCGTCTTTTCAACAGAAATAGTGTGTGTTCTTGGTGAAAGGACGTAATGGTCCAAAGTTAACCGAAAGTTAAATATATATTAAAGCTAGTAGGAGTAGTAGTTTAAAAGAAATGTGTCTTAACTGATGCTACATTCTTTTATTAGGATATCGCATACAATCTTTATTGCATATTCTCTGCGGGTCGAAAGGGGTAATTCAGCGTAAATATGGACAAACGTTAGCCATTATATTGGCAAACGAAGTACCACGAGAGGGTCTTGTTTTAATATGACTACCGAAGTATAACTAGAGGGTCTACAAAAAGAAGTGAGATCCTATGAAAAACATTAACATGTACAAAAATGGGCCAAGCCTCGCTTCGTGCCCTCTCCGCCGTAAAACGTTCTGAGATCCCATGTAGAGCCAAGTCTGTCTTTTGTTCTCATTCAATCGCCAATTGAACAATTATGTTATAAATTAAATCCTTTTCCTAATTAATAACCAATATTCTTTGACTCTATCATTATTATACATCTTTGTTCGTATCAAAAATATCGTGACTTGGCAATCGCAGATAAGTAATATTAAAAGGAAGTCGAGGGGATATTCACTAAATCGTTGCCGATTTTAAAATAATCGAAGGGATATTCACTAAATCGTTTATGGTCGAGGGGATATGTACAAGTTTATAAGATGAGTCATGCACAACCCTATGTACAAATTATATGGTGAGTTATGCATAACCTTATGTACACCTGCGCTTGCCAAGTCACGATATTTTTGATACGAACAAAGATGTATAATAATGATAGAGTCAAAGAATATTGGTTATTAATTAGGAAAAGGATTTAATTTATAACATAATTGTTCAATTGGCGATTGAATGAGAACAAAAGACAGACTTGGCTCTACATGGGATCTCAGAACGTTTTACGGCGGAGAGGGCACGAAGCGAGGCTTGGCCCATTTTTGTACATGTTAATGTTTTTCATAGGATATATTATACTAGCTGCTACCCGCGGCGTCGCTCGCGTGTAATTAGAACTTCCATTAAAATGTTGTAAAGAATGGGTAGATTTTACTGATGACTAATATTTTTTGTAGCACCCTAGGAGCGAAGGCACTCGGCGTTACCCGTCAGCCCGTCGGGACATTTTTTATTACATTTCATGCGGACATTATTCCATAAAGAAGGGTTTTTAAATTTCTGGCCGCCATTTAAAAGATGGCAACAAATTGAACCCATAAGACCATTCAGCCCGTCTATAGGTTAAAGGAAACCAGTGCACTAAATATTTGCGAAATCGGTTGAAACGCGCGGACTTTGTTGCATAGAGAAGATTTTTTACATTTCTGGTCGCCATTTATTAAGATGGCGGTGGATTGGAAAATCTTTTCTTAGTACGCGCCTACTACTTATGAGTAACGTTCCTGCAAGTTTTCAGCAAGCGGTTTGGGCTGGGCGTTGATTATCAGTCAGACAGGACTTTGATTATATAAATATAGATAGATTGGGAGAAAATGGAGTATGATCTCTCCCAGATTAGATACAGGGTGTTTCTGATAAGTCTGCCGTAAATTAAGGGGGATGCTCTTGGGAAAATCAATTTTGAGTCGAAAATGTTGACTATGACATTTCGCCACAAGGGACACTATTTTCGAGTTAAGATTTTCCATAGTATTTTACGTGTGACCCTTAAATTTAATTATGGATCATCCCTAAAATACAACTAGACGGTAAAATGTCATAGAACATTTTCGACTCAAAATCGCCCAAAGAAAATCCCCCTTTCCTTAATTTATGCCAGATATATCATTAACACCTTGTATACAGGGTATTCCAAAAAGGTTATTACAACTTTAGTACTGTGGGTTCTATTTGCAATCAATTTTGAGTCAAAAATAATGAATGACCCTCTTAAATTTAGGTAAGAAACTGAAAGAGAATTCTAATTTAATTAAGGTGTACTCTAATCTTAACTAGTAAACTGTGGTAATTGTTTGATTAAAAAAAATATATAAAACATTTTCGACTCAAAATCGACCATCCTGGCTAGAACTGACCGTACTTCGTTCCTAGTACCCTTTTTTGGATACCGTTTTTTGCAAACACATTGAATATCTATGGTATGTTGAATTTATATGGTCCAGTGACGGAGGTAAGTCTAGCACTAGGTCAAGGTTTATACCAGTAGTTTAAACTATTAATTTACCAAGAAGTGATATCTAGTTTATTAGGGAGAAGGTATAAGATGCCTAAGTATTCGCGCGCCATAGTCCCAGTCCCCCTATCAAAATACAAGGGGAGACTTAAAAGGAGGCCGGGCTATTTCGCCTCTCCTCAGTCGGAAAATACGTAATTTTCGTCATTCGCGTCGCGCTGAAGTGAGTTTTCAAGAACCTGGTTGTAATTTAGAGGCGGGGATTAACTCCGGACCTACGTTTGGACTGGAGATAAAGCTGGAAATGGGGCGAATTTATACCTCCTCCCGAATAAACTAGATATCACTTCTTACTATTTCATTGTCAATATTTTCGTTAACTTTACGTAAATCAATTGCTTTTTTTTCAGGAGGCGGATATGATTGGAGTTTGTCTAGTGACAAGCGTAACACGCATAAAGGTCATTAGTTTATCACCGACATGCGAACTCAACCATTTAACTTTCATAAGCAAAAAAGCATCAGCTACCAGCTTGAAAAAAGACTTTTTATCTTCACCTTTTCAAACAAATGTACGTTAACTTTTAGGTTATTTTCCTCATAGAGTACGAAAGTTTGATTCTCCAGTAGAATATTTTATAGCGCTTCACACGTAAGCACGTGAAATGTTTGCCTATAGTACCTTAGTTTTTGGTTGCAAGGGCATACCTTGCGCTTTGGATAATGAACTTCAATGTACTCTTGTAAAAAATAAAATAATTGCACCGACAGGGGGTTGCATTAAACGATGCCCAACCACGAAGAGCATGCTGGGATTTTTAAAAAGCTTCAGATGACCGCCATGTTCATTAAAAATAATAATAAAATAAAATAGAAAATATTTTTAAACAATATAAAACAGTAAATCTCTATTTTTTAAAAAGAAATTATTTTAGAATTTAAATAGCGTTTTATTGGGGCTGGAATAAAGTTCAGCTAGCTACTTGGACCAAGTCATCTTGCGACTTATTGCCACTTATCTAACGCCTTTACAATGCATAGAGGGGTGGTGGCTAGCCCCTATGCCACAGCTAACCGACAGCGCCCTATACTAACTATTACCGTTAACCTCTGCAAGTTTTGATGGAAAGGAGGAACCGGGTTAGACCGCGGAGGAAAACTCCTTTAACAAGCGGGGAGAGAACTTGCAAACTCTACGCAGAAGGATTTCTTCCCAGATTTTTCACCCGGTGCCACAGTCCGGGATCGAACCCGGGATCCTCTTGCTGCGAGGCGAAAGCGCTAACCGCTACGCCACCCCACCGCTTCAAACCCTGAAGTAGACCCATACTTATGTATGAGAGCTAGGGTTATGATAAATACTCTTGTAGTTAAAAAAGTAAATCTCTATCTTTAAAAAGAAATTATTTAAGAATTTAAATTGCGTTTTATTGGGGCTGGAATCGAACCCTGAAGTAGACCCATACTTATGTATGATAGCTAGGGTTATGATAAAGTCAAAGCCTGCTACGTAGATTACACTATATGGTTAAATAACCATTTTTTGGGTAATATGAAAAAAGAAAAAAAATCTAGTGGAACTATCATACACTTTAATGATCGTCACACATTACGATCATAACTTATTTTAATGAAATATCACGCAGGTTTGGCTATTCATAGGGATTTTGTCATCAATTATTCTGTGTATGATACCTTTCGTTAATATCTGCTTATCGAAAAAATTCAAATTATTGTCGAAACGATTATCTACCTGGGAGATTATCTTCGTCATTATGGGAAACCAAAAAATTGGTAAAAACGTATTATTCAGAAGTTAATGACTTCTATCCTCAGAAGTATGATACCGAAATCACCTCTGTTTGTCAAAATACAATTCCATTAATGCAATAAGAGAAGCAAACACCACAGGGGCGGGGCCTACATCAGAGGCTATTTCCCTTGCGCCAATAAGCACTGCAAAATACAGCGAGAGTCGGCTAGCCTCCCGCGTGTTCTGAACGCGGGCTCCGTCTGGCGTTGCCTCCTATGGCCTACCACCCTTGTGCGTTGATTTCTCTCAAATTATTTAATGGAATGATCTATTGCCTTATAAAATTCGTAAGGTGGCGAAAATGGTGCTCCCATCTGACAAAACGTTCCTAAGCTACTTAGAAATTTTTCATGCGCCACAGCATATCTACACATTCCATAAACCATTTTGTGTAAAAGGGGGTAGGCAACACTCAGTATCGGCAGTTCGGCACGTACAAGTATAGGTAGAGTCATATTTATGGAACATAACTTTTAAACTTATGGAACTACCAATACAGAGATGGTATCGCATATACTACGAGTCTTATACTTCCCAGAATAAAAGTTATTCACAAAATTTAAAATAATTGCTCATAAAATAGTTTTCACGTTAATTCACCATAGAAATGAAATGGTCAAGACCACGGCCGCATTACTTCGGAATCTTTATAACTCTAATAGCTCTACTAACTAGTAGCGTCTTCAAAATCTATGGATCTGTGTTATCATCATCGGTAACTCGAATGGAACCGGGGGATGCTATCAACAACATAAAAGACTTGATTTTGGCACTAAAATACCGAGGATACTCCATAGGCTTAATAAAATCCACCGACATGTTCATCACGTTGCTTAAGGTATTTGAAAGCGTTGTTTTACAATATACTTCCGAATAGTGTCCTAAAACCTTCGAAGTAGCATCACCAAGAAGTGATATATAGTTTATTAGGGTGAAGATATAAGATGCCCAAGTATTCGCGCGCCATAGTCTTAGTCCCCTTTCAAAATACAAGAGGGGACGTAAAAGGAGGCCTGGTTATTATGCCTCTCCTCAGTCGGAAAATACGTAATTTTCATCATTCGCGTCGCGCTGACGTGGGTTTTCAAGAACCAATGAGATGCTGGTTGTAATTTAGAGGCGGGGATTAACTCCGGACCTACGTTTGGACTGGAGATAAAGCTGGAAATGTGGCGAATTTATACCTTCTTCCTAATAAACTAGATATCACTTCTTGGTATCACTATATCAACAAAAGCCTTGTGAAACTTGTTTTGTTAATCTTATTTATATTCTGCGCTACAAAGTCACTTAGTCTTGAAGCGCTACATTTGTCGCTGTTAACTTTAACATATACAGTATACAGTATACAGAGTGTTTCTGATATGTTTGCCATAAATTAAGGGATGTTCTGTGGATGATTTTGAGTCGAAAATGTTCTGTGACATTTTGCCGTCCGGGCTACTGTATCCCCTTAGAACGGATACTTTGCTTGGTTTTTCATATAGATGTTTGAAAGTATCTAAAATAGCATCTAGGATTATAGTTTAGGCAAATAATAAATTTATAAACCAATTTAATTAATTTCTATGTTCAGATATCATCTAGAAAGGATCTGAGAATCATCGGTGATGAATTGGAAAAAGGTGGAAATGACAGTTTGAAAAGTTGGGATGAAGCCTTGGATTCGATTCTTAACTCGAAATTCGTTCTAATACAAAGTTATAAAACGTTCGTCAACGCTATCGTCTCTCATGGATTACCCTTCAGTCAAATAAATTTCCCAAAAGAGGAATTGTTCACTTGTCACTTGCATTTTGGATACAATAAATCCTTCGTTCACAAAGAACCCATAGATAGAATGTAAGCTAACATTTTTGTCAATAAATCTTAAGGAAAACAAGTTTTGAGTTGGGAAAGAAAGGGTCAAAGAGTTTAGGTATTAAATTAGATCCGGGGTTTCATTACAGTTTATATTTTAATGCCAATAAGCCGATTTGATGTAACTAAGACAGGGGGTAAAAACATTGCCTTCCATCTCGCTCTTCGGAGCCTGCGCTCCAGACGTTTTGGGTCCAGAGACGGCTAGAAAGGTTTAAGCCCCTCCCCGTACACATACTAGTATGATAAATATGACTTCTTAAAGATTACAAGTAGATGGAATCTATGTATTCCTGAATCAGTTTAATTGATTTTTAAAGTATGACCAGGGATAGATGTAATTATAGAAGCAGGTGTAGAAAACGGGGATATTGGGCGCGCGTCAAAGTCCTGGATCTCCTTCCACGGGACCGGGGGGGGGGTATGAAAGAAGAGGCGGGTCATAGCGACAGAGGTAAGAAGGAATGACGCATTTTTCGCTGTCCCCGTCAGCAACGTCATCAAAACGTAGTTTAAGTGAGCCAATAAGATAATTTAAACTTTTCGTTAATTGTTGAAGGGAAGGGCTCTATACTGGGCTTTGAGTCGGTTGGACTGAAGTAAATACTAACCGTTCTCCATTCCTGCTTCAAAATTACATCTATCCCTGGCATGACAAAAAAATTATTTAGCGTTAGATTCGTCTATTTCTTAAGTCTTTAAAAATATGATTAAATAATTACAAATTTTTTCCCTAGGATTGGTCAGTTTCGAACAAATGGGTTGTTGGAAAAATTAAGCGCCTACAACAATTTCAAGGTTGAAAAAGAAATGGGCTCCGAGAAATTACGAAAGGAAATTACCTACATCGATTTAGTAGATTTGGATGTGATTTTCGTATGGATGCTGTACATGCTATCAATCGCGGCTTTTATGCAGTTTTTGGAAAAAATGTATCTATGTATAATTAGCAAAGATTAACTGGATTTTATATAAGGTCAAATGTATTTCTATTTTATAATAATAAAAACGGAAATCCTTGTTTTTATCGCTTAACATTCGGTAATAATCATGGTACAACAAATAAAAGTTGGTATACTTGGCTGAAAAATCATGAATTTAATCATAAATCTAAGGAAACGTACCGCTTGACCCATACGAAATTTCTCATTTTTAACCGTGAAAAATATGATGGTGATGAAACTAAACGAGCCTTCCATCGTACCCTTGCAAGAACAGAAGGTAATTTTCGCTATAGAAATTGCACCCACTAGCTGCAATTACATTTTAATATTTTATTCAAAATTTCTAATGGAATATTGTTGCTTGGACAATAGGTGATTTTAAAAATTACTTTTCACCAGGCGCAAAAAACAAAGCCATATCTGCTTCTTCCCCCTTCTACATATTTTGTAAAACTCATAAATTTAACAATAAATCTAATGCGAGGGGCTAGTCACTTGAATAATGAGGTGTATAAAACCGCAGAAATCGATTACTTAATTGATTTCTAGAATTCAAAGAGAATCATCAGTAATGACCATTCATTTTTGTGGGTAATCAAAGGTAATCAGAAATCTCTGATAATCACTGGAAATCACGTGAAATATTGAGAAAATCTGAAATAATCACATGATTTACTAGTAATCTTTTGTAATCATCTCGGAAATCACACATTTCGGGAAAAAATCTCACATAATCAATCGAGGAATTCGAAAATCCAAAATAAAAATCGTATAATCAGTTGCAATAGAAATAATCACTTCATTCATCGTAATTCACGAAGAATTCAGTGGTAATCACGGCATTCACCAAAAAATCACCGGAATTCATCGGAATTCAAACAGAAATCATAAGTAATCTGCGGCAATAACGGGAAATCAGTGTAAAGATTATGATCATCTAAAAATATCATAATCACGTAAATCAATGTATTCATTCAGTAATCAACGGAATTCACAGGTGTACAAAATTTTAGCGAATGACTAGCCCCTCGAGAAAATGTAGGCTTACCGCTGACGGATTCGAAATTTGTCATTTGCAACCGAGAAAAATATGATGGTGCTGATATGAAACGAGCCTTACAAGAACATAGGGTCATTATCGCTATAGAAGTTGCACCTACTAGCTGCAATTACATTTTAATATTTTATTCAAAACTTCAAATGGCGTATTGTTGCTGGGACAATAGGTGATTTTAAAAATTACTTTCCACCAGGCACAAAAACTAAGGAGGGGAAAAATACCTTCCATGTCTGCTTTTTCCCCTTCTTCATATTTTGTATAAAAAAGGCTTATTCATGAAGCTAAAAGTACTTCAACGTCTATCTACAGAGCTAACGCTATAAGATTCACCAGAAAATTGAATTGTAACAACGAGTTTTTCTCTTCTCCGTAATTCATCATGCAAATAAAAATGCTAGTACTTTTATGTCTCACGGTTATGTCGCTTGCAATGAATATCAACGCTGCTGAATTAAAACCTGGTATGTAGATTCATTAAATTAGAATATATTAATTTCCCAAGTAACAATTAACGTTTATATCCAAAGCAAGTTTCTTCAATAAGTTTAAATTCCTTAAAATGTAGAATTAAATTTTAATATTATATTTAAAGGTAGAAGTGTACCTAAGCTGGTAATGTAGAATAGTTTAAAGTGTAATAGCGAGGGTTCGAGTACCAAGTTAGCATCGTTATTTTTAGAGGTACGGTAGTACCAGGGAGCCATGTATTTTTAGAAGCAGGAATAGAGAACGGTTAGTATTTACTTCAGTCCGAGTCATAGCCCAAGATAGAGCCCCTCCCTTCTACACGTAACGAAAAATTTTAAACTATCATATTGGCTCACTTAAACTACGTTATGATGACGTTGCTGACGGGACGGCGAAAAATACCTAATTCCTTTTTACCTTTGTCGCTGTTCATACCCCATCACGTAGAAGGGTAACGTGGACTTCGACGCGTGCCCAGTTCTCCATTCCTGCTTCTAAAATTACATGGATCCCTGGTAGTACAAAATGTCCAATCTTGTGCTATTACATTGTGCTAAACTTTCCCACAATCAGCTTGGCACACTTCTACCTAGATAAAGAGTCCTTATTAACGTTCTTAGATTGGGGGTTATTGAAATTGTCTAAACAAGGTGAGCAGGCTGATAGTCCAACTCTTCACGTACCAATTTCCTTGTTTTAGGGGACAGTGTTTGGGACCCGTTACCTAGCTCCGAAACTAAATGTTTTAGACCTCATGATCAGACTCGCGGTCTCACCCACCAGCTTAGAAAACTTCTACCTTTAAAAGTACACTTCTTCTAGATAAACCCTCATTAACACTCTTAGATTGGGGGCTATTGAAATTGTCTAAACAAGGTGAGCAGGCTGATAGCCCTACTCTTAACGTGTCAATATCCTTGTTTTAGGGGACAATGTTTGGGGCCCTAAACTAAATGTTTTAGAACTTGTGTTCTTGGATACTTCCCACTCAGTCTCACCCAAAGAAGACACACTTTAATTTATGCAACCTGTATAAGCATATACATACTTTGTAGATAATTTACTAGTTATAATTTGCAGGCATACGCAGGGAATATATGGATAACATAAAACACCACCATACCACTTACATTAATTTTTTGTTTATACAGAAAACAGCGTCAGTTTGAAATCGGATGAACAGAATGGAAAACCTGTCATTCAAAAGGTAACTAACGGTAAAAAGCTAAAACGAGGGAATTTAAGAGGAATGGTTGACCTTGTGGGATGAAACTTCGAAAACTAAATCCGACAAATACACTATCTCACATCTATTTAAGTAATTAACAAAGCGTCGAAATTTAATAATTGAATTGTAATAATTTCTCAAATGCTTTCTATTATAAAAATGCACCTAATAATAATTTCTAGTGTATTTGGTTCTAAACATGCACATAATATTATGTAAGGGGAGTATGTTCACATATTAAAAACCTAAAAAAAAACTTGTCAACTATTATTTCAAAAGTGTCATTACGAATTTATTACTATCGAGTATGATCTACCTTGTAGGGTTAAAAACACCTCGATTTTATTTACATAATTAGTAAATAATTATTTTGAAGTTGAAACTATAAATAAATTAAAACAGTACCCCACGGTGCGATGCCCAACTGAAGTTTGATGAGCAGAAAAGCAAATGTTCAAAAAGGGTGAGCCTTGGATCTATTATCCCCTTATGGTTATGGGTAAGGGGATTGATTACCACTCCATCCCTCTCTCCGTCAATACATGAGTCATGTAGTCATGTCCTGTCATTTATTGATCCATGCATCGCCTAATACGAGTATTTCTTACCAAAGTTAAATTTTCATGGAATCTTTGAATCAACTAAGGATAAAAACTAAAATAGGGCATCCCAAAATAGTGTGTAGTCGTGTTACTGAATGATCGAATTACTATTCCCTTTACACGAAAACTTTGGGAAAGAATCGAAAATATATAGAATAAACAAAGACTCGAAAATAGTAAATAACACGATTCAGAGGCAGGAATTGAAATAAGGATGTTTTGTCGAATGGAAATAAAATTAGGCTTGACGGTGAGATCCACGAATTGAAGAAGGTATCTCTGTAAACGTTCCAGAGTAGGATCAAGTTCACCATGAATATATAGACTTCTTCTACTTGGAATCTTTAACAGGTTATTTTCTAAAGCCTTCGTACTTGAATTAAAGGGGAGGTGTTAGAACCGTCTCCCCCTGACGTCATGCATAATGTATTGAAATTAGAAAGCACTACAAAAAGATATAACATTATTATAATACAATTATTTACCCCACCGGATAATGAAAATACCAACAACAAAAAAACAGATAGTATTAAAAATTCTAATCTCAAAATTACTACTAACAAATGATAACGTCTTAACACTACACATAGTAATCCCCCAAAAAATAAACCAAAGCAAGTAGTCCACTAAGCCTTGTGAAACCGTATCGTTAACGTAACGTCACGTATCCAAATACGAACAGAACGCCATCTGATAACGTTTCTTAAACGGTGCTTTCGGAATTAGGTAATGGGCGCCCTCTTTCGGATGATTTACGAACTTAAAACGGTAACGGTACGGTTTCACAAAGCTAAGTGGACTACTTGCTCAACTCTCTTTGCGTGTGCTGTACGAGTAGACCTAGGGTTAATGGTTGTCCTGTATATGTTAACAGCCAATGAAACACGAGGAAGGTGAGGGCGGTTAACAATCGGACATTATGGTATGGGGTATATGGCCTCTTAAAGATTCCAAGAAGAATTCTATGCATTCATGAGTTCACATATAGATCCTTCCTGTCTAGGTATAAGATTGGTCCGGAAATTAAATAAACCAACAAAATTTGGCGCCGTTGACTATTTTTCTTTTATATTTTATCTTTCGTCTATTTCTGAAATATACGCAACATAGCTTGTGATTTGGAGATAAACGATAGTATCTCAAAGGCTTACATTGTAAAAGTTATGACATTTCCGAAGTGCATGCAGACTATACCAACATTTCTATTTAGGAGACAGAAGAACATCTATCTAGACTAATATCACACAAAGAGGATCGAATTGCTGCAGTGACCCGTCTAATGCGTTGGCGTTATGCAAGGATAACGCTTGAGGGATTTAAGAGGCACCATGCAGAAGAGAAACTAAATTATCACTCGCCATACCTCTAATTGATAAAACTAGTAATACATAGATTCTTCTACTCGAAATCATTAAGAGGCCATATGACCCATACTAATATCTGATTGAAGGTAAGGGGAAGGGCTTAAAACTTTGATAAACATTCTGCTTCTATTTCCTCGCGTTTCATTGGCTATTTGAGTATGTACGACAACCGTCTACTTTAAGATTCCTCGTTCAGAACACGCTATGAGAAATTGTTTACATTTGAGTTTCGCACTCACAGGTCGCTAGCTACGTCCATATCACATGGTTTCTAAGTTCAAAAACGTTATGCATGACGTAAGGGGTTGAGGCTTTTACTACTCCTCCCCTTTAATTCAAACAGAAATGAATTGTTAAAGATTCCAAGTCCTGATAAATTCAATAATGCATCTTAACCCGATTTGACTTTAAAGCAAGTCTTGGCTATGTTTAGTTTAAAGAAATGCCACTAGATGTTCCCTTAATCGAGGGGTGGAGTTGACTGACCCTCTAAGATTAGCAAAGGCTAGTTTTAGCTCCGCCCTCATGGATGAGTGCTGATTGACTCCTGCCTTTAGCAAGGCCCAGAATGTTAGGCGTGCCACAGGAGCCGACATTTTGCTTTAAGCATTGTATGGCAACAACTATATAAAAACTCTACAATAGATTTTAAATATAAATTTATAGTATTATAACTTATCCATAACAAATCTCCTCGCAAAGTGCTCATAGTCATAAAAACCCTTTAAAAATGTCCATGCAGTCATCAAAATCATCCCATAGATAAGCCTTATACTTCTTTCAAATTATTCTCTCCAAAATTCCATAAAAAAACGCCTTAAGTGTCATCATCTTATTAAGCATCCCAACCACAAAGGAAACTTTTTTTTTTTCAAAAATATCCCCTTCGCCTATTAACGAGGGATGGAAAAGTTGCGCTACCCAAGGGGTAGGCAAACCTTAGACCCCAGAATCCCTCAAGCTAAGTCTTCAATCAAGACGTCCCTTACCCCATTTTCACCCATAGATCCGAAGCTATTCTTTTATCCGATTAAACTTTCCAGTTCAGAATAGAATAGAATCTCTTGGCCCTTGGCAGTTTCACCCCCTCCCCCCTACCAAATGGAAAGAGATTAAAAACCGAAACCATAAAAATCATCCCCCCTTCGGTTCTTTCATGGTTTTTTGTCTAACGCGACCAAAAGTACATAAACTTAAAATTATTAGAAGAAAAATCTTCATAGTCATCAACACTATTCTTGCAGCAAAGGCATTCGGTATGCATTTATCAGTTTTGCACAACCAAATCTATGATAATGTCTAAGAGCCATGAATGCCTGAAAATTCGAACTATTTTCAACCTTCAATTAGAAGAACGAAGATTCCCCAAGGACTGGAGTTATAATACCTATTACTTTGTGACGTACAGAGAGATTTAATGCTACCTCTAACAGTGCTAAAATGACTACCCATAACTTGCAAGTAATCCTTAATCAGGGATAAGAGAGGTGAGATGGATTGGAAATGATGATGGGCAACTTGCGTCTAAATCTTTTACTCAGATTCGTTCGACACGTAACGAAAAGTTATAATTTTCTTATTGGCTGACTTAAACTAGGTTTTGATGACGTTGCTGACGGGGACGGCGAAAAATACGTAGTGCCATTTTACCTCTGTCGCTATGACCCGCCTCTTCTTTCATACCCCCTTCCCGTGGAAGCGCCCCTAATTGGGACGGCCCTTACCTCATAGCTGAGAAATTGTCACCGTTGACCTATCGCCTCGCGTCTCCCGATGGTAAAAAGATATTGAAAGGCACCCATAAAATTTCCCATCTTAAGCCTTTTGTCCCCCGTTTGGCCAATGATTCAGCCCCATTAGAATTAAGTTCTTCATACCAAGAGGTTGATAGACCACAAAGCCCTAACCCTCGAAGGTACTCGCTTCGACCACGAAATGCCGTCACAGGACGGGTAGTCCGCTTGTAAATAAAATGCCCAGTTACCATAAATTTGTATATAATTAAATTGACCTCACGAGGACGTTCGGTTTTAGGGGGGAGGGAGTGTCACGGCTATATTTTTAGATATATTGTTAGATTCCATTTTAGTCAAGAAATACATTTCATTTTATAAATTCCCAGTATTACCAGAAGTGGTATGAGACTAGAAGTGAAGGGCTCTAGCATTGGTAATAGATCCTGGCACTAGTGAACAAATTTGAGGATTTTATGCCGCTTCCCACGCGCTAAAACTAGAGAGAGAAAAATTGGTCGAGTTCCAAAAACATTTCCCACCCCCTTCCCCTCAACCCAAAGCCGCAGAACACGGACCCGGCTCCTTGAATCTAGTTCGGCCGTCTACCACCGCGAGCGTCTCACGTTTTGGAGGGAAAATTCTGAAACCGCCACTAGAGGGCCAACCGTTTGTGTTTTATCAAGTCTTTTCACTAATGCCGAGTGAAGAATTTGGTTAGCTCAATACTTCTAGTATCATACCACTTCTGGTATTACTAATTATTCCCAAATGGTTACCTGCTCTCGGGTAGGTCCGAGAATCCTTCCTTACGCTTTTTCCCTACGGCGGTATCCTCAGTACTTGGCTTCTCAAAGAACCCCATTTTATTACAGTCATTCATTCTCCCCTATCTCTCCTTTGTATCTACGAAAAATGTCCAAGCGAAAGTTTTTGGGTAGGGGTTAAACTGTACATATATCGGGTTAAGAATCTATAATTTCATTTTGTCGGTTCAGGCCATTTGAACTATATTTTCGAATGGCTCTGTTATCTTTTTGTATTTTTGTATTATCTCTATTTTTAGAAAGTTGGACTATTCGCGTCTTCGCGGTGCCACTTAAATGGTACCTGGTACCGCACTGATTAATTGCTCTCTCTCGGGACACATTTGGTGCCGAGAAATCTACTCTCTCTCTCTCTTCGACCTTTGAACCTTTACCGGAGTTCGGAGAACTAAAATAATTAGACCAAATCCCTGAACATGATTGGCTAAAGAGAAAGTGCCCGCGAAAAAGAAGAATTGAGGAACTGAACTTGGTGGTCGTAAAGAGTTACTTTTGGAGAAGGACTCGACTGGGAAGGAGAGCAAGGCTTTGCTGCTCCTAGAGAACGACAAAGGAAAAAGGCTTGAGACTTAGCCGTTTTGGATGAAAGAGTGACCAGTCCTGAAACATAGAAGTTTTGATGAAAGAGTGACCAGTCCTTAAACATAGAAGTTTTGATGAAAGAGTGACCAGTCCTTAAACATAGAAGTTTTGAAGAAAGACCACAAACCAGTCCGTTTCGCTCCAGCTAATCCGGGTGCGGGCCAAGTAATTAGCGCCAATCGCTAATCGTGCGCGTTCGCTTCGTGCGTGTTTGAAAGAGAGAGAGAGCCAACGAGTTTTGGGTATCGTAAAACAATTTTAAATTCGAACCTTAAAGTGTTAATATTATTTTGGGGGCTATAGTGTGCATGCGAATATTATTTTGGGGGCTATAGTGTGCATGCGAATATTATTTTGGGGGCTATAGTGTGCATGCGAATATTATTTTGGGGGTTAATGTAAATAGAATACGGGAATTTAAATTAACTGTTTATTGTTTGTTAGCCAGGGCCTTCTGCCTTGGTTAGGTATTTCTTGTTTGTTAGCCAGGGCCTTCTGCCTTGGTTAGGTATTTTAATGCAATTAAATTTGATTTCGTTTGGACATTTAAACCAGTTCTAGTTATTACTCCTATATTCATACCCTAGACTTTAATTGAACCCACCGTTAGATTACGAGAAGCCTAGTATTTTATGTTTTCCGCTAGTTCAGGGAAACCAGGAAAAAGCGGTTACACCATTTCCTTGTTTTAGAGGACAACCAATGTTTTGGGATTCATATCTTCGTAACTAAATGTTGTAGAAGTTAGAACCAATGTTCTGTGACACTTTCCACTAAGTTTGACCCTAAGAACACACCCTTTAATTTATGGCTGACTTCACAGAAACACCCTCCTTTTAATTTATTTACATCACACATCTACTTTAAACTTCATTGTCATCTACTTTTGCCAGTCTACGAAAAAAATGTAGAAAAATCAACGATTTAGGTTAGCGATACCCGAAGCTGTCTTTTCTTAATTTAATTTTTGAAACAGCTTTTTTGACGGGTTTTCTTTTGGAGCTAGCTATTTCTCGCATGGAAAGTCTTAAGTTAATGGTTTTGATGTAAAGAACTTTATCTTTTTCACGCTTCCCTTTTGCATTTAGATGTAGATTATCTTCTTTTTCTCTTTACCCTTTCTCCTAAGGGTCCTGGGTTATAGGTAGTAATTTAATTACAAGTTTTGGATGTGTTGCCAGACATGTAGAGTTTTTGGTTAATGATATGGGGTAATGCTCAAGTTTAGGAATTTACAAAGGCATTGTTTGAAATAGCTTCTACCATGCATGGCTCAAAAACAAGAGGTTGGTTTATGATAATGATAAACAATTTAAATTGTGAACTACTGATAGGTTAAGTTAAAATTTTTCGGGTTAATGATAGATTAATATTGTGAAGTTGCATTAATTGCAGGTTAAAATTGTGAAGTTGCATTAATTGCAGGTTAAAATTGTGAAGTTGCATTAATTGCAGGTTAAAATTGTGAAGTTGCATTAATTGTAAGTTAAAGTTGTGAAGTTGCGTTAATTTTAGCTTAAAATTGTGAAGTTGCGTTAATTTTAGCTTAAAATTGTGAAGTTGCGTTAATTTTAGCTTAAAATTGTGAAGTTGCGGTAATTTTAGCTTAAAATTGTGAAGTTGTGCTAATTTTAGCTTAAAATTGTGAAGTTGTGTTAATTTTAGCTTAAAATTGTGAAGTTGCGTTAATTTTAGCTTAAAATTGTGAAGTTGCGCTAATTTTAGCTTAAAATTGTGAAGTTGCATTAATTATAGCTTAACACTGTAAAGTTGCATTAATTATGGTTTAAAATCGTGAAATTGCGTTAATTGTGGCTTAAAATTGTAGATTAACTGACACAAATTGAAAACTGTGAAAGTAGCCTACAAACGCTGTGAACTATATTAAAATTCGTAAGGACAAAGAGGTTCAGAAAAAGTACATATACGAGATAGCAATTTAAATGGTTTACACATGTGAAACAACCGCTTCAACGGTACTTACAAAATGTCCGTGAAATGCGCTTAGCTTAAAGAGCTCCAATTGGGCTTTTAAAATGGAGTTAAAACTCCCCAAATCGGTTTAGGATATGATCTTCAAATGCTCGAAGTGAGCTTAAGAAATGAATTAAAAGGTTGAAGTGAGCTTGGGAAATGAACAGTTATCAGAACATAAAACGGATTACCTATCAGTTTTAACACAGCTTGCGCGTAACAAATATGATTTACACTCAAACTTGTACAGAATATTATAGACTTATGATTGTATCCAAATATATTCCACGCATGTTTATCAATTCACTCAACAAGTGAAACCTAAAAACTTCGATTGAAAAGAAAAAAAAATTAACTTTTAAAGCCTCCTTTGAAAGTACGTTCGTGAGTTTGCAATCTACTCAAATAACCCATTTCCACATTCAATACACGAAAAGATTTTGGTCCTAACTATATATATTTCCCCATACCAACATCTTCATCTCGTAAAAGAGCTCCTAATAACTTCTATAATGCCCAAGTCCCAACTTTTATGAAAAGAAAAAGAAGTCTTCAGATGACAAGGCAAGGAGCTTTACTTCGCCATCCTACAGAGACTAGTGAAAAATGGACAAAAGCCGAGAAAACGTTGAGAGCAATGTTTGGATTTTATGGCGTTTTCCTTCGGGGAGTGCTCCGAAGAAAAACAATGTTTTTCATTGGGAAAAAACGAGCGACTCTGAGACGGAGGCGCGTATTCCACAAACTCATAGCGTTTTTCTTTGAGGTCATCCGAGCGCTCCCGGAGCGCTTCGAAAAAAAAATCGTCTTTCAATGGAAAAAAACGAGCTGCTCCGAGACGGAGTCACGGAGGCGCGTCTTACATAGACTCAGCCGCTCCCTCCCGGTTTGCTCCCGGATTGATTCCAACCAATCCGACTCTAGAGACGGAGCGACCAAAGTGGAGCGCCTGATGTCGTCACAAAACCGCTCTGAAAAACCTTTTGTCTTTCATTGGGAGCAACTACATTCGGTCCTCCGAGCTAGAGCGATGACGTAACACGAAAATATGGAGCGATCTCGGAGTGCTCTCGGGCGACCACAATTAGTCGCTCCCTCCAGGTTTGCTCCTGGATTGATTCCAACCAATCCGACTCTAGAGAGAGACGGAGCGACCAAAATGGAGCGCCTGACGACGTCACATAACCGCTCTTAAAAAACTTTCGTCATTCATTGGTAACAACCAGGACAAGTCCTCGGAGCTAGAGCGATGACTTATCAACAAAATACGGAGCGATCTTGGAGCGCTCCTAGGCAACTCCAAAGGAAAATGCTATGAGAGTGAAACATTCAAATTCAGTAAAGACATGCTTGATTAGGGGTTATTCATAATGTTAAAATGGTATGGCTCTAGAAGAGAATAGTATTAATGGCTTCGCACCGTCCCAACTTTGAGGAAAAGTCAACTAACTACCAAAATCTTCCCTGGTGCTAACATAATTTATTAAGATATATTTCATAAGTTTGCCAATGGTTACTGAGAGGAAGTGACCAGGGCCGGATTAAACAATTTTGCACCCCTCAAGCCTGGGAACAGCAAATGTTGCTGGGAGGAATAGAATGCGCCCCAATGCGGTTATAGAGCATCCTTCACTAGTCTCTGTTTCACCTTACCCACGAATCTCACACTTATAGTTGCTATGGTAACGTAGAAAAGCCTTCTCACTCTCTTATAAGACCATCAGAAATCCTTCTAGTGTTCGCAAAGCTCGTCGCTAGTCTCGCTCCGGAGTTCAAACGGGAGAGATGTCAAAGCGAGTGCAAATAGCTTCTCAGCTCCGAAACTGACCTGTCTTTGCTCCGGCGCAACCTGGTGCTTAAATAAAGCTCTTTTCTTTTACCCTAAACTTCCCGCAAATTCCTATGGTAAAGAATATATTGTATGTTTTAAAGGACCTTTTTTCAATATATGTACGGTACAGATGCAGCAGGGTTTAAGCCTTGTTACTTGGCTCTTTTCATGTCACTCTTCAAGTCATTTAAGCCTAGTATACCGAGCTATTGTGTCCTATGCTTACTTAAATTCTGATTTGCTTATTCGTATCAGAACTTTTTTTAAATTTTCAAGAGATGCTTTTTAACTTTTAAGGGGTACTTAACGATAAGAAAATGGTGAACCCTACTGTCAAAAATAATGAATATAAATTCAAATTTGATTAATTAATAATACATTAATACTTTAGCATCTTATACCGTATATTTTTGAGAAAGCGGCTTATTTGCTTGTTGTTCACGGATAGTCACAATTCGTTACCAAATTTGACTAAAATGCAACTTTATATCAGCAGGGATAGATTTAATTTTAGAAGTAGGAATGGAGAACGGTTAGTATTTACATCAGTCCGACTCAAAGCCCAGGATAGAGCCCCTCCCTCCAACACGTACCGAAAATTTTAAATTATCTTATTGGCTCATTTAATCTACGTTTTGATGGCGTTGCTGACGGGGACGGCGAAAATACGTAATCCTTTTTTACCTCTGTCGCTATGACCCTCCTCTTCTTCCGGGACTTTGACGCGCGCCCAGATTACTCTGTTCTCCATTCCAACTTCTAAAATTAAATCTTTCCGTGATATCAGTAACACTTGGGAAATTTTGAGAAGTAGTTCGATTGAGTTCCTCAAGGTTGGGCCCAAGAACGCCTAGCCATTAAGCCTATTTGTTTCTTAGAAAACAACATAATGCATGCTTTTCATAAAAAGTAATAAGTGTTTAGTGTCTACAAAGACAGGAAATTTTTATGTTTTAAATTCACTTAAAACAACCCGGAGAAAGCCTGGTTGAATAACTATTTACAAATAGAATAAGAAAGGTTTTCTGTACAAAAAAGATTATTGGCAAAGTAATTTTCCGAACTATTAATACCGTTTTCCTTTGGGCCAATTTTGTGTTGCCGGCGCTGGCGGCCAAAAACCGAATTTCGCGAAATGCTATTACAGGATCAAACAAATTATCGACAACCTCAAATGTCAATGGAATATACCCATGACAGTAACATTTTAATCTTGTTTCAATGGAACACACTATTCGTTCGACTTTGGTACGAAATAGCTGTGTTCGGAAGAAGTCAGTTCTTATACTAGTACAAAGTGCGTATTCCATTGGTAGGGTGGAAAATCCCCCTTAAGAACCGATAAATAGTTTGTCAGTGTAAATCCATTGGTGTTACGATCACATGATCGTGACGACACAATAAATGTTGTAGTATGCATATTCCATTGGAAAAATGTCACTTTCCCATCGCCCTAATTGCCGGAACAAAAGCGTGAAAGCCGAATTTCCCTTCCGAAAAGTAGCTCAGTTCAGTTCTACTCAATTTAGAGCTTGCGCAGTGCCATTCTTTGATCATTTTTGATGCACTTTACCACACCCACTTTGCTTTTCGACCTTTGGCATCTTTGCGGATATCCAACTGGGCCTTGGCTTTACCATCGCCATCTACATTTTTTTCTAGGGACATGAATATGCCTGATAATTACACGATCGCTCCGCGGTCATTACATCACTACTTAGCAAGCCGACGTTCGAGCAGACGATAATTATGAAACGATAGCCCATAAAATCGTATTCCAATGGACTTTATAAGCACCATGTTTCGAATTATTATTGCCGTGTTGGCAAGTCAGTAGTGCTGGCATAGCGCTGGGAGTTCAAGGCTAATTTTACCAATGGAGCATGCACAGCGTCTCATTACTACAGAGCTTAAACCATTGGAATACGCAATGGTTTTTCGAGCGCCTCCGGCAGTAAAAAATCTGCCCAAAGGAAAACGCCATGAGTTGGTAATGCAGAGCTTAAGAAATTGATCAGGTGAAGCAGTGGTTCGGAGTACAACTGAAAAGTTTACAAATTTTGCACGCTAAAAAAGGAACACTCCAGTCAGCCAGCCTGCTTGAAGTGGTACATATTATACTTTTTAACATCTTATAGAGTGAAAAAAAAATAAAAAATAACCTCACAAAAATTCAAGTATTCAAACACATTCGTGTGCCAGATTTTTTACCTCCGTTGTAACTTTTTTATGGAATCACATGAATACGTAACTTAAAATAGTTTACGTTTTTTAAAGACGAAATTTAATGGGAATGTAGTGTTTATTTTACGTAATCTATATTTTTTTGTAAATCTAAAGCCACGATTACATGAGGTCTAGTCTAATCTGTCTACGCTAGGTCACATTGTCATTCGAGCTCCAGTTGAACGGTTGATAAAACCAGTACGCGTTGTATAATTATTGAAAGGCTTAAGTTACGAAAATAGTTAATTCACGCTAAATTATGGCCACCGAAGCGACATCAACCCAAAGAATTTTCAATATAAGAAAGCAAAGGTTTCGGCAAAAAATATCAAGGGATTTGCAATGGACCATAAATATTGAAGTGCATGATCAAGTTGGAGATGAAGTACACCCGTGGAAAATGGAGAGTTACTGCATGCCTGATGGTAATAAGTGGTTCTTGAAGTTGAGCGCGTCTGTAAAGAATAGAAATGTGAAGTACAAAAGATGCTATTGCAAGGTACAACTTTACAGTAATGATGAAAAATTCACGATCCACAAGGAATACATGCGTGAGCCAAGGTTCGATCAATTCGAATTTCATAGAATTTACTACTTAAATGATTGTGACCATGAATTCGAAATCATTTTCACCATTGCTTCGTGCGACGAGAAAAAGTTTATCGAAAGACATAAGACTTTGTTGGACGAAGGAATTCTAACAGACACAATCATCAAAACCAAGGATCAGGAATTTCCTTGTCACAAGTTCGTCTTGGCGTCGCATTCCGAATATTTCAAGAAAATGTTCCAAACCGATATGAAGGAAAGTCAAACGAACTCCGTCGACTGGACTGGGATTTTTGACGCCCAAGTGGTCAAGGATTTGTTGCATTTCCTCTACACCGGTCAAAACCCCCCCAACATTGTGGAAAACCATTTCGAACTGTTAAAAGCCGCTCACCTCTGTCTTTTACCCGATTTGAAGGTCTTGTGTGTGAAGAGCATAATACCTAATATTTCCATGGATAATATAGATTGTGTACTTCAGTCAGCGCTAACGTACGAATCAAAGCATTTGAGAAGAGGGTTATTGATGTTCATCGCTGCCCATTGGGATGATATATTAGCTACAGATTTCTTGAAAAAATTGGAACGAAACGTTTACATGGAATTATTCAAAAGTGTTATCGAACTGTTTAGGGAAGACATTCTTGATGATTGAAATAAGTTTTAATATCTTCGAATTACTTAGCCATATTTTATCATAATATTTTATTTTTGGATTTAAGTTTTTTCCCTTTTTATTCTAAAGAGCGGTTTATAATTGTAATTAAAATATTCATTTTTGATATGCTCTTTCGAAAAATTTAAAAAAAAAAATTGTTTAATTTTTCAAGTAAAATTTTTTAACCCTTTGAAATGTTTAGTTCAAAAGTTTTGATTGTATTTGGATTCGTGTTTTAATAAATATGAATAAACTACGTGGTTTAGTATCAGACGTAAAACATTCATAAAAAGGTATCAAATATAAAAAATGTTTTGTGTGGATAGAAAAACATATTTTAAATAAGACACGTTCCCTAATCTTTCCCAACGACAAATAACACTGTGTGTTCATACGCCTACCCTTCCCTGTGTAAAGTTCACCTGAGACCAGCAGATAATCGAGACGCTTTACCATATATGGTATGATTCAATTAGTTTTCCTATGTTTACTTAAAGGAATAGCGACGTTGCTTAAAAATTATCTCGAATCTAAAGAAAACCTTACTTTTTTGAGAATTTAAACTCTTCTGATTCCAAAAATATGCTTGATCAATATTTAAACATGGATGAAGAATGCGCGTGAGGAAATTTGTTTTCACTCTACAGGATCGGCAACTCCCTATCTCGAACGACAGCTTATTCTGTATATACTCTATTACAACATCGGTTGTCAGCACGTGCAAACCTAGGTCTCTATGTAACGTAGCCTTGTACGTGCTGTCAAGAGACCAAAAAAACTTCGGGATCTTCAGGATTTTAATATCCGCGACTTTTTCGTCTCTTGACAGCACGTACAAAGCTAGGTTACATAAAGACCTAGCTTTGCGCGTGCTGACAACCGATGTTGTAACAGAGTATATACAGAATAAGCTGTCGCTCGAGATAGGGAGTTGCCGATCCTATAGCGTGAAAACAAATTTCCTCACGCGCATTCTTCATCCATCATTTAAATATGAGGGAAAACACAGAAAAAACACTTGGAAAATTTTTGAGGGGGGCAAAAGGAAATTTGCGGAAAGGATTTTTGGCGGGTTTTTCTCCTTGATACGTCATACACGGCATCTCGCGGAAAAGCCAAGCGCGAGCGCCCATGACTCCCGAGTCCCGAGTTACTAATGCTGCGCGAATCTGAGTAAAATAGGCTTAACGCGGCGACACTAGCAGGCGTCACGTCAGCGACATCTAGAGAGAAATTTTCTCCTTACTACATCATCAAACGAAACAAAATTTTAACAGGGCTTTTTCCAAACACAATACTTTGATTGAAATTTTATAAATTGCTACAAAACCAGATAAAGAAGTAAACATATCATAATAAACTAGCTTTTTCAAGGATTTTTTCGCATTTCAAGTTTGTGTATGACGAAAATTATGGCACTAACTCTTTAATCTACGTTTTGATGGCGTTGCTGACGGGGACGGTGAAAAATACGTAATCCTTTTTTACTCCTGTCGATATGACCCTCCTCTTCTTCCGGGACTTTGACGCGCGCCCAGATTACTCTGTTCTCCATTCCCACTTCTAGAATTAAATCTATCCCTGATATCAGTAACACTTGGGAAATTTTGAGAAGTAGTTCGATTGAGTTCCTCAAGGTTGGGCCCAAGAACGCCTAGCCATTAAGCCCATTTGTTTCTTAGAAAACAACATAATGCATGCTTTTCATAAAAAGTAATAAGTGTTTAGTGTCTACAAAGACAGGAAATTTTTATGTTTTAAATTCACTTAAAACAACCCGGAGAAAGCCTGGTTGAATAACTATTTACAAATAGAATAAGAAAGGTTTTCTGTACAAAAAAAGATTATTGGCAAAGTAATTTTCCGAACTATTAAGTTGGTAATGCAGAGCTTAGGAAATTGATCAGGTGATGCAGTGGTTCCGAGTACACAACTGAAAAGTTTACAAATTTTGCACGCTAAAAAAAGGATCACTTTAGTCAGCCAGCCTGCTTGAAGTGGTACATATTATACTTTTTAACATCATATAGAGCGAGAAAATAAAAAAATCTCCTCACAAAAACTCAAGTATTAAAACACATTCCTGTGCCAGATTTTTTTACCTCCGTTGTAACTATTTTATATGGAATCACATGAATACGTAATTTAAAATAGTTTACGTTTTTTTAAAGACGAAATTTAATGGGAAGGTAGTGTTTATTTTATGTAATCTATATTTTTTTGTAAATCTAAAGCCACGATTACATGAGGTCTAGTCTAATCTGTCTACGCTAGGTCACATTGTCATTCGAGCTCCAGTTGAACGGTTGATAAAACCAGTACGTGTTGTATAATTATTGATAGGTTTAAGGTTCGAAAATAATTATTTGACGCTAAATTATGGCCACCGAAGCGACATCAACCCAAAGAATTTTCAATATAAGAAAGCAAAGGTTTCGGCAAAAATTAACTGGGGAAATTCAATGGACAATAGATATTGAAGTGCATGATCAGGTTGGAGATGAAGTACACCCGTGGATAATTGAGAATTACTACAATTCTTATGGTAATAAGTGGTCCATGGATTTTTGCGGGTATGCAAAAAATAGAGATGTGATGTACAAAAGATGCTATTGCAAGGTACAACTTTACAGTAATGATGAAAAATTCACGATCCACAAGGAATACATGAATGACCCAATGTTCAATCAATTCGACTTTAACAGCATTTACTACTTAAATGATTGTGACCATGAATTCGAAATCATTTTCACCATTGCTTCGTGCGACGAGAAAAAGTTTATCGAAAGACATAAGACTTTGTTGGACGAAGGAATTCTAACAGACACAATCATCAAAACCAAGGATCAGGAATTTCCTTGTCACAAGTTCGTCTTGGCGTCGCATTCCGAATATTTCAAGAAAATGTTCCAAACCGATATGAAGGAAAGTCAAACGAACTCCGTCGACTGGACTGGGATTTTTGACGCCCAAGTGGTCAAGGATTTGTTGCATTTCCTCTACACCGGTCAAAACCCCCCCAACATTGTGGAAAACCATTTCGAACTGTTAAAAGCCGCTCACCTCTGTCTTTTACCCGATTTGAAGGTCTTGTGTGTGAAGAGCATAATACCTAATATTTCCATGGATAATATAGATTGTGTACTTCAGTCAGCGCTAACGTACGAATCAAAGCATTTGAGAAGAGGGTTATTGATGTTCATCGCTGCCCATTGGGATGATATATTAGCTACAGATTTCTTGAAAAAATTGGAACGAAACGTTTACATGGAATTATTCAAAAGTGTTATCGAACTGTTTAGGGAAGACATTCTTGATGATTGAAATAAGTTTTAATATCTTCGAATTACTTAGCCATATTTTATCATAATATTTTATTTTTGGATTTAAGTTTTTTCCCTTTTTATTCTAAAGAGCGGTTTATAATTGTAATTAAAATATTCATTTTTGATATGCTCTTTCGAAAAATTTAAAAAAAAAAATTGTTTAATTTTTCAAGTAAAATTTTTTAACCCTTTGAAATGTTTAGTTCAAAAGTTTTGATTGTATTTGGATTCGTGTTTTAATAAATATGAATAAACTACGTGGTTTAGTATCAGACGTAAAACATTCATAAAAAGGTATCAAATATAAAAAATGTTTTGTGTGGATAGAAAAACATATTTTAAATAAGACACGTTCCCTAATCTTTCCCAACGACAAATAACACTGCGTGTTCATACGCCTACCCTTCCCTGTGTAAAGTTCACCTGAGACCAGCAGATAATCGAGACGCTTTACCATATATGGTATGATTCAATTAGTTTTTCTATGTTTACTTAAAGGAATAGCGACGTTGCTTAAAAATTATCTCGAATCTAAAGAAAACCTTACTTTTTTGAGAATTTAAACTCTTCTGATTTTAAAAATATGCTTGATCAATATTTAAACATGGATGAAGAATGTGCGTGAGGAAATTTGTTTTCACTCTACAGGATCGGCAACTCCCTATCTCGAACGACAGCTTATTCTGTATATACTCTATTACAACATCGGTTGTCAGAACGCGCACACCTAGGTCTCTATGTAACGTAGCCTTGTACGTGCTGTCCAGAGACCAAAAAAACTTCGGGATCTTCAGGATTTTAATATCCGCGACTTTTTCGTCTCTTGACAGCACGTACAAAGCTAGGTTACATAGAGACCTAGCCAAGCGCGAGCGCGCGTGACTCCCGAGTCTACTAATGCCGCGTGAATCTGAGTAAAATAGGCTTAACGCGGCGACACTAACAGGCGTCACGTCAGCAACATCTAGAGAGAAATTTTCTCCTTACTACGTCATCAAACGAAACAAAATTTTAACAGGGCTTTTTCCAAACACAATACTTTGATTGAAATTTTATAAATTGCTACAAAACCAGATAAAGAAGTAAACATATCATAATAAACTAGCTTTTTCAAGGATTTTTTCGCATTTCAAGTTTGTGTATGACGAAAATTATGGCACTAACTCTTTAATCTACGTTTTGATGGCGTTGCTGACGGGGACGGTGAAAAATACGTAATCCTTTTTTACCTCTGTCGCTATGACCCTCCTCTTCTTCCGGGACTTTGACGCGCGCCCAGATTACTCTGTTCTCCATTCCCACTTCTAGAATTAAATCTATCCCTGATATCAGTAACACTTGGGAAATTTTGAGAAGTAGTTCGATTGAGTTCCTCAAGGTTGGGCCCAAGAACGCCTAGCCATTAAGCCCATTTGTTTCTTAGAAAACAACATAATGCATGCTTTTCATAAAAAGTAATAAGTGTTTAGTGTCTACAAAGACAGGAAATTTTTATGTTTTAAATTCACTTAAAACAACCCGGAGAAAGCCGGGTTGAATAACTATTTACAAATAGAATAAGAAATGTTTTCTGTACAAAAAAAGATTATTGGCAAAGTAATTTTCCGAACTATTAAGTTGGTAATGCAGAGCTTAAGAAATTGATCAGGTGATGCAGTGGTTCGGAGTACAACTGAAAAGTTTACAAATTTTGCACGCTAAAAAAGGAACACTCCAGTCAGCCAGCCTGCTTGAAGTGGTACATATTATACTTTTTAACATCATATAGAGCGAAAAACAATAAAAATTAACCTCACAAAAATTCAAGTATTAAAACACATTCCTGTGCCAGATTTTTTAACCTCCGTTGTAACTATTTTATATGGAATCACATGAATACGTAATTTAACATTGTTAACGTTTTTTTAAAGACGAAATTAAATGGGAAGGTAGTGTTTTTTTACGTAACCTATATTTTTTTGTAAATCTAAAGCCACGATTACATGACGTCTAGTCTAATCTGTCTACGCTGGGTCACATTGTCATTCGAGCTCCAGTTGAACGGTTGATAAAACCAGTACGTGTTGTATAATTATTGATAGGTTTAAGGTTCGAAAATAATTATTTGACGCTAAATTATGGCCACCGAAGCGACATCAACCCAAAGAATTTTCAATATAAGAAAGCAAAGGTTTCGGCAAAAATTAACTGGGGAAATTCAATGGACAATAGATATTGAAGTGCATGATCAGGTTGGAGATGAAGTACACCCGTGGATAATTGAGAATTACTACAATTCTTATGGTAATAAGTGGTCCATGGATTTTTGCGGGTATGCAAAAAATAGAGATGTGATGTACAAAAGATGCTATTGCAAGGTACAACTTTACAGTAATGATGAAAAATTCACGATCCACAAGGAATACATGAATGACCCAATGTTCAATCAATTCGACTTTAACAGCATTTACTACTTAAATGATTGTGACCATGAATTCGAAATCATTTTCACCATTGCTTCGTGCGACGAGAAAAAGTTTATCGAAAGACATAAGACTTTGTTGGACGAAGGAATTCTAACAGACACAATCATCAAAACCAAGGATCAGGAATTTCCTTGTCACAAGTTCGTCTTGGCGTCGCATTCCGAATATTTCAAGAAAATGTTCCAAACCGATATGAAGGAAAGTCAAACGAACTCCGTCGACTGGACTGGGATTTTTGACGCCCAAGTGGTCAAGGATTTGTTGCATTTCCTCTACACCGGTCAAAACCCCCCCAACATTGTGGAAAACCATTTCGAACTGTTAAAAGCCGCTCACCTCTGTCTTTTACCCGATTTGAAGGTCTTGTGTGTGAAGAGCATAATACCTAATATTTCCATGGATAATATAGATTGTGTACTTCAGTCAGCGCTAACGTACGAATCAAAGCATTTGAGAAGAGGGTTATTGATGTTCATCGCTGCCCATTGGGATGATATATTAGCTACAGATTTCTTGAAAAAATTGGAACGAAACGTTTACATGGAATTATTCAAAAGTGTTATCGAACTGTTTAGGGAAGACATTCTTGATGATTGAAATAAGTTTTAATATCTTCGAATTACTTAGCCATATTTTATCATAATATTTTATTTTTGGATTTAAGTTTTTTCCCTTTTTATTCTAAAGAGCGGTTTATAATTGTAATTAAAATATTCATTTTTGATATGCTCTTTCGAAAAATTTAAAAAAAAAAATTGTTTAATTTTTCAAGTAAAATTTTTTAACCCTTTGAAATGTTTAGTTCAAAAGTTTTGATTGTATTTGGATTCGTGTTTTAATAAATATGAATAAACTACGTGGTTTAGTATCAGACGTAAAACATTCATAAAAAGGTATCAAATATAAAAAATGTTTTGTGTGGATAGAAAAACATATTTTAAATAAGACACGTTCCCTAATCTTTCCCAACGACAAATAACACTGCGTGTTCATACGCCTACCCTTCCCTGTGTAAAGTTCACCTGAGACCAGCAGATAATCGAGACGCTTTACCATATATGGTATGATTCAATTAGTTTTTCTATGTTTACTTAAAGGAATAGCGACGTTGCTTAAAAATTATCTCGAATCTAAAGAAAACCTTACTTTTTTGAGAATTTAAACTCTTCTGATTTTAAAAATATGCTTGATCAATATTTAAACATGGATGAAGAATGTGCGTGAGGAAATTTGTTTTCACTCTACAGGATCGGCAACTCCCTATCTCGAACGACAGCTTATTCTGTATATACTCTATTACAACATCGGTTGTCAGAACGCGCACACCTAGGTCTCTATGTAACGTAGCCTTGTACGTGCTGTCCAGAGACCAAAAAAACTTCGGGATCTTCAGGATTTTAATATCCGCGACTTTTTCGTCTCTTGACAGCACGTACAAAGCTAGGTTACATAGAGACCTAGCCAAGCGCGAGCGCGCGTGACTCCCGAGTCTACTAATGCCGCGTGAATCTGAGTAAAATAGGCTTAACGCGGCGACACTAACAGGCGTCACGTCAGCAACATCTAGAGAGAAATTTTCTCCTTACTACGTCATCAAACGAAACAAAATTTTAACAGGGCTTTTTCCAAACACAATACTTTGATTGAAATTTTATAAATTGCTACAAAACCAGATAAAGAAGTAAACATATCATAATAAACTAGCTTTTTCAAGGATTTTTTCGCATTTCAAGTTTGTGTATGACGAAAATTATGGCACTAACTCTTTAATCTACGTTTTGATGGCGTTGCTGACGGGGACGGTGAAAAATACGTAATCCTTTTTTACCTCTGTCGCTATGACCCTCCTCTTCTTCCGGGACTTTGACGCGCGCCCAGATTACTCTGTTCTCCATTCCCACTTCTAGAATTAAATCTATCCCTGATATCAGTAACACTTGGGAAATTTTGAGAAGTAGTTCGATTGAGTTCCTCAAGGTTGGGCCCAAGAACGCCTAGCCATTAAGCCCATTTGTTTCTTAGAAAACAACATAATGCATGCTTTTCATAAAAAGTAATAAGTGTTTAGTGTCTACAAAGACAGGAAATTTTTATGTTTTAAATTCACTTAAAACAACCCGGAGAAAGCCGGGTTGAATAACTATTTACAAATAGAATAAGAAATGTTTTCTGTACAAAAAAAGATTATTGGCAAAGTAATTTTCCGAACTATTAAGTTGGTAATGCAGAGCTTAAGAAATTGATCAGGTGATGCAGTGGTTCGGAGTACAACTGAAAAGTTTACAAATTTTGCACGCTAAAAAAGGAACACTCCAGTCAGCCAGCCTGCTTGAAGTGGTACATATTATACTTTTTAACATCATATAGAGCGAAAAACAATAAAAATTAACCTCACAAAAATTCAAGTATTAAAACACATTCCTGTGCCAGATTTTTTAACCTCCGTTGTAACTATTTTATATGGAATCACATGAATACGTAATTTAACATTGTTAACGTTTTTTTAAAGACGAAATTAAATGGGAAGGTAGTGTTTTTTTACGTAACCTATATTTTTTTGTAAATCTAAAGCCACGATTACATGACGTCTAGTCTAATCTGTCTACGCTGGGTCACATTGTCATTCGCGCTCCAGTTGAACGGTTGATAAAACCTGTACGCGTTGTATAATTATTGATAGGCTTAAGGTTGGAAAATAATTATTTGACGCTAAAGTATGGCCACCGAAGCGACATCAACCCAAAGAATTTTCAATATAAGAAAGCAAAGGTTTCGGCAAAAAATATCAAGGAATACTCAATGGACAATAGATATTGAAGCCCATGATCAAGCTGGAGATGAAGTACACCCGTGGAAAATGAGGGGATACTATACTTCTGTTAGTAATAAGTGGTTCGTGTGTTTGAGCGGATGTGTAAATGATAAAGATGTGAAGTACAAAAGATGTTATTGCAAGGTGCAACTCTACTGTAATGGCGAAAAAGTCACGATCCACAAGGAATACATCAAAGGCCCAACGTTCAATCAATTCGACTTTCAATGCATTTACTACTTAAATGATTGTGATAGTTTTGCGAATCCCCACAAAGTAATCGAAATCATTATCACCATTGCTTCGTGCGACGAGAAAACGTTTATCGAAAGACATAAGACTTTGATGGATGAAGGAATCTTAACAGACACAATCATCAAAACTAAGGATCAGGAATTTCCTTGTCACAAGTTCGTGTTGGCGTCGCATTCCGAATATTTCAAGAAAATGTTTCAAACCGATATGAAGGAAAGTCAAACGAACTCCGTCGACTGGACTGGGATTTTTGACGCCCCAGTGGTCAAGGATTTGTTGCATTTCTTCTACACCGGTGAAAACCCCCCCAACATTGTGGAAAACCATTTCGAACTGTTAAAAGCCGCCCACCTCTGTCTTTTACCCGATTTGAAGGTCATGTGTGTGAACAGCATAATACCAAATATTTCCGTGGATAATATGGATTGTGTACTTCAGTCAGCGCTAACGTACGAATCAAAGCATTTGAGAAGAGGATTATTGAAGTTCATCGCTGACCATTGGGATGATGTATTAACTACAAATTTCTTGGATAATTTAGAACGAAGCGATTACGAAGAATTATTCAAAAGTATCTTCGAAATGTTCAGGAAAAACATTCTTGTTGATTGAAATAAGTTTTAAGAGCTTCCAATTAAACATTTGGTAACATTTCTACTCATATTTTATCATCATTTTTTTTTGGATTTAAGTTTTTTCCCTTTATATTCTAAAGAGTATATAATTATGAATATTTCAGATATTAACATTTATCACTGCTGGGAAGAAAATGAAATTCTATTGGCCGATTCAGTAAAGTGCTCTTTCGAGAAAATTTGAAAAACATAATTTTTCATTTTTTTTTTCAAGTAAAATTTATTAACCCTTTGAAAGGTTTTGTTGTAAAGCTTTGATTGTATTTGGATTCATGTTTTAATAAACATAAATCAGTATCAGCTTGAAACGTCAAACATTCATAAAAATGTATGAAATATATAACATTAGTTTAGTATGGAGAGAAAAAATATTTAGAATAACACACGTTCCCCAATTTTTCCCTATGACATGTAACACTGCGTGTTCATACGCTTGCCTTTCCCTGTGTAAAGTTCACCTGAGACCAGCTGATAATATAGACGCTTTACCATATGTGGTAAGATTCAAGAACAGTCAATCGTCTTTTTCTTAACAATGACTAAAGATCTAACTTCAGTCCATCTCATCTAAAAACCTAATAGAACTGAAGTCAAATAAGTGCAATTGTCTTAAGAGAAAACGTAACGCAGTTTCAACTTAAGATCTTGGCAATGTCTCCTTCCTCAAGTAAAATCTGTTAGATTTCCGTATTGGGACTCAAAAGCAAAAGACACGATCAAACTGATTCACTCCGAATTTGCTCTAAGATAAATCTTGCCCAGATTGCAATCATTATGTCATAAAACAGTTAAAACATACCCCATACTATTCTTGGCATAAAGAGATACTAAAGTAGAAGTCGAATGCGCAGATTTTCAGCTTTCATTCAGCCCATTCCATAAGAGAAGAAAACATGAAAAAGGCGGGGCCGACATTTTAAGTTATTTCCCTTGCGCCAAGAAGCACCGCAAGTCCGAGTTGGCTATCCTCCCAAGTGTAGTGAGGGTGAGCTCCGCCTGGTGTTGATTCTTGGCGCGAGAGAAATAACCTACGTTATTCCGTGTAGGTATTGCGTCCTATGCTTACTTAAATTCTGATTTGCTTATTCGTATCAGAACTTTTTTTTTCAAATTTTTAAGAGATGCTTTTTAACTTCTAAGGGGTACAGAACGAAAAGCATGACGTGAGATTTTTCCGTTATTATGTATGTTATTAAAAAAAGAATATTTGCTGAAATTTTAATTTTGTTTATATTATATTTCAAATATAATCACAAACGTAAGTTTGCTTCTAAAAAAGTATTGGAAAAGTAATTTTTGGAATCAAAAATATAGAGTTTAAGAAACTGATTAGATAGTGGAATGGTTTCGAGTACTTCTGAAAAGTTTACGAATTCCGCACACTAAAAAAGGAACTTTTCCAGACAGCCAGCCAGCTCGAAAGGGTAAATGTAATATTTTTGCAAACTCATAAAGTGCGAAAAGTAAAAAAAATACATAAATGCAAATATTCAAAGATATTATACTCAATGTCTTATTTACTTCCGTTGTTACTTGTTACTAGTTTAATAAAGAAGAAATTTAATGGAGTATTAATAAAAAGGAAGACAGTGTTTCTATTCAATAATCAATAATCTATATTCTTAAAAAAAGCGGTGATTAGATAAAGTCTAGACTCTTGTCTTACCAGTCGACATTGGATCAGATAGTCACTCACGCTCAGCTTGAACGGTTGTTAAAATCAATACGCGTTATTTGATTTTTTAAAGAGGCTAAAAATAGTTTGAAGTTGCTTTTAAGGTCAAATAATGTCCACCGAAGGCAAATCCACCAATAGAATTTTTAAAATAAGGAAACAAACGTTTCGGCGAAAATTAGATCGGGATGGTGAATGGATGCTAAATATTGAAGCGTATGATCAACATGGCGATGAGTTACATAAGTGGAAAGTAAAATATTCATATACAAGTACGAATTACGAATGGTTCTTGAATCTTAGTGGTTCTGCAATGAATTCGGATCTGATGTACGCAAAATGTTATTGCAAAGTGGAAGTTTACAGTAATGAAAAAGACAAGTTTACAAGCCGATACGGACACATGAAAGGCCCACTTTTCAATGAATTCAACTTTCCCTACATGTACTACATCGGTAATGAATATAGAAATACTGTCAAAAAAGAAATAGATATCTGTATCACCATAGCTTCGAGCGATGAGGATAATCCTTTCAAAAAGCCTAAGACTTTGTTGGACGAAGGCATCCTAACAGACATGATCATCAAAACCAAGGATCGGAAATTTCCTTGTCACAAGCTTGTGCTGGCGTCGCATTCAGAGTATTTCAAGAAAATGTTCCAAACGGAAATGAAAGAAAGTCAAACGAATTCTGTCGACTGGACTGGCGTTTTCGACGCCCCAGTGGTTGAGGACCTGTTGCATTTCTTCTACACCGGTCAAAAACCACCCAACATTGATGACACCCATTTTGGACTGCTAGAAGCCGCCCACCTCTGTATTTTACCAGATTTGAAGGGTATGTGTGTCGAAAGCATAGCGTCCGATATTTCTGTGAGGAACGCTGCTGATGTAATTCATTCAGCGGTAATATACGAGTCAGGCTATCTTCAAAGAGCAGTAGTGAAATTCGTAGCTGCCCATCATTATGACCTAGGAGCTGATTTCTATGATCAATTGGAAACAGATATTTGCCAGAGGTTACTCAAAAGTGTTTTCGAAATGTTTGGAAAAAACATTCTCCACGAAATAAATTAAAATGCTTAAAGTGTTAGTGACATAATTTTCGTCACCCACAAACTTAAAATGCTAAAAAAATCCTTGAAAAATCTAGTTTATTATGATATGTTTACTTTTGTATTTGGTTTCGTAGAAATTTGTAAAATTGCAATCAAAGTTTAGTGTTTGGAAAAGGCCTAGTTAAAATTTTGTTTCGCTTGATGACGTAGTAAGGAGAAATTTTCACTCTAGAAGTCGCTCACGTGACGCCTGTTAGTGTCTCAGCCTAAGTGTTAAGCCTATTTTATTCAGATTCGCGCGGCATTAGTAGACTCGGGAGTCTCGGGCGCGCGCGTTTGGCTTTTCCGCGAGATGCCGTGAGTGACGTAGCAAGGAGAAAACCCGCCAAAAATCTTCTTCGCAAATTTGCTTTTGCCCCCCAAATTTCAAGTTTTCAAAGTGTTTTTTCTGTGTTTTCCTTCATATTTAAATATTAATCAAGCATATTTTTGGAATCAGAAGAGTTTAAACTCTCAAAAAAGTAAGGTTTTCTTTAGATTTGAGATAATTTTTAAATCACGTCGCTATTCCTTTAAGCTTTCTTTTTGTTTGAATTAAGTTATAACCGTTTCTAAAGAATATCTTTGACATTCTATTTTTTGTTCATTATATAAGTTGCCATATTAACTAACTAAGAAATAATAAATCTTTGAAATGTTTAAATGTAAAGGTTTGACTGTATTTAGAGATCAGTTTAAAAAAATATGAATTTTCCAATTAAGTCAGGTGGTCAAAGATTCATAAAATAGGTCTGTCTATTCCAGGCAGTATGTTCTACTATGCTTGAGCAACATTTTGGTTTCATCAGGGATAGATTTAATTTTAGAAGTAGGAATGGAGAACAGAGTAATGTGGGTGCGCGTCAAAGTCCCGGACCCCCTTCCACGGGTATGAAAGAAGAGGCGGGTCATAGAGGTAGAAAGGAATTACGTATTTTTCGCCGTCCCCGTCAGCAACGTCATCAAAACGTAGTTTAAGTGAGCCAATAAGATAATTTAAACTTTTCGTTACGCGTTGAAGGGAGGGGCTCTATGCTGGGCTATGAGTCGGACTGAAGTTAATACTAACCGTTCTCCATTCCTACTTCTAAAATAGAATCTATCCCTGGTTTCATAACGAGATTTAACATTTGTAGTGCCATATTGTAAATTTTCCCTGAGACAAGGTGATAATAGACACGTAGCCATCTATTTCTAATTTAAAAATACAATTTGAGCTTATCTGAATGATATTTTGATTAGGGAAGTATGAATACGACTGATAAAAATATATTTTCCAGGAATCGTGTTTCAATTTTCTTTTGGGTCGTAAACAAAGTGACCTTATCAGCACCATAATTATCACTATAAGCGCTAAAGGGATAGAAACCATAATTACCTGTTGTGATTCAGAGTGCATTTAATTTTAGTGTAGGCATTAATAAACGAACAGGAGTTACAGGACTCATAACAGGGGAATTTAAATTCGTACCCGATGTGGCTAAATATTAGAGATGGGCCGATACCAGTTTAAACCGATACCGATATGATCCGATACTTGGGAAACCGATACGTACCGATACCGATATTTTACCCGATCCTTCGATTAAACCGATATCAAACCGATACCGATATGGTATCGGTATCGGCCCATCTCTATAGATGATTCTCGATCCAATTTCGCTACTTGAAACTATAAAACTGGCTTATCATACGAAAAACCCATTTTAGACACTAGTTACGTTATCCAAAAATAGATGAAAAACTGTGCTGTCTCAGAGTTTAGGTCTTATGGCGCCATCTACTCTCAACATAAGTATTTATTTTCTTTAAAAAATATCGGGTAGAAATATCGGTTCATTTTTAACCGATACCGATATATCGGTACGTTATTTTAAAATTTCTGAATGTTTGCAGTTAACTCGAAATTACCCATAAGTTTAAGAAAATGTATATTTCTTGCATCTGAACCTCCATTCTCTAACAAAAAAAAAATGTCAAAATCTTGCTACAGTCCATCTCATCTAAAAACCTAATAGAACTGAAGCTAAATAAGTACAATAGTCTAAGAGAAAACGCAACGCAGTTTCAACTCAAGATCTTGGCAATGTCTTCTTCCACAAGTAAAATCTGTTAGATTTCCGTATTGTGAAACAAAAGCAAAAGACACGATCAAACTGATTCGCTCGGAATCTGCTCTAAGATAAATCTTGCCCAGAATGCAATCATTATGTCATAAAACAGTTAAAACATACCCCATACTATTCTTGGCATAAAGAGATACTTAAGTATAAGTGGAATGTGTATATTTTTCTATTTTTAGCTTCAATTCACTATACACTATTGAATAACTAAAGCGCCTTCTTGGTTTATTTCCCTAGGGCCATAAAGCACCGCAAGAGGCAGTCCGAGTTGGCTATCCTCCCGCGTTTAGTGAAGGCGGACTCCATCTGGCGTTACCTCTTGGCTAGAGGGAAATAAATAACCTACGATGGTGACCCCGTATGTGCCTTGGTTTCTCTGCAAGTATTTAATTGAATGGTCCATTTGGAAGTCATATTACCAATCTAGTTTGTTCCCTATCACAGGAAGTTAGGCTTATCTCGGGATTCGTGGAGAGGAGTAACGGGGAGAAAATCGTCTGTCGTCTGCTACCGTACATATTTTTGGCCTTTGTAGCAGACAACATACGATTTTCTTCCCGTTACTCCTTACCGTCTAGCTTAAAAAAGCTGTGAAATTTCACATGAGTTCATATACCAATATATCGCCAAAGCACATGGGGTTCCTAAAGGGTGGTAGAACCGAAGTACAGTGTGTTCTATCTGGTGACCTTTTGCCTTAAGGGCAACCGTTTACAAGTTATTAATGGAGTGACTTACAGATGACCTCTAATGGCCTATTCAGATTAGAGTAAAGACTTACGTTCACGTCGATCACCTCGTTAGTTTCATTTCTGTCGCGTCAGTACATTCATTTTCATGTAGAGATGTGAAAGCAGATGATTTAAAACGAGTTGCAAAAAGGTAATTTTTGAATCATGACTTTTGAATACTAAAATAGCCGAATCCAAAATGAGAAATATCGCCAAGAATCCTAAAATCTTTCATATATCGTCTGCTAAAGCTTAGCTCACTCGATCACGCGTCACTAATGCATGACCAAGTGTGCTATTGACTTACTCAGGGTTCATACAAACCTGGAAAACAGGGAAAACCTGGAAAAATCAGGGAAATAAATAGTTGACAAAAACCTCAGGAAAATTTAGAATTTTTAATAAAATTCAGGGAAATTGGCGTTAAACAGGGGCCGAGTAATTAAGCAAAATGTTCATAAACATATCCTCCAAAGGATTAACATTACACTACTTTGGAGGCTCATAACTCTGGTTATTAGAGATACGGGGATGTCCTTTGATTATGCAATAATTTGTTTTCCAAAAGTTGTATGAACCCTAGGTGGTGCTCAGGGCTGGAAATAAGAAAAATTTCTTATAGGACATGTGTCCATTGACACCCCGTTTGTCTGGAAAATTTATAGGACATTGCCCACTGGAGTACGTAAAAATTGTGTCGCGTCTTCAAAGTCAAGCTATCAAAAACATTTACTGGTCAACAGAGAGTAAGGATGTCCCTATAAACCCAAAAATTTTACCCCCCTTCTTTCCCCCCTTTGGGGGGAGGGGTAAAATTTTTGGGTTTATAGAGACATCCCTGGGGTTGGGGGGGGGAAGGGGGGGGATTGATGACGTCACGTATTGGTGTTGGCAGGGGGAGGAATTTGGGGGGGGGGGATTGATGACGTCACGTGATGGTTTTGGCGGGAAATTTGGATTGTTGAGCCACCTGGTGGTGGTTTTCTTGATGACGTCGCGTCTAATTTTTGATGACGTCACGTGGCTGGTACCTGTAGGGATAGGCTTATGCTAGGCTTATGCTTATGCTATTGTAGTTCCTGAAAGATAGGCTTATGCTAGGTTATTCTAGGCTTATGCTAGTTGTAAAACAATCGGATTTTAAATCAAAAACATTTAATTAGCGTGATAATAACATACATAATTAAGTTAAATTAATAATAAATTGGTTAAATATTTAAAAAAAACCTCCTTAAACTTGATTCAAGCCGTATCTGAAGATGTTTTTTTCTATACCGGACTAATAAAGCGCCGTTGGTAGGAAGTCGAACCCTGGAATGGAAACTCAAATGTTGTTGAAACAACACAGAGCTGGACGCATTACCACCAGGCAACCACACGGTTTGTTAATAAGCTCCTTTTACACTTTTTTAGTCGCCGTATATGATTTTGAAATTGTTTAGCAATTTTCATATCGTTAATTTTTCGATTTGCGGTAAAAGCTTTTAGGAAAGCTTTCGTACTTTTCTTCTTACTTCTATGAATAAGATAGAGGGCGCTATACTGCCCACATACGCTACTTTCTAACCTCTGAAGTTGTCGTTTACCAAAAGTCCATTTTCTGCAGTTTAAAGATAAAAATCTTCTTATACTAGGCAGAAATGGTGGCAAACCGTAGCTATCGAAATAATAGCCTACACGAGCTCCGTCTATAAAGACCGATACCCAGTGAGACCCCTTTTCATAGTGCTGATCTAAATTTATAATTAACGATGCGGGATATTTGGTAACCTTAGGTAACCTATTTGACGCGAAAACACCCAAAAAGTTGGGCGTATCTGATAAAGCGAGAATCAAGTCTACGGTGGTAGTTGCTGACATTTTTAATAATCTACAATTACGTTTCTATTTTTATCGATTTGAATCATGCTTTGAAATTCGGCGTATACAATGCAGACTGCGGCTTCGGGCAAAGGTTTAGCGAATCCCATGTCCAATCTTAATTGTCCTTGCTTAACGGGGTTCCAGTGGTTTGTTTCGCTAGCCGATAGGTCCGGTGTCAGATCAAAAGCGTAGAGGGTTAAGCCGTTGGCAAACTCGTTGGGAGTAATATCGTTACCGTCGTCTTTATAATGAATACCCGTGCCCGCGAACAATGTTTGATAAGCTTGTATATACAAGTTTTTAGCGAAATCAGGAGTCAACGGTTTCGAAGGTATTTGTTCGTTATCGAGATACAGAGACAAAAAATTTAAATCCCAAGTTTTAAAGTTAAAGGGATTCAGAGCGTAACTGCCCTTGAACGCCGCGTTGGATACTATTCCAATAATGACGCGATTAGGCTGAGGGCCTAGATATATATTGTTAAAACTCTCGGTGCTACTTCCGGTAGAGATAGTTTTAGTTTTAAGTTCGGTGCGCGTAAAATTATATTTGGCAGTACCGTTATTAAGCGCTGCTTCATGCGCTAACAATATTTTAGGACTGAGTTTAACTTTACGTACCGCGAGTGCAGCGTCTAGTATCTTGACTTTACAGTTTTTGAGAGTGGCTGTTTCTTCACACATTAAGGCAAACTCGTCCTTGTTGCGAGTAAACACGACTTTAAGGTCCACCCCGTTTAAGAGATATTCGGGAATATTAAACACGTCACTAAACACGGGTGTAAAAAATTCAATCACGGCCGATTTAGCAGTTTTAGCCATTCGAGCGACGAAACCTTTATTTGAAAAGTCGTCGAACTTTCCGGCTTCGTCCTTTTCCCATCCGGCCATCATAAGGTGAGATTTTTTGGCCGCGGGTCCGTAATTTGAGACAGTTTCGATAAAAGAAGTGAAGGCGTAGTTTTGAGCGGCTGAAGAAACTCGGGTATTGTTCAAGAAAACATCGCAAGTTCTCCACAATGCGTGGCCAGCGTTGTTTACGAAAGCTACCACGGCGGCATCAGGAAGATCACTTCCATCTTCGTTGGTGATTTTGACTTTGTTGTAATGCATGGTGTGGGCTACATCGATGTAGCTATCTCCATTGCCCGAGATGAGGTATTCGAGGGTAGAGCTATCACCAATGGCCGCCAAGGGTTTGGCCCATACACCTTGAGCATGTTCGACACTAGTTTGAATCGGCACAGGGGCAAAAATGTCCAATTCACTCTTAAGAGCTTGGAGAGAAAACATGATTTTTTTCAGGAGCTAAATATATCGCGTGGCGTCTGCTTTGAATGACGGTGATAAACTGACAGGCGTTTAACTTTGCGTCTCTTTATCTTTAATCCTGAACCTTGCTGAGCAGCAGTCATGTTCTCATAAGTTTCCTGCAATCTCTTTTTCGCGGCACTTTTCACATTCTGACCTTGCATTACGTCACCAAGAATCTTTTGTCCCGTACTAATGGCTCTAGGTGCCAGATACTTTGCACCTCTAATTAATAAGGGGCGTGCCCATCTAAATAACCCTTTCAGGGCGCTTCCTATTCCGTGTCCTTTTTGGTGGGGGTCCCGACAAATACTTTTGACACCCCTCCACCCCCTACCTGATCTAAATAATACCTCCTATACTCGCAACGAGACTCTAATGTTTGGGGTTTTGGCATGGTCTAAAGTGTAGTTTACAGGTCGACGTTCCAAACTCGAATGACGCGGCTTGGCCTAAACTATTCCTTATATCAATGTCTATAGTATCAAAGTAACGTTTAGCAACTTTAACGTAATGGGGAGAGTTAAATGATTTAGTTATAGTCGAACCGTGAGGTTTTTCGCTGTCTACGCCTACTATACGAAGTAGCGGGGCTACCGTATCGCCTATAAATTCATTAGCTACTATATCGGAATAAATAAACAATTGGTCGGGAATATAATAATTTAAATTAGCGGGAACAGAGCTTCTATACGATTGGCTGGTTTTATCTGAAGGGCAAGAGAAAGACGTACTTTGGCCTTTTGGGGTTTTAAATCCTAATATCCTTTTCAAAGTGGGAGAAAGAGCCAAGATACCGTTAGGTTGAATAGTTAAAGAAATGTAATCAGAGAGGGGATCCGAATCAAATTTAAACTTTGAACCGTATTGAAAGCCGTTTAACCCGGAAGCTATTTGTTTAAGTAGGGCTTCTAATGATTTGTAATAACCCCCGGGAACTATAAAGGCCTCGGCTTTAACAATAGGCTGTGATTTTCCGTCCCGACCTTTTTTATTTTCATGCGAGACCACCTGCACGTGACCTTCCTCACTGGGTATGTTAAAAAAGGACATTGGGTACAAAACTTCTACTAGAGCAACCTCCCAGTCATCCCCGATCAGCTCTATAGCCTGGGGCAACTTGGTAGTGTACGAAGACGTCTTGTTGTTGTCATAAATTTTCATGCTAGCGTTGCTGGGGAGCGTTAGGTAAAAGGGAGACTGCATCTTTAGCCGGAATCCAAGAATTCATAGAAGGGGGATAGCCTAGCCACTTTACAAAGAGCTCCTTTTGTCCTCTACTAGTCCGCTTGCGAATTACTTTCTCGATCTTGTACGTCTCGGGTCTAGCTACCGACTGAAGTTCCATCCCGTAAAACACCCCCTTTATTGGTTCCCCGTTTAAATCTTCTAGTTTGAATACCGGAGGGCGTCTGTCAATTTTCCCACTATTTTAAAAACCTCTATTGTGTAAGTTCGCTCGTACCCTTTTTCAAAAATCATCTTATTCCTACTTACTCGGACGTATTCGCCCACCTTTAATTTTTTCCCGTAAACTTTCTTTTCGCTAAAGTACTTTCCGTATACATTTTTAAAAACCTGAAGGACATTGGTGCCAGTAACTTCCAAAGGAGTCATTTTTATCGCGGAATGCACCGAGTTATTGTAAGCATTTACCAGGTCATCTAAAACATCTATATATCTATTGGTATTCTTTTCTGTAAAATACCTGTACATGCGTGACTTTAAAGTTTGATTTAATCTTTCTACCATACACGCTTTTATATCGTCATTCTCAGTTGTAAAAAATATAACCCCTTTCTCCTTCAAGTATCCTTGTAATTGGGAATTTCTAAATTCAGTACCCTTATCCGTTTGTAGTTTCCTAGGAACCCTCTCTCTAAAGACAGACTTAAAAGCCTCAACCGTTTCAACACCGCTTTTGGATTTTAAAGGTACGGCCCAGGCTCTTCTGCTAAAGCAATCTATTACGGTTAATATGTATTTGTACCCGTCGTTGTACTGACTCAAAGAACGCATGTCGTTCAAATCCGCCTGATATTGATCTCCTATGTTAGTTACAACCACCTTGTTTCTTTTAAACTTTCTAAAAACTCTCTTATGTAGAGTGTACGCGTCTTTTCCCTTTAACCAATCTAGTACCTGTTTCTTACTAATACCCTTTAATTTCACTGCTAAATATAATTTTTCAGCACCCCCGAAACTGGCAGGGTGGGAAGGGTTAAAGTAGATACCTTCTAAAATTTTGGAGATTTTACGTACGCTACCCATTTCGGAGACTCAGTTTTAAGTTTTTTAGCTGCTGTCTTAAGACTTTTCTCAGATTTAAGTTTTTTAGCTGATGCCTCAAGACTATTCTCAGATTTAAGTTTTTTAGCTGCTACCTTGACACTAACTTTGGGAGCTCTAGTTCTTTTGATTTTAATTTGTTGGGGTATTGTATACGAAGTTAGAGGGGAAAAACTAGAAAGTAGGTTTGTAAATGCGTAAAAACCTCTAGGTTTTGGGTCTTTGTTAGAGGAAGGCTTGACAAATTCTAAAGCTATATCTCTAATATTCGAGCCGGGTATTAATGAATCATTAACTATAACTTCCCCACTATCTGTCCACCTAAGCTTTTCAGGGTTAGTTGAAATCTGATCAACGATACTATGTACATGCCCTATATATTTAAGGGGGATATCGTCTAACCAAGCCAAGTTAAAATAGTTGGATGTTGGTTGGGGGACCGTGGGTATAGGTTGCCTAGCGATATTATGTAAATTATTATATCTCTGTACAGTCTGTTCGTATAAGCGCCATTTTGAAGCTTCGTCTAAATCTTTACGAGCTAAAATAACATTCATTTCATTGTCCAATTCCGAAACTACTTGTTGTTGGGGGTGTGGAAAGGGGTCGCTTTTAAAGGTAGAGCTAGGGACAAGGACCATTTTCTGAGCGTACTGCATTTTTACTGACTACCTCCTGTTATAGCGCCGATAATAGAGGAAACTAGAGGGAAAAGGAAAGAAAAGAAACTACCACCTTCCTGAACTAATATATCACGTTTTGTTTTCCAAGATATTCTCTTATTAGCAATTTTTCTAAGTTTTGCGGAATGCCTAGCTAATCTAGCTTTTTGACTTTTATTTAATTTAACGTTACCGTGTAAAGTATTTTCAACACACTCTGCGATTGCGTCAATTAAGGGTTTCTTGGCGTTACGTAAAATGATTCTACGTTGTTTTCGAGGGGATTTGGCAATAACGGAGAGCAAATTTCTTTGTGACCGAACGGCATAAGGCATAGTGACTAAATGAAGAGATGGCTAAACACCCATCTACTATTATAATTATTTGGGGATGTAAACTTCGCAAGGGTTGTCGGGAAATATTCCTGTCCTAAGTCTATGATTCTCGGGGCATCTTTGGTGTAGATCGAATAATAAATATCCGAAAGGTAAACTAGTAGCGTCACGGTAGGCGTCGACAGCGAAACGCCATTTATCGGCAAACATTTGTCTAGCTATTATTGAACTTTGCAATTTGTCTCTAGGAGATTTCATAAGAATAAGATAATGAGCGTTCAAAGAAACATCTCTAGAGTCTTTGGATCGATGGAATACGTTTTGGACGATATAAATTACACTCAAGTTGCGATGATGCGTTCCCTTGGTAAAAAGAGAACCAACTTCTCCTTTGTTCTCGGTCATCAAGTCATCAATGATTAAAAGGCAAGGCTTACCGCCGGTATATTCTGATAAATCTGGCATACCTTGTTTGAAAACCACAAATTTTCTCAAACTTTCGAAAAAAGGTTGCCATTCACCGTAGAACCAATGTATTTCGCTTATATTAGGGGAAAACATGGCTTCCCTGTTCTCTAATATTTTTAAAACTAATTGAGTTTTCCCGCTTTGAGACGGGCCTGCTATCACCATGTTAAAAGGATGGTAGAAAGGATACATGACCTTACACTTTGACTTTCAACGAACGAATGAGATAAAGATTGTAAAGTGTTTGTATATATATATATATATATAGAGATCGACACGAAAATGAACAATTGCAATTTCGAAAATACATGGGATATTTAAGGAAGCATTGACGAAAAAATTAGTTAATCACAGGACATTTCACCGAGACGAAAATGACTAATTGATAATATTGATCAAAAACAATATGGCTAGACTTTATATACCCGACTAATAAATAAATAAATAAATAAATAATAAATAAATAAATAAATAAATAAATAAAAAAAGAAGAGACCCCTCACAGAAACAGATACTGTCGAATGTGCTCAAACTCGATAACCGTAAGGTAGCGTGCGGAAATCTTCAATCAATCTGACCTTATCCACCACAGTTCTGTAAACCTTGGACTGGTCGACACTTATAACAGTGTGATCAGCCTTTCGGCGTATTTGCTTGGGGATTGGTACTTGGATTGGTTCCGCCGGCGGTTCGTAAATGCCTATAAGCCCCATTAACCTATCCATGTTAACCAAATCTTTGGTGGTATGGTTAAGTCGGAACCCCTTAACCTTCATCTCGACGGCTGTCGATCCGGTATCAGGGTTCACAACTCGGTATGCGTAGTTCTTACATCCACCACTCGCATATTCTTCGATGTAGGCCTGGGGTCCGTACTTTTCAAGCTCATTGGTCATTTCACCGAGGAAATTCCCAGTTTCGATTTCTACGCCCCCTGGTGTGTAAACGTACAGTATCGAATCAGTGTCTGTATATAAAACAGACTCACCCAAGCGGTCTAAGTAGGAATAAAGCTTAATCCGAGCCATGGCCGTGGTGTACGCTGCGATCGGAACACTGACATTTTTATTAATTGGGTCAATCTCGTTGATATAACACCACTTAGCAACGCAAATGTCGTCGCTAACTGGTATCAACGTCTTGACCTCAATTGCTGGGTCATAGAACAAGTTAAAGAACTTCTGTGGATCATCAAAGACTTCTACCTTGTCAAGGCGAGTCCTCTCACCAAATTTGCCCCAAAACGAATTCAAACACAGTTTGGCGATGGTACGCTTGCCAGCGTTCTTCTCGATACAGCTAGGATCAAGTTTTACCCCTTCCTTTTCGTAGTACTCGGCTACGTATTGATCTTTCTGCGCTTGGGTTACTACGTCAGAAGGCCAGCCGCTACTTTCCTGTTTTAGCTTCAGAAAGCAGTTGACGTAATTGTTAAAAAGCCCGCCTGATTTAGTTAAGGGGTCGTACTGAGATATTTTGTACGACCAGGCTTCGTGGATTTTAACAACCACGTAACCCTTTCTAACCGCTAAATGGACTTCGTCCGCCACAAACGTCCCCCTAATAACTCTTTCCTCGTCGGAATGTGTGCAATCCCCTTGATATTTGTTTTCAGCGCACAGCTGACACAGGGCAAAGCACAATTTCCCCCCGATCTTTTGGGCAAAACTGGGTGGAAGAGGTTACGAGGGGGCAGGATATCCAGTTTAATAAAACCTTCAATCTCGTTAATGGGTGGGAAGTTGTCTGTCAAGATCGTAGGGTGGCCGTAAGGTAGTTTACCGTATTTGTTACACCATGGATATAGACTAGTGACGTCGACATATCGAATCTCCTCTCCCGGCTTAACCTTGTGATGAAGACAAAGAGCGGAAGTACGTCCCCCGAAAAATGCGTTACGGGGATTAAGTGGTTCCCACGCATCGATTTGGATATGGATGGAAGATAGAAAGGTGTTAATTTCGGGCTTTTGCTCCCTCAATTTGTGGAATTCGCATTCCCATTTCGATTACCTTATACCCCAGCTCCCTAAGCCTCTTATTACAGTTCAAAGTATCAGTATAGCGGGAGTGTAAAGTTTGGGTGACGTCACCGTGCAAAACCAGGTCTCTGTTTACCGGGAAACAGGTTCTACACCCGTGCCAAAAACAACCTTGAATTGGTAGACGACCTTTTGATCTGCGCCAAGATCGTCTACTAGAAGCCCGTCGACTTTAATGTTCAAAATTTTAGGTTCGGAACCGTTAAAAGCCGACTTAATTATGACCCCGCGCTTATGGGCTTCCCACCTCAGCCACTCGATGGCTACTTTAGATTGAGGGTCTTTCATTCTATAGCCGTGAGGTGGAACAATTCCAATTGAATTTGGCGCTAGGTGGTCCTTCCTGAAAACGGCGTTGCAAAGCCCGGCAATTGTCACGGCAGTGTTAAAAGGGTTAACGTCCGCAATCTTCTCAAAAATCTCCCTGTACTTTAAGCACCCCTCTCTTAAAATCCTAACGTCCAAACGGCAATAATGTATCAACTCTTCAACATAGTTGAAACCTTTTTTGGCTTCAACTTGCTCGTTGTACCATGTAATTAAAACCGAACGTTGTTTTTCGGTTAGCCTGTCTGGCGCGTAAGATTCTAAAAGAGGCATGCTTTCCCTCAAGACATAATTTGTACTCGTAGGATCTTTTGGATCAAACACGTGTTCGGGAACAAAGTTGAAGAGCAAGTGCGGGAAATGTCCCTTATTTAAATAGGGTCTAAGCCAAAAGTGGATACAAAGCTAGATAAGGGGGATGGGATGAAATTTAAACTATCTATAAATGTCAAATTCTCATATCGAATTTGCATAATCTTCGTTCCCGTCATTATCACTTGAGGGCGCCACGCTTTGATGGCTAACATGGCTTTGTACAGAAATTGTAAATCGTACCCTTCGCATTATGAGCTATAACCGTTATTTGGGAGAATTGTGGAATTCTTGAAGATAATTAAAAAATCCAGAACAGGATCATTCCCGAAACACCCGTTCTCGAGGGCCGCAGGTGGCGCAAGTAAATTGATCGGATTTCTCGAGAATGCATTGATCACAGATTTTTTGAGAAATACATAAGATAGGAGTGTGTAGGAAAGCATTAGGGTTTGAAGGGTCTGGGGTATTTTGAACACATTCGAGATCATAAAAGATAGTAACCGAAGGATGGGTCTTAGCTTTTTTAGCCGCGGGGTGGGCTTTAGAGTCGGTAACCTGCATGAAACATAGTGGGGTGTGGATTGAATTTATTGCAGATGACGCATAGACTTCCCC